>CM028326.1:15446900-15806900 GCA_016647705.1 Eucommia ulmoides
TACATCATAAATGAAATAGGGAAAATACAATGAGGGGAGAAGCTGTTAACAACAGAAGACAAAAATGCAACTTCGAAGGTAATCAACAATGCTGAACCGGAATTTCAGCATTCCACAATGAAGTTCAGACATCTCCAAATTCCAGCAAGAAATAACAACTTAGCAAGTTGTGCAAAAGTCCAAAAGCATCAACCAGCAGTAAAAGCACTAGAATGCTAGTTTGTTACTTCGTAAAATGTTGCCTTAGAGGTGCAGATGCACGACCTATTACACTGTAATTTTATTCAGCATACAAATAATCTAATGATATCTGACAATCACCAAAAACAAGAATCCGAACATTCGTGAAGAACAAATTAGTGTCACAACGTTGCAAACTCTTGTTTAAAGAAAAAGGTATAATAGCTTCGCGGTTAAGATGTAACAAAAGTCACACTTCACATTTATGATTAGCCCGAATATATCAGAGTTTTGCATCAGCTAATTTAGATCTAGTTATGTCATGGTTTGAAAAAAAATAATGAAGATGTAGAAGAGACCACACTCAAAAAATATAATCCCACATAATTAAGTCAAAATATAGGCTAACATTTTTTTTTCTCACTTGAATGCTCTTAAATTATCTAGTGATCTGGATAATCAATTATAATTTATACAGCTGTATTGAACAAAGATAAGCACCACCTAAGGCCCAAAAAACAATATAAACACAGAAGCAACAAACATTCTAAATTTCTAACAAACAATAATAGCTTACCCGCATCCCAGTTTGAAGTCTCCTTCACAATATACACCAAAAGCTTCAAGAATTACAGCTAATACGGCAGTAAGGGCTTTTATAATCATCTGCACACAAATTAACACTCTTGTTTATAAATCAAAGAATCAAGACCAGATTAGATAAGAGTGCTAATATTAAAAAGATAATGAAGGTAATACACACACAGTTAATAATTGAAAAGAAAAAGAGAAGCTACAAGGAAGCAAACCAGTAAAACTTACATACTGAACAATTCCAAACTTGATAACCTGGTAAACCCACTGACCCAATTTCCATGGCTTCAAAATGTAGTTCATAGGAAATGGATGCTTCAATGTCCCCTTCTCATCACTTTCTTCTAGTAAAGGTGTTTTTGAACTAGCTTGCCCTTCCCTCTCCATGAACTCGATTGTCCTCTCCTCCCCACCTAGTCAAAGGGAAGAAAAAGAAAAGTCAGCATCACCAACAGAAGAATATCCAGAGATGAAAGGGAAAGAACCTGTGCTTTAAAAGAAATCACGCAACAGAAAACCCAATCCTGTAAAATCCAACTCTTACATGCACTGCATGACACAAGGAAAGGTAGGGAATAAAGTAGAAAATGCCCAGGAATCTAGGAGATTGTTAAAAAGGAAATAAGGAGACGACAAAAAAAACACTAAAAAGAATGCGTAGATTGCCACTTTGCCAGCAACAGATTTCGAAAGCAGGAGATTGGAGTTTCAGTCATCTTCTTTTGAGCCACGTCAGAGGAGACTTAGTCCAATAATTGCAAGGTGCCAGACAGGGAGTCTTCACATGGCCCAAAATTTATTTAAGCTTGCTTAGAGGTCAATTAAGAAAAAGGATATTTAAAAACACACATATATCAATTATAACCAGCAGATTTTAAATTTCAACAAAAAAAAAGAACCCTCCATGTGTTCCATCATCATGCACTAAAAAGGAAAGGAAAAGATGAAGAGAACACAAACGAAAGGAATAGAGTGATTCAAGAGTGACGATGTGAATTCAGTCGTACGCAAGGAATTCATAACATCATTACTTTGATTGAATATAAATCGGGCTTCCATATCTACAAATTCTTGGAGAAGCGAGTAGTTACATGAGTCGATCCAATCCAGAACATACGAATTGCTAGTTTACGAAATTGTGAAATCGTATACTTTTAAAACTCAATATCTATGAAGTAAGACCAGTTAGGAAAACATGTCAATCATAAAGCAAAGTAGTTTTGTTCTGCATCTTTGGATAGGATTTTGACTCATACCAATGGAATAGGAAAAAATAATTCAAATAGAAGAACCAAGTCTCCAGAAAACCCCAATTAATATGGCAAAAAAAAAATCCACTATATATATGGTAGTTGAAGAGTAACATACAAAAAGAACCACCAACACCCATCCCCCAAAAAAATGCAGAAAGAAGAACATCAAATTACGGAGGATAATGACATACCTAAACAAGCAACAAGATATCTTCCAAAGCAATACATGGCAAAGGACTCATAGCAATCACGTAGTATCCCAATATCAACACTGATCGATGGATTTACCAATGATATGAACTGTCCAAAAAGAGGAGGTATAGTTAGAATGGAAAGAAACTCCACAGCCTTGACAACCATAGTACAGATAGTTATAATGGCTTTAAACAAGTAAAGATAACATATACGACAATTAGATCATTTACGGTCATAGATTACTATTTCACAGACCAATCTTTCTTACTCATCAACTAACATAATATTTAATTCTTATTATCATGCCGCATAACATAATGAATTGAATTCAAGACGTGTTCTAAGGTCATATATACATCAAGCTTTTTATGTTTCAGTCTTTGAATACAAGCATTTGATCTAGGGATTTCAAAAAATTAGCAATTTCTCATGGTGGTAGCAATCAAAAGATGCAGACCAATATAAGATTAGATGACCACATTTAATAACGGACATATGAACCGAAAAATCTTAATAGAAAATGAATGTAGGATGAATTGCTTATGTTTAATATGAATGTAAAAACAAAAGTTGTGTGCTTTAGTTGCTTAATGCATACATAAAATTAAGGACAAGTCCCTGAGGCATCCAAATACTATGAATTATAAAATTTCCTCATCCTACTCTGTACTGAGGAAATGTGCACTCCCTTCAGACTCAGTGTCTTTCCTAATGATGGACCTGAATTATTTAAAGCACTTGGGCCAAACATTTGCATGAAATCTGCAACTTCATCAATATCGCACAGAACCAACCTCACAAAGAAGAAAACTACCCCAATGACAAGAACAACTTTCTGCCAGAGGCCCAGAACCCTTCCAAAAAAGTTGGAAAACGGTAAGATATTTATCAATTTACAGCAAGCCACGCCATTCTTTGATTCGGAATGCACCATACAAAATGCTCTTAGGTCTACCTTCTAAGTAAGAACAGGACAAAGAATGTTCAAAATACAATAGTGAATATCACATTCTCTTGTCTCATGATGCTCAGTTTAGATGTCGGTCCTTGATTATTCATGAAAGAGGTACACAGAGAAAATGGTAGAAAATGGGGATGTAAGGTCTCAAAAACAGCAGTTTAGGTCTGCCTGCAAATAACAGAGGCACGAACAAGCAAGATACCAAAAAAATTGTCACTGTAAATTAGAAAGAAAAGGAAGGAAATAACAGCCCAGCAGGAAAAGTTACACATTTCCAAACCTATCAAGCTACGAATTCCTTGCCTGCTAAATCATGAGTTTTACTAACATCAAGCTAATGTATATAGACAGGTATAGACAAACAACAATAAAGTCAAAACATAGAAAAAGACTTAGAAACTAGGATCTCTACAGAATATGGATTAAACCGAAGACCCCAAAGGGAAGGAGGCAAAATCGGTAAAGCAGTAGAGCTTGTAAGCTATTTAGAGGGAAGAAACGGTGTATCCATATCCATTCATAGCTTTATAAGATAGGTATTACTTTGTCTTGCCAAAGATGATATGAGATGAAGCTAAAATTATTTTAGAATTCACATTTAACAAGGTTAATGCAATGGTTTCTCCCCATTCCCCAAGGAGGCTTTTTATACTGAACTTCAACGTGTACTAGCTGATTTGCTGCTACACTCCCATCTGCCCTCTTCTTTATATCCTAAAGGGGTATTTTGGGCATAATCCTGTTGCTTCAGATGCTTGGATATTCTATCCATCAAATTCAAAAGACCTTTATCATTCCCAGGTATACATATTCGTCGCTCCAGATGGAAGGCAATAGGTCATTTAAAACTTGAAGAAATTATTTCATATTGTGAACATAGACTCAAGAATATCTATTTCCATTCCCCCCGTTATGGCCGGCCCTCTGTTTCAACACATATTGCAGATAGGAACTTCAATCTAATTGATCCTTCTATGTACATAATACAAATTATGCATAGAAGGGAAATGATAACTCGCGCATTACATAAAAACAAATGCACAGAGCAGCTCATCATTCAGTAAAACTACAAATTTTTTCTAGCATCCTCTACAATATCACACAACTGGGTAACTTCAGACATAAATGAATAAGTAATTTAGTTGACAAGTACCACATTTAAATACCAAATTTAACCATACGTCGAAACTAGGAAATCATCTAAGCATCAACATAAAGACAAAAATTGAATACACGAGGCACTTGTTGAAAGAAAAATAACAAGTATAATTGGAGTTCATACAAGCCATTAAGCACTAGTTACAGTTCATAATCCCCCATATTTATATTTGTAACTTACAGATTCTACGGCATAGCAGGGGACCATCAATATAACTCCAATCAAAAACTTTTGCTCCTGCATCGGAATCAAAACATTGAAAATATAGTGATAATTTTTGGTATATACAAGCAACATATATGATGATTTAATGCATCAATAAACGAACCTCGGGATTCTTGTAAGTAGAGAGGTGCTCGAAGAGAAGATAGAGGGAGAGCGTGAGAGAAAGCAGAACAAAAGCACCAGCGATTAGAGTGGCCCATGTCGGTGGCGAATATGAGCCAAAGAACAGGTTGAGATACGACGGTAGCTTCTGCATCAGCTGATATACAACGATCCTTTGAAATTAGGGTTTATCCTGTTCAATTTTTTTTGCCGGAAGATCATAGAGTCCACCCGATTTAGACTCTTTTCGAGTGTGAAGTAGAATTTAAAGAAGGCTTGAGGAAGCTACAGGATAGGGCTTTCTGATCGATTTTGGCAACTACAGAGAAGAGAAGGACGATGGCAGGCCAGGCATGAAGAAAGTGGACGCTCTTCCTGTTCGAAACAGAGTTTATGGTTTTACGTATTTACCCCGCTGAATATTTCGAAATTTTAGTGGTGGCCCAATTCTTTGGATTTTATGCCAACGAGATATTCCAGTCATTTGAGAAAATTCCACGGATACCCCTTTATATTTTGAAATTGACACAAACACCCTTTCCTCGAGAAAAAAAAAAAAAAAAAGGTAATTAATTTTATAAATCAAATTATAAAATGCTTCTGCAATGACTATCATACCTTCATTTTTCTCTTCTTCTTTTTTTCCCCCATCTTAGGGCCGGTCTTCAGAAAATGCAATGCTCGGTATGAACTTTAAAGCAAAACCCATAAAATCTAAATATTTTTTATATAAATTTATTTATTTTTTATAAAAATATAAATACATTTGAAAAAAAAAAAGTTACATGGTTAAACAATAATTTATTTATTTTTTTTATATGGTAATGTGTGTCTGAACCAGCTTTCGTACACCTTAACTAATCACCTCGCCAGACGATTTTAAGGGTTCATTCTCCCATATCGACCTGATACAGTCAGAATTAAATTTAAGATTTAATTCTCGGAGTGTTCTTCAGGAGAGTCGAACTATGGTTGATGAAAAAAATGGGCACCTCTCCTTGTCAGTCAGACCAATAATGGTTTTTATTTAATGATTATTATCCAAAAAAAAGTTAAGAAATATATAGGGATAAAATATAGGCCTAAGCCCCTAGGCCACCCCTACCACCTCTTACGTCAAACCAAAGAAAAACACCAGTAAGTCGCTCCTCCAGTTTTCGTCGTCCACTATTCTGAGTCATATACTGACATGAATTGGCTCTTACTTTCCCCCAACAATCCCTGTCTCTCTTAGTGTAATTAGTACATACACACAAATACAAACATATATAACCCTAATATTCAAATCTAGCTATACAAACTCACATCTGTAAAATTCAACGAATTCGTCACCAACCTTGACACTTGGGAGTGTAGATCTAAATCATCAATTTCTTTGATTAATATTTGTTGATGTGGAAAAAGAGATACGAGAGCAGATTGACGATAATTTCATTAGTAGATGGAAAGCTAGTTGAAAATAAGTAATTTCATTATTTGCCAGTGTTTTGGTTTTGCATGATAAATATTGATATTGTTTTATGATCTTCAATAACTTAAAAGAGTTTTTTATTATTTAATCCTCGTTCAAGAGGTCATATAGAGAAAAGTCATTTTAAAGAGTTTATTTAAAGATCAAACATCCAGATACAATCTGATATGGGTAAAGTTGGGCTCCCTCCACGTGTCAGCCACTAAAGTCGTATCTGTCGGTTCCCCATTGCTCGCATCAGCCCGGTATATAGGCAGCCCAGCCCGGTCTCAGTTTGGGAGCTCTCAGGAGGTCGGAGTGTCCAGATCGACCTCCTCGCATGTGGCCGACCTGACTTGCCACCTCGGCGGGTCGGGCGCCGGCCTTGTCCTCAACAGTAATGGGCCCAAGTCCCAGACCCATAGCTCTAATCCATTGTGCCTCTCACACGCTTGACTGCTTACCGGTAATCCGAGCTTAAGGTTTTAATCTTGTTTATGCTAATCGTTTTTTTGCCTATGAATAGGAGGCTTCCTCCACACTATACAAGGACGAGAAAACCATTCTAGAGAGAAAGACTTCGCATTAGATCCGTCAGACAGGTCGAGGTAACAATGACTCTCCGAACTATATTTCTTCCCGGATTCTTACTCTCACACCGGAGGGGACACGACGGGAAAAACTCGGTCGTCCCTTGTGCATGTGACGACGAGGAGCTCGGGTCAGACAACAGCAAGGAGCTCAGAAGAAAATCAAGACATGGGCTCGGTATTGTATTTGATCAGTCTTCCGACCAGGTTGCGGCACGTGAGGAAACAAGGTCAGTACCCTTCTCACCCCTGATCCGAGAGTGTTCGGACCATACTGCTGGTTGGACCAAATCCCGACACCAACAATTTATCGCTATCTATGGGAACCGCTACTAAAATCCTTCTCTAAATCATCAGCTACCTGCTTGGCTAAGGTTTGATGAACATAAAGTCTGGTCAGTCTCACCGATCAGAGAGCATAAGCCACCCAATGAATAGACAGCCCGGGGAGGATATGTCACGGGAACTAAGGCCGGAAACTAGGTCCACTGCCCGCCGAGCGATCAATTAAGAGGATGCAGAACTGAAAGGCATAATGAAGGACTCTGCACAGGCCAGGTGTCCAGGGTCGTCGATGCTGCCAGGCTCGACAAAGTAGAACGCTAGCTTGGTAAGTTCCAGAAATACTTCTACATCCTCCTCTCCCGCATTCCTCTGCCCCCGGTTGAAGGGGGGCCGGACCTCCACGTTGTGGAGGAGAGGGGCCCCCCGCAGGAGTCTGGTGATCGAGCACTAGTCTCTTACGAACAGATGGCGTGGGCTCGGTGTCAGGCCACTAACCGATCTCTCAAGGAGCAAAATCTTGACCCCCCCCCCCCGTTGTTTCAGCAGTCGTCTCAAGATTAGCTCGCGCACAGCGTTTAAAGGACTGACCGGGATCACCGTCGGTGCGGAAGTATAGCCACCGTGAGCGTTCCGAGCATCGATTTTCTTAAATTAGGGAGGTGGACTCTCACTCCCTACCACAAGCTCGCTTAAGGGAGCCCAGACATGCCACCAGTCAGGTCGTCACCCCAGAAAGGATGACGACGATGATGGAGCGACGCCTGGTAGAGATGGAAGTCGCCCTCAGTCTCATGCGCAACACCGGGAGGAGTCCCTGGGCTTCATACCGGAGTCCGTTCTCCCTTCACTTTGGAAATCACGGAAGAGGCAGTTCCGTATCTATTTTCCAACCCATCAGCGGCCCAGTACGACGGGACTACCGACCTATTGGATCATCTTTCCGTGTATGTTTCACACATGGATGTACACGCTACCACCAACACCATAAGGTGTAAATTCTTTCCTCTCGGATTAACTGGCCCGGCCAGGTCATGGTTTAACGACCTCTCGTCGGCCTCAATCTTCACATTCCTCTAGCTCGAGTAGTAGTTCATGGAGAGATTCAGCCGGTCACGTCGCAGGCCGAAGACCGCATCTCACCTCCTCGGTGTTAGACGAGAGAAAACTGAAAATCTTACCGATTATGTGCACCGATTTTGGATGGAGTCCCTCGCATGTAAAGGAGTTTCTAATGAAGTGGCGCTCAATGCTTTCGTTAGCGGACTGAGGTACTAGAGGCTCCTGTATGACCTGAATTCCAGACCGGCCTCCAGCCTCCACAAGGTACTTGACCTCGACGCCAATTTCTACAAGGCCGACTTCCTCGACAAGATCACGAAAGAGAAAGAAGACCTACTTAGGAAAAAGTCTCGAGCCAACAAGATCCCAAGCGTCGAGGAGACTCCAGGAGGAGAGGAGGTTGGGCCCGCTACCCGGAGACCGTAGGTCACCATCGGGTTTCCGTCAGGTCGTTTATACTCCCCTGACCGTTTCTATTACGACCATCTTTGCCGAGAACGCTGGAAAAGGTCTTTTCTTGGACACGCCTCCCCATAGAGGAAAGCCCCTCGATAAGTCGACTGATAAATATTGTGACTTCCAGAGGAGCAACGGTCATGCCACTGATGAATACTTTCAGCTGAAGGAAGAAATTGAAGCCCTCATCCACAGAGGCTACCTCGGGAGTTACGTTCGCCGACCTAACGAGGATCGAGCTAGCTCTAATAACCGTTGTGACGGACGCCGAGGACATCGCCGGAAGCGGAATGATAATCGGGCTCAGCCCCGTGGTGAACGAGCTGAGGACGACTCCGATCTGAGAGTCGACAGCGAAATAAACATCATCTACGGTGGCCTGGGTTTCGGAGGGGAAACGTCTTCTTTTCGGAAGAGGTACGAGGGAAAAAGTAAGAGGAAGGCGGATCAGGGTGTCTATGAGATTAATACGTTAGATGCAGCCTCCCACAATGTTTTCTCATTCAATGACGCCGACCTAAAGGGGGTGCATGTTCCACACGACGACGCCCTAGTCATTGTAGCCTTAATCAACCATTTCAAGACAGCAAGGATACTAGTTGACGGAGGGAGCTCAGCAGATATTCCCTTCAAATGAGCCTTCGATACAATAGGCATAGAATCCAGCTCTATGCAGCCCGTCGATCCCCACTCGTGGGATTTGGTGGCGATGTGGTCAGCTTAGTCGGTTGGGTATCCCTACCCGTCACCATTGGTTCTAGCCCTGACGTCACCACCATCTGGTCCAAATTCCTTATCGTTGATAAGCCATCGATGTACAACGCAATGATGGGTCAACCCATTGTAGCCGCCCTTAAAGCTGTATGCTCCCCTATCACCAAAAAATGAAGTTCTCCATGGATTCGAGGGTGGGGAAGGTACAAGGAAATCAAGAAACTACGTGGTCTTGTGTAATAAGAGCCTTGGAGAAAAAATAACAATTACAGTCGGGGCCCGAGCTGTGGACCCCTCATTTGGACGGGGAGCTCATGGTCCTCGCTGACGGGGTGGAGCCCATTCCGATCAACGATCTGCATGACGATGAGCCCATCCCGTGGCCCCACAAAAATCTGATCGATGTTCCCGTTCATCCTGCTATCGTAGAGAGAACGGTGAGGATTGGAGCTCGGCTAAGCCCGAAAGAGCGGTCTGAACTCACCGAGCTGTTGGTTAGAAACCATGACATGTTTGCCTGGTCTCACAACGAGCTTCCCGGTATCGATCTGAGTATTGTCATGCATTGGCTGCACACCAACGTTCACCACCCACCTATTCTCCAGAAGAGGAGAAAATTCCACCCAAACCGACAGAAGATAATAGAAAAGAAAATGGATAAGCTCATCAGGTCGGACGTCGTGAAAGATGTCAAGTTTTCAGACTGGCTCGCGAACGTCATGTTGGCCCCCAAAGCCGACAACAAATAGCGACTTTGCGTCGATTTCAAAGATTTAAACAAAGCCTGCCCAAAGGACTTCTTTCCGCTCTCGAGGATTGATATTGTGATCGATGCCATGGCAGGGCACGAGCGACTTAGCTTCCTCGATGCTTATGCTAGCGACAACCAAATCCCCATGTATCCTCCAAATAAAAGCAATATTTCTTTCATCACCGATCGGGGCACTTACTGCTACAAAGTCATGCCTTTTGGCCTCCGCAATGCCGGAGCGACCTATCAGAGGCTTGTCAATAAAATATTTAAGAAGGAGATCGGGAGCACAATGGAGGTGTACATCGACGATATGCTCGTGAAAAGTAGATGGGCTGAAGACTACCTCCACCACCTCCAGGATTACTTCGACAAGCTCCGAGCTCACCGCATGAAGCTGAATCCGAACAAATGTATTTTCGGCGTGTCCGCTAGTAAGTTCCTAGGCTTTATGGTCTCCCAACACGACATCGACGTGAACCCAGACCAAATCAGCGCGATGCTCGGCATTGCCCCTCCTCAGACTAAGAATGAGGTCCAGATACTAACAGGTCAACTAGCCACCCTGAACCGGTTCATTTCCAGGTCGTCCGAAAAATGCCTCCCCTTTTTCAAAATTCTCTGGGGAAACAAGGCATTCAAATAGACCAAGGAGTGTGACCGCGCCTTTGAAGAGCTGAAAAGGTATCTCTCGTCGGCTCTCCTGCTCACTACGCCCCAAAAGTCCGAAGACCTGATCCTCTACATCGTGGCCTCCCCGACAGCCGTCAATGTCGCCATAGTCTGGGAGGCTGCTGGTGTTCAGAGCCCAATCTACTACTCAAGCTGTGTCCTAACTGATACGGAGACAAGTTACACGAAATTCGAAAAACTGGCCTATGCCCTCTGGATCACCTCGAGAAAGTTGCGCCAATACTTTCAAGCTCACACAATTGTGGTACTGACTGACCAGCCGTTGAGGCAAATCCTACACTCCCCTGACATCTCAGGGAAGTTAATGAAATATAGCCTAAAGTTGGGCCAGTTCCACATCGAATATCACCCCAGGACAGTAATCAAGGGACAAGTCCTTGCTGACTTCATTGTCGAGCTGACGTTCCCCGAGTAGGAGACCGTCCTTAACCCAAGCCATCACGAGCATATCCCCGAAAGCCTGGGGCGAGCCGGAGCCTTGGCCGAACTGACTAAAGCCCAAGACGACCTCAAACCCGACTCGTGGCAACTCTTCACCGATGGGTCCTCCAATCAAAGCGGCTCGGGAGCTGGCATGGTCCTCGTGGCCCCAGGTAAAAAAGAGATCGAATACGCCCTCAGGCTCGGATTCCGAGCCACAAATAACGAGGCCGAGTACGAAGCATTATTGGCCGAGCTTCGATTAACCCAGGATTTTAACGTGAGATCCCTTATGGTAATGTGTGATTCTCAGCTCGTGGTCAATCAAGTCAACGGTGATTACCTCGCAAAAGACCCGAGCATTGTAGACTATCTAGACAGGGTAAAAGACCTGACGAAGCTTTTTAAATAGGTAAAAGTCACACAAATACCTCGAGAAGAGAACAAGCATGCTAACGCCCTGGCTAACTTGGCCTCTGCAATCGAATACACACTCAAGAAGATGGTACCCGTTAAATTTCTTGTCGAGCTGAGCACGGCGTCCTCGGACAAGCCTATGATGATATGCTCCCTGGATGCTGCCGGGCCGACCTAGATGGACCCCATAGTAAGCTATCTCACCAACGGGAAGCTTCTCAGCAACCAGGCCCACTCTTGAAGAGTACGGTTCCAGGCAACGCAGTACACCCTCATCGACGGTGTTCTTTACTGAAAATCCTTCTCCGGTCCGTATTCATGGTGTCTCCGACCTGAGGAGGCCGACTACGCTATGAGAGAAGTCCACAAAGAGATTTGCAAAAATCAATCAAGGGGCAGGTCCTTAGTTCGGAAACTGCTCCTGAACGGGTATTACTGGCCCAAGATGCTGGAAGATACAGGAGAATTCGTGAAAAGGTGTAACAAGTGCCAACAAGTTGTAGCACACCCCCACGCCCCACCGACCGAGCTGGTACCAATGTTTAGCCCATGGCCGTTCGCCCAGTAGGGCATCGACCTCCTCAGCCCGTTCCCACTAGGAACCGATCAGAGAAAATTTATGGTCGTCGCCATTAACTACTTCACTAAATAGGTTGAGGCCGAGCCTCTTGGGACGATCATCAAACAACGGATTTGAGACTCTGTGTGGAAACGCATGATTTGTAGATTTGGAATACCAAGGGCTATCGTCTCCGACAACGAAAAATAGTTCGATAACGACTTGTTCGCCGAGCTGTGCGCCAGGCTTGAGATCAAAACAAAATTCTCCTCTCCCGACCACCTTCAGGCCAACGGACAGGTCGAAGTCACCAACTGGACTATCTTACAAAATCTGAAGACCAGGCTACACAAATCAAAGAGGTTATAGGTGGAAGACTTGTATCCCGTGCTGTGCGCTTATCACACAATAGCCCGAACCCCGATCGGCGAGACGTCTTTCACGATGACATTCGGATTAGAAGCTGTGATCCCCGTAGAGGTCGGAATACCATATCTCCGCACCACCCACCCGTTCGACCTAGCTGAGAACGATGTCGGCCTGGCTCTGAGCCTTGACCTAATCGAAGAAAAAAGGGAGCGAGCTCAAGTCCATCAGGCCGCCTACCAGCAGAGGACGGTCCGATACTATAATCGTCACGTACGTCTTCGGATTTTTGAGGTTGGGGACCTCGTCCTGAGGAAGGTCACCCTAGCTACTAAGGAGAAAAATGCTGGGAAGGTAGCACTGACCTGGGAAGGTCCCTACCGAGTAGTTAGCATAGCCCGACCTGACACGTACAACTTGGAAACGGAAGAAGGGGCGCCACTCGGGCATCCCTAGAATGTTGAACACCTCAAGCGATACTACAAGGCCGATTACCGAATCCCATAAAACTTGTCCTACATTTTGTATTTTGATCTCACAAGAGTTGTAATGGAAAAAGTTGCAGTCAATGAAAAAGTAAGCGTTTTCGGTTCAATCAAAATTTTGTTTTCCGCAAAGTAACGCGTCTACGGATCGGACCCTGGAGAAGATCGTTAAAAATCGATAAAACTGAGCTCAAAATATCATCTGGGGGGAAAAACGATCCCGAACCCCCTCCCTATAAGGGCAGAACCAAGTCGTCCCAGGCCAAAGGCCAGAGTTTGGTCAGGCTCCAGCTATCAAACCGGAGTGATACGAAATCCGAAAACGCCCCATAGAGAAGATCGACAAGCCCAAAAAATTGGGCTGGTCAGATCATCTGGGGGCAAAATCAACAAAACAAGTGGTTAAATTGTGCCGGTTACCCAGAAAAAACGACCTTGATAGCTCGCACGCGACGTGCTAACTTGATCGTCTGGGGGGCAAAGTGACATACATTTCAACCAACCTAAATCCCCAGTCTAGTAAGGTACCTAGACAGCTCGGCTCTCAGGGGCTCAATTGGTTATCTTGGGGGCAAATTCAAAAGCCCTGTCCGGTAAAGACTCCAAACCAGCCCAGTTCTTCCGAGCTCATTTGGTTGTCTGGGGGCAAGGTCAACGAAATTCAAAAAACTCATACAGACAACCTCGAGACACCTAGTCAACCACCACAGCTTGAAAGAACACGAGCTCTACTGATCAACTGGGGGGCAAGGACTTTAAGGATTACCGGGCACATGAGTCGTGCTCCAGTTCGGCAAACCTTTATCATTTGTGAAAAATAAAATTTCTTTTTTTTAAGACGTCGGTAACCATCAAACAAAGTAGACACAAGAGAAGGAAAAGAAAAAGAATATTATATTAAGATCAGCAAAATTTACAAAAGTGGTGGGGCTACTGCCCGCGAATTACAAGATCGCTGTGTACTGGGCTGGACGAAAAGAAAGAAAAGTAAAAGAAATAACTAAAACAAAAGGAAGTTGGTTGATCAAGCTGGGCTGGTGGACTGGTCGACGGTGGCCTCTTCTGCCACCTCCTCCTCGCGGGTTCCAGATGGTCAGCTCGGCTCGACGTCCGGGGTAGCATGTGCGGTGTCTAGCATGGTATCCTGCTTCGCTTAGGCCTCAGTAATGTCCTCACTGGTCAGCTCGAGGGTCATCCTTGAGGGGTCCACCTCCGGGAACTGTTTGCGCAAGAAGTTGATCGCTCCTTTGAAACCGAGCCCAATCACGCTGACGGTGGTGCAATCCCGAAGCCCAGTGAATTTTTCACTTTCCTTGTACTAGGCAACCGCATCAGCCAGGGCTTTCACAAGCTCGGCCGCGTGGTCCCTACAGAGTAGGGATGGTCATGGGCCGGGCCGGGCCGGGTTCGGGCCGGGCTTAGACTAGTGTATTACAAAAAAATGTTGGGCCCTAGCCCGGCCCGGCCCGGTGATCGGGCCTTAATTCTATGCCCAAGCCCGGCCCTATAAGAAAATTTTAAGCCCAAAGCCCAACCCACGGGCCCCCAACCCTATTTTTTTTTTTTTTAAATTTTAAAAATAAATACAAAAAATTCAACATCAAATCAATAAAAAATATTATAATTACAATTTTTAAAGGTAAATCAATATTCCAAACAAACTAAACTAACAAATAATATTAAAATTACAATTTTAAAGAAAACTAATATTCCAAATATTAAGGTTGTAATGTAACGTGTGTATATATATATATATATATATATATATATATATATATATATATATATATATATATATATATATATATTTATTTATTTTATTTTTTTAAATATTCTTCGGGCCGGGCCGGGCCGGCCCTAAAAAATTTTAATCTTGCCCAAGCCCGGCCCTAATTTTGATCGGGCCCTAATACCTAGGCCCTAGCCCGGCCCGTGGGCTTAAACTCTAAGCCCAAGCCTTAAAAAAATAGGGCCGGGCCGTTCGGGCTGGGCGGGCCCCCAAGCCCATGACCATCCCTACTACAGAGCTCCTTAAGCTTCGCCTTAGCCACGTGCTCAAATCGCCTGACCTCCTTGGCCCTCTTCTCCGCCACCTCCTTCTCCGTGTGGAGTCTCTCATTTTCGTCGGTCACCTGGTCCACCTCCTTTTTGTAATCTTCCAGCAGTTGGATGTCCTTCTCACTCTCTTGTACAAGCGTGTCAAGCGTTTGGATGGATTGATGCAGGCAAGCACCGGCCTCTAGCGAGACAAACAGTACTCTGCACAGTCAACAACAATGACGTTAAAAATATGAAAGTTCCCAAGTACTAAACACTAACAGGGGATAGTAGCTTACTGAGAGCGCGTGCCAATTCATGTCGGCGTAGAACTTGGCATCTGACTTGTTGGCAAATCTCCTTCTGTCCGCCGCCAGCACAATTCGCATCGCGAACTACATTAGCACGGTGGTATTCTATGTCTCTAGTTGATCGAGCCGAAGCCCAGTCTAAATGATTAACTCTGGTCCTTCGGCGTCCCTATACAGATGCTTCTCCTCCTAGACCGAGATGTCAGGTCGGCTCTTTTTGTGTCGACCGGACGACGCGTCAGATGTCCCCACCTTCCTCTTTCTCTTGTCTTTCCTGACGAGTGGGTCAGGGTCTTCCTCGACAATCTCTATCGGCGCAGCCCCCTCGGCCACCGGGGTATCAGCTATGTTGGGCGTGGGTACAGGCCTGGTCTGCCTTGCAAGCCTCACCTCCTCGGTCGTCGGTCTGGCCAGTGTACTTTGGGCGGCCTGCCGAGAGTCTACATCTCTCTTCGCCATACGGGCTATCAATGCTAGATCCATCACTGAAAAATAAGCAAATGCACAAATCCAATCAGCATGATGGAAAATAGAACAAGTTAAACAAAACGACTGAGACGAGCTCAACGCACTTACCGTTCTGCGACTCCAGGTTCAAGATTGGCACCGGTAGGGATGGGTTGCTCCAAAAGTAGATGTCGTACAGACACGACGTGAGCAGAGGATCGACGTTTGTAAATGGCGTCCAAAGGATCACCTCCTTCTCCTGTAATATCTTCGCGCTGGCCTGGCGTTTCCTCGTCACTGAATGAAAAAAGAAGCTCGTTAGATCTAAAATCGGGGTGAGTGTAACAATGTCCGAGCTGAAAGGCTTACCTAGGTCTCCCTAGTACCGCTAGATCGAAAAATCAAACGATGGCTTCTTGTCAGACTCCCACCCGGTACTTCCCAAGAAAAAGAACCCCAGCTTCCAGCCTTTAATGGAGTCCAGGTAGCCCTTGAGGAACTTCCGCTGGGCTGATAGATAAAACCAGCCCTTCCCGTCGGGCATGGCCTTCGCTAGGAATAAAGTGTAGAACAAGTCGAGGGACGGCGTCACTCCCTCGGGCTCGGCTGCCTCTTGCGCCCCAGTTTTTCACAAACGGTTTATCTTTGATAGATCTAGTAAAACTATAGGGTGGCAAAGGTTTTCCCCGGATACCGTCACTCCAGCTAGTCAAAAAATGTGGGTTAAAAGTTACGGAAACGGGAGCCCATTCTTTACCGAATTCGTAGTGTGCATGATCGATGAGTAGATCAAGAATCCAACGTTGATTGTTTTTCCGGTTTGAATTTTGTAGATCAAAATGGCCCTGTCCTTTAAGACGTCTGAAAGATGTAACGTCGGTAGGAGGCTTACACAAATGAAATGGTTCCAGATTTTTGGAATTGTATTGAGGTATTTTACCAAGAAAGTAGCGACATTCGATCCCTGGTGTTTCCACTTGACTTCGCCGGATGTGATCTTTTTAATAACCCTATGCATAGTTGGTTCTTGGATTCCAGTGGACCTCAATGCCGCTAGTCCAAAGAGATCATTGATAAATTCAGTATTGAAGATGATCGGCCAATTTTGAACTCTTGTTTGGTAGTTTACGGCCTCCGTAGCGTTAGCATAAAATTCCTTGACCAAAGCTACCTCGCCTGGGGGTGGCGATTTACAGAATTACTTCCAGTGGGGGCTTCGAATTTCTTGTTTAGATTCCACTGGGAAATCCTCTATCGGACCGAAACCACGTTGGTGTATACAGGTTCGAAAGGTTTCGTGTTTGTTGTAATGCTCCTACGCTTGTTTTGACACAAAAAGGGTGGCATCATAGTCAATTTCGGTCGGTACCCCAGGTTGCGAACTCGACCCTTCTCCTCTCGTCCTCTTCGTAGCTACCCTCTTCGGCATTTCCTAACAATCACAATCACAAAAAACCAATACAGCCTCATCATATATGAACAATTGAAAAACATAAACTCCCCAAATCACTTTGTCAAGAACACATTCATCTCAAAACAAACACCCATTTGAAATTTTCAACCAAATTTCACAAATGTGACATACTATCTTAGTTCACATACTTAACCAATCCATTTAAACATGTTCATCACCAAGAATCAAACCAAAATCCTAAAGAAAATTGAAATCGCGAAAATAGGGTTTAATGGGTTTAGGGCAAAACTTCCAAATCCAATGATTTTTGACATAATTATGCAAACCTACCAATAATTTCAACAACTAGACTAAATGTAAGGTAAAAGAAACTTAGTTCTTGAGAATTTATGGTCAAATCGATTGGAAATTAAGAAATTACACGTTTGCTTCAAAACCCAAGATTTTCGGAAATAAGGGTTGAAATCCAATTCTTGGTGGTTGATTAGTGATGGAAATGACTAATTTTGGTAATGGAAGGATGATTTTTGAGTATTGGAATGGTTTGAAATTGAGGTTTTAGAGAGAAGGTGGAGGTTTTAGGAAAAAGGGTTTTGCGATTTCTAAAATAAGTGAACGGTTTGTTTTAACTGCAGAAGGTCCACCGCCTAGACGGTGGACCGTTTTTAGCAGAAAAACACGCAACCAGTATTTTTACCACCTAGGCGATAGGCCTGCGTCTCTTTTTTTTCATGTTTTTCTCAAATTTTCAAAATACGACTCCACCCCGTACGTTTCCACTTCGTTTATTCAACGTGTTTAAACGTGAAACATTTCCCCAAGCGTCCACACTCCTAAATTCACTTCCAAACACGTTCTGAAGCCATGCCATCTTCCAAAAAGAATAAATAATAAAATAAATAGTAACAAAAATCGGGTAATTTGATACCCTGAGTTTCATTTCAAAAAAAAAAATATTGCACTTGCTTTACCGTCCCCAGCTGGACTTTCATGTTACTAAGCATTTTTCACCAAAATTCCCCATAGATAAGGAATTTGGGCTCAAATGCTCAGTTGGATCAAGATCATGAATTGAAGTCGGCTTCACTTCTCTGTCCTTATCATTTTCAATATAAGCTCGATCTCAGGATTGAGAATTAAGAATTCCGATCTTCTTCATCGTTTCTCGCACGGCTTGATCATATCAACACAATAAAACAAAAAATTAAAAATAAAACAAAATAAATGTCAGGATTAACAATCGACCACTTAGTCACAATATCAACTTAAAATTCACACAAATCCCTGGTAACGGCGCCAAAAACTTGGTAACGCGTGAAATACGCCGCTACTTACTCTCGCAAGTATACGAGGTCTAAGTTTTAATATAGTGGATATTTGAAGATCGGATATCTTCTCACAGAGAAAGTGTGAATAATTAAATACCGCAATTTACGTAGTCTCATATTATCCTGACGATTAAATTAATTATTTAAATTAAACTAACTAAAACTACTCCTCAGGATTAATTCTAATTAGAGAAAAGTACAATTTAGACCCTCTAACTATTGACATATTTCTAAGTGGCTCCTCTAAGTTTCGGCGTTTCATTTCAAACCCTCTACGTATCGAAACGGTTTTAATTGGTCCTTCCGTTAGAAATTCTGTTAAAACTAACAGAATCTCAGAGACAAAATGGTTTTTTTTACGTTTTTTTAATTTTTAAATCATTTTTAATATAATATTTTTGTTTTTTATTTTTTTTATTTCTCTCTCTTCCCCTCTCTCTCTCTCTCTTTATCTCTCCTTCTCGCTTCCCGCCACCTCCCTCTCTCTCCTTCCCTCTCCCCACCACCTCCTTTTCCCTTTCATTCATTCTCTCTCCCTCTCTCTTCCTCCTTCCCTCTCATTTCCACCTCGTCACCACCGTAACAGGGGGTGTTTTCACCCTCAGTTTTGGGGGTGAAACCACCCCTGTTACGGGGGTGAGTTCCACCCCCTAGTCCAAGGGGTGGTTTCACCCCCTATTGCAGGGGGTGAGAGGGAGAGAGAGGTGGCGGGAGAGAGAGAGAGAGGGAGGTAGCAGGGAGAGGGAATGAGGGATATGAAGGTAGTGGGGAGAGGGAGGTGGCGGGGAGAGGGAATGAGGAAGAGAGAGATAGTGGGGAGAGGGAAGGAAGGAGAGTGAGACGGAGGTGGCAGAGAGAGGGAGGTGGCGGAGAGAGAGAGAGAGATAAAAAAAACAAATATATTATATTAAAAATGATTAAAAAAAATTTAAAAACATGAAAAGACCATTTTTCCCCTGAGATTCTGTTAGTTTTAACAGAATTTCTAACGGAAAGACAAATTAAAGCCGTTTCGATACGTAGAGGATTTGAAATGAAACTCCAAAACTTAGAGGGGTCACTTAGAAATGTGTCAATGGTTAGAGGATCTAAATTGTACTTTTCCCTTCTAATTACACTAATTAACTAGGGATCGAGTTCATTCACTTAGAACCTATTTGACTTAGTTTAGTTATTGATAACGCTTATTATCACTTTCAACAATCTCGGTATCTATAACTTACTCGCTCTCTCTTTCGAGTGAAAAGCGAGCGAATACATGACTTCGCATTGACGCCGAAGTCCCCCTCGAACGCCTTTCCAAACACATAGCCACGTGAGTCTAGACCCAACCTCATGGATTGCACACAATCCAACTCTCTCCCGGGTTATTGGATCATCGCGTTGTGTTTATCCCTAGTCCGAATCTGGAGTTACCTCTCCCGAGTGTCAAACCCCGTATTCTCAGTTTATCGTAATAAGCATAATAAACATGAAATAACGGTAAGCACAATTGGAATTGGATAACAAACCATTAGAATAACTTATATTCAACCAAAGAGTTAATTACATGAATTACGTCTAACCCTAACTAATCTCTAATTAAACTAACATAATCTTAGCCATTACAATATTAAATCAAGAGGAGATCATCATCATCAATAATAAACATTAAGTACAAAGATGGAAACAATGAAAGAAAAGTAAAATCTTAAAGTGGAGTAATCCACTTTCGCCAAAGAATGATCATCCCGAGCTTCCTCTTCTCCATTGATGAACTTCCTATTTTAGCTCTTCAAGAATTGGCTAAAATCACTTCCTAAAACTAATCTAATCTACTTCCTAAATTATCTAATCCTATCCAAGGTGAAAGGGACTCTCCAAACATAATAGGGCATAAGACAAAAATAGGGAAAAAAATGGGTTAAAGTAAAGGTTTGGAAAATGTCTTCAAAATATCTAAAATTAGATATTTATCGCAAAGTGTCACCGCCTAGGCGGTGGTTAAGTCGGTTTACGTTCTGACGGATCTTCGCCTAGGCGGAGGAATTTTCGCCTAGGCGGTGGTTGCTGGCACTAACATTCTGACGGATCTCCGCCTAGGCAGTGGTTTTCTCGCCTCAGCGATGGTTAGGTAACCCAACTTCTTCTCTCTTCTCCGCCTAGGCGGTGGTCTTTATGCACCGAAACCTTGTTCTTCTCGTTTTGTTCACCGTTTCTCTACCGTTTTCACTTCTTTATCACTTATTTTCGTTCCTTTACCTATTTTACACTAAAACAAACTAAAATTAAATTAAATATAACTAATACACTCAAAAACTATCAAATTCGGTTTAAAAGTAGATAGGTTATTTCCACCTATCACTAACTCCCAGACCGGAGCGCCCCGGGGAACTATGCAAGTCAATCGAAGCAAAGTCGAACCCACCTGGAGAGGGCGCCTGGATGTAGATGGCCTGGAAGGTGCAGACCTACCGGAGGAGCCCGCGTCGTGGCCCATCCTCCAAGACCCATGGGACGGACCAGCCGCAGGGAGTGCCCCTGCTCCGGTCTCACCTTGGGACTCTTCAGACGAATGTGTCCGCTGAACGGTGGGCTCCTGTCCACCTTCCGACCTAGAGGCCGTGGAGACGGCGAGATCTGACTCTATCGTAAAAAAGTTGAGCTCTATCTGGACGTTAGGGGAGTATGTGGCTATCACGTCTATTAAGGACGCGTTACTCCTCGATCAGTCAACCTCAGAAGCAGAAGACATGGAGAGGAAGAAAATGAAAAGGGAAGAAAAGAAGACAAGGACATGAGGAGTACCGTGCTCAGGAGGTCGGTGAAAGCTTTCGCGAAAATCTGATGAGAAAATTTGAGGAATAAGTCATGTATTTATAGGGTACCGAGAAGTCCAAACATCACATCTCATCGAACAGCTAGCAGAACTCCGATTACCACGCCGCAGCCACGTGTCAGGCATCTGGACGGACTGACAGTCTGGCTTCCTTGAGAAGCCAAAAGGCGCATTAGACACATCAGTCTAGCTTCCAATCGACGCCCTTAGACGTGCCCAGTTTCGCAGTGGATGTGCCCAGTTCTACCGACCGCTCTTTTCGCCAGCTCGACCGCTCGCTCCCGGAGGCCTCGCCGCTAAAAGAGGCCTCATCACTAAACCCTCAGCGTCTCATGTTCCATTTCCACGCAAAGGCTTGGGGGGCAACTAATGTGGGTAAAGTTGGGCCCCCTCCACATGTCAGCCACTAAAGTCGTATCCGTCCGTTCCCCATCACTCGTATCAGCCTAGTGTATAGGTAGCCCGGGCCAGTCTCAGTTTGAGAGATCTCAGGAGGTCAGAGTATCCAAATCGACCTCCTCGCATGTGGCCGACCTGGCTTTCCACCTCGGTGGGTCGGGCGCCGGTCTCGTCCTCAATAGTAATGGGACCAAGGCCTAGGCCCATAGCTCTAATTCTCCATGCTTCACGGGCGCTTGACTACTTACTGGTAATCCGAGCTTAAGGTTTTAATCTTATTTATGTTAATCGCTCTTTCGCCTATAAATAGGAGGCTTCATCTACACTATACAAGGACGAGAAAACCATTCTAGAGAGAGAGACTTTGCCTCAGATAGGTCAGACAGGTCGAGGTAACAGTGACTCTCCGACCTATATTTCTCCTCGGATTCTTACTCTCACATCGGAGGGGACACGTCGGGAAAAACCCGCCCGTCCCTTGTGTAGGTAACAACGAGGAGCTCGGCGCAGACAACGGCAAGGATTTCAAAAGGAAATCAAGACCCGGGATCAGTATTGTATTTGATTAGTCTTCCAACCCGACTGCAGCACGTGAGGAAACAGGGTCAGTACCCTTCTCACCCTTGATCCGAGAGTGTTCAGACCATATTGCTGGTTGGACCAAATCCCAACACCAACACAATCAATTAAATTTTTGGTCCTTTAACAAACAAAAAAGATAATAAAAAGATATATATACCCCTGATATAAATCACATCTCCCTCATTTATGTTAAATGTTCACTTTGTCATATCTCTCACTCTAAACTCTCACTCACTCTCTAAACCTAATGAACCCTCTCTCTCTCTAACATCTCTCACTCGATCTTTTTTCTCTCTCTCTAACAGCATCATCATAGTGAGTTTGGTGGTCGGATCTGGATGGGCGGTGGCATTTGGTGGTCGGATCTGGTGGCAATGGCGTTCGATGGTCAGATCTGGATGGACGGTGGCGTTTTGGTGGTCGGGTTTGGTAGCAGTGGCGTTTCGGTGGTCAGATCTGGTGGTGATGGCATACGATGGTCTGGATATAGTTGGTGGCCAGCAGTGGTTGCCGGATCTGGCTAGTGGTGGCCGATGGACCATCTCAAACCTCTACCCTAACTCATCTCTCTCTCTAGGTTTTAATGTTTGATTCGACGGTGTTGATGTTCATTTTTTATTCAAACAACTATCACCAACCACCATTAGCCATATCCGGCAACCACCGCTGGCCACCAGTCAGATCCGAACCTCCCCCCCCCCCCCACTCTCTCTCTCTCTAATTTATGGTATTTCTTATTGTTTTTTTTGGATTTGATGTTCGATTCGGCGGTGTTGTTTATTTTGGTAGTGTTTTTCGGCGGTGTTTGATGTTTGGCTCGGCGATAATGTTCATTTTCGATTCAGACAACCGATGGCCACCACTAGCTAGATCCGATAACCACCATCGACCACCGGCCCAGATTTAACGTTAACGTTAACACCGATTTGATGTTTGATTTGGTGGTGGGGTAACAATGTTCATTAACGTTAACGCACACCAATTTTTAATTTTTGCACACATGTTTTTTCTGGACAATGCTTGATGTGTTAACGTTAACAAAGACGAGACCCCAAAAAATATGTATTTAACGCTAACATCGGTGTTTTGTTTTTCATTTATCACGTATAATTTTTTCAGACAACATGAATGCATTAACGTTAATGCAGAAAGAGTCATCCAAAAATATGCATTAACGTTAACGTCAATGTTTTTTTTGTTTTGTTTTTTCTCTATCTATCTACTTTTTGTTTGGGTCTGATTTCTCTCGTGGTTTCTCTCTCTATCTACTTATTGTTTGGGTCTGGAATATAGATTAATTTTGCTTGATGGTGGTAGAGATGGAAAGGGTGTTCATTTTTTATGTTAACGTTAACTTCAGTGTTTTGGCTTTTGATTTCTCATAAATGGGTTTCTAAACAAATATAAATGCGTTAATGTTAACACACGAGACCCTAAAAAAATGTGTATTAACATTAACGCAAACTCAATCCAAACACACATTCAGCTCAAAATGATAAAATACCACATATGGTAGTTAACGTTAACGCGCACACAGACAAAAGTCTGTGGTAGAACGTTAACGTAAATATTCAAGCAAAATACGTTAACACACAGAACCCTAAAAAATAAAATACATTAAAATTAAAATTCACAACCTGATGGTAAAAATGCGTTAATGTTTAATACACACAAACAGATGAAGAAAAATCCGATAATGTGAAACACACAAAAAAAATGAAAATACGTTAATATTAACGCGCACACAAAAAAAAAATACGAAAAGGGTGTATAACTGAAAATGAGTAAATGTTAACGCACACAAAAATAAGTTAACATTAACGTAACACATACAAAACAAATGAGGAAGAGCAAAAAAAAAAATGAATACAAATAACGTTAACGTGAATTCAAAATGTAAGTTTATAATATAAGCAAGGGGTATTGCTTGAAGTGTTTTACGTTAACGTTAACACATTGCTGTCAACGTCTTCTTACATAGGACAAAATGACAAATTCATAAATACGTGTGAACCGAGTGGTCAAAATGTAGGAATTTTTTCTAAAAGAATCTTGGGTCTGAAAACTTAATTCATGTTGTGAGAAGGTGTGATTCTTCTATGGCCTATCTATAGAGGACTAAATAATAATTTTCCCATAACTTAATACAATCAACATTTTTTTTATATACCCACGAATGTCTTCCTACCCACACAATGTGAAAGATTAGCTTGTTCAACGTGCGTGGTTGTCCCTCCCAATAAGTGTTTTTTCACAAGTTCGAACCTCTGACCTTGCAGAGACCCCTCAACTATTTTAACTGAAATGTATCTTACCACTTGAGCTATATTTTGTTTTGTTTTCATTTGATAACCTTTGACAAAAAATGAACATTTTATGGAGTAAAGTGAAATGGATAAAGTGTAATTTATTTTTAGAAATAACAAATAAACAAAACGAAATTCTTATTAAAAATAAAATAAAATCAATTAGTCATTTACCTGCTTGCAAGTAGGGCTGGCAAAACAGGTACTTACACGATGACACGACACGAGACCGACACGAAATTAGTAGGTCTAGATTTTGCTTATCAGGTATCGGGTCGTTATCGTGTCAGACCCGATAACCTGATAAGAAATAGTGCAGGTTATCAGGTTGACCTGATAACCCAATAGGTTACACGATAAGACACGATAAGAATTTCGTGTATTCAGGTTACACGATAACCTGTGACCCAATAGGTTACCTGTTAATTTAATAAATTATTTTTACACCCCCCAAATTATCAAATATTACAAATTAGTACTTAATATATATAATAATTTATTAAGATGGTTTTAAATTAACAGGTTAACAGGTCGTTAATAAGTTAACAGGTCGTTAACGTGTACTGGGTTAACGTGTAATGGGTAGATTAATGTATAATAGAAACCTATCAGGTCTTATCGTGTCGTGTTTACCTAATAGGTTTCGTGTCATCGTGTGACACGAAAAATTATCGTATCGTGTCGTGTCGACACGATAATTTTCGTGTCGTGTTCGTGTTTGGGTAGTCTGACACGATAAGCTTATCGTGTCGTGTTCGTGTTTGGATCTTATCGTGTTTCGTGTTATCGTGTAATGACCTGTTACCTGTTTTGCTAGCCCTACTTGCAAGCAGGTGAAATATAGGGAAAGTAGTAATCGTTTAATTTTTTGCCATCTAAAGAAATTCAACTAGCAAATTCTCGAATCATTTTCATTTTTCTGTCATGACCCTATACATGACCAGATAATCAACTTATATTATATTTAATTTAATTCTTTATAAATAGGCATTAGTGTATCTTCATGAGTAAGGACATGTTGAATATCGGAATTTTATGAGGACATGTTGAATATCGGAATTTTATTTCTCTTTTACTATATGAGTTTTAATAACTAGTGCTTCTTAGAGAAAGGCCAAAGAAATCGGAGATCTTTGGCAAAATTTAAAAACATGGGGGTATTTAGGTTTCAGTCGAATGAGAAATTTGGGGGGAAAGATTTCATTTATTCAAAGAATTTCACAAATCTATTTTTAGCAAATTCTTTGTTTAGATATTATTAATTCGCAAGGAATATAAAATCTATTCTTTTGTAAAATAGGAGAATAAGACGAATTTACAAATCTCTTCAAAATACATGTTATTTCTAAATGATTACAAGAGGCAATTTGCAATTTTTTTGTTTCTCTTCCATTTTACTTCAATCTCATTTTTTATTTTGTAATGGTGTGAATTTCAAAATTCTCTCCACTTTCTATAGGGGAGCATACCGCTAGGTCCCTTTTCACATTCCCGTGTACCGATCGAACCCAAAGCCTTGTTTTTGCACTGTCTAGTCCTTTATGATATTCCCTGACCATACTGCCCCTACAATATTCTGATGAGGGGGGTTTGTATTTCCTTTTTTGCACCATATTTAATAGGCCGTAGAGTTGCAGCCTAAGATTCCTCGACGTAGGCGCGTGACTATCTACAAAGAAACCCGAAGTTGTTTCGTGTTTATCTTGGTGTTGAAAAGTGAAAATTTTGACGTCATATTAATCCAAAAAAAAATCCTCTTTAATTCGATATGTTGTTCATATTTTTTGGCCAAGTAAATCTTTTTTTGTATGGATGTTACATTCAACACTCAAATAGGTGTATGGAATGTAACATCCAAAGCCATGTGTTCGGGTGCACGTTGCCTTATGTTCGCGAAGCACCAAATCATTCCTCTGTGCCACCTCTTTCAAATCGCTCGTACTTTCTACGACATTGGTGTGACTGTTTTGGTAATGGCGCGATTTCCATTTACAGACCTCATACCTTCCATTCTTATCGAAAAACCCTAAATCTCTCTCTCTTTCCATATATTCTTCTGCAATTTCATAGTTCAGAAGACTCTAAAACCCCTCTAATCTCAAAAAAAATAGTGAATACTCAACGTAGGATGAGGACTATCAGCCCCAATACGACTGCAACCGCAGTAAATCTTACAGACTCGGATAAGTTTCCTCGTTTATGAAATGTTTGGCTTTGTGGTGGGTTCTGTGTACAATAAAACACTATATTGCGTGTTTATTTGTTGTTTCATCCTAAGAACTCGACATGCAAAAAAGTGCGATGCACTGAACACTAAAACAGACCACCCATGTGTTTTATGATTTCTATGTATTGTTGCGATGTCTTTAGACCCGCTTTGTTTTTTTAATGTGTTATTCTGCAACTTTTAATGTGTTTTATTGTTTTTGTGTACATTATTGTTTGGTTCTGTTTTCGTCTTACAAAACAATATAGTATTTGTATTGCATCAAACTGGTTTTTCGTTTGTGTTGAATGTAACACTCTCTATTTTCCAGGAAAAGTTTATAAAATTTGTATTAAATGTAACATTTTTAGCTGCTTTGATTCCAAAAATTTCAAATTATGTGTTGAAAGTGTAACATTGGTGAATGTTACATATTCACCAATGTTATTTGTTCAAGAAAATCTCTAATTTTTGTGTGTTGAACGTAACACTGTTTAACTTCCCTTGATTCTAATAATCAGATTGTGTGTTGAGTATAACATTGTGTAAAATAACTTGTGGAATCGTGTGTTCGATCGTGTTGAATGTAACATTGACTAACATCCAAATTTGTTGTTTTCAGATGATTCGGTTCCCATGAGATCCACACAACCCGGTGCATCGCCTAGTGGGTCCCAAAATTTCATTGTGCCATCATGTAGCTCTTCCGATTTGGATAGCATTGCTTCATCACCGTTTAACGTTGCGGGATCGCGCCCACTGTGTACTCCAGTTGCTAAGTACCGAGCAAATCTATCACAATTTTGCTTGCTTGTTTCCAATATTCGTCTCCACGATTCACAGATTGAACTTTTAAAATGGACGTCTTTTTGGAACACAATGAGTACGCTTTTCCCTGACAGATCAGCGGATTTAGCTTTTAACAAAATTGATAAATTGTGTGCGAATATCATACTTACATATTAGCCGTATCGTAAAGCTTTCAGAATTGGGCCGAAACTAGTGACGTTCACTCCCGATGATGTGCAATTGATATTTGGATTTACATCCGGTAAGAAACAAATACTGGGGCGGTTTGCCAAGAAGAGTGATTGTTCATTTTTGCATCGACAGGGGGTGAAGACCAATCGGATGAGTGTTGTTCAAATCAGGGACATGCTGAGGATGATTGTGGGGAGTGATGTTGATGATGATGTTGAGGACGTTGTGCGATTGCTCTGTCTGCATCTTATTGCAACGTATTTTTTTGCAAACAAGAGTCAATCATATAGTCTTTCTAATATGACGCTCGTTGTGGATTTGAATGCCCTTTCATCCTATAATTGGGTTGAGCATGTGCATTCAAACCTAATGTCTTCAATAGAAGCTGGGTACCAGATTCCGTCATCTATCATTGGATGTGTAATTTTGCTACAGGTTATATTTTTTTTTCCCTTTGTTTAAAAAAAATTACTTAATGAGTATTGTTCGTGGCTTTTTCTCTTTTCGATTTTAACTTTTTATATTCAGTTTTGGCTGTGTAAGCACACTAGCATTCTTCGTGTTACTCCCGGGCGAGAGACGTTTATACCACGGTGGGAGAAGTGGAATATGTTGGAGATGATGATTGTTGCATCTAGACTGCGACTGTCTGACCTTGATGAGGATCAGCTATGTTACAGTGATCTCAAATATATTTCACTGTGTGTTGAAATAGCATCCATACTATCTGTTGATCACCGACGTGCTTTCAGGTCGATGAAGGTTATCTAGTTGAAACAATAGTTGAAATACAAGTCGGTGTCGTCTTGCCAGTCCATGGTAATACTGAGGAGTCGAGGACCAAAACTAAATGCAAGGGGAAAGTTAGCTCATCAAGCGAATTTCTGTCTTTTGATTTGGAGATATCACAGCCGTTTAACGAGGATGTCACTAATTTTGGTGGTGGTTCACATAATTTGAATTATCTTAATGAGCAAAATCATCAGTTGGCGTTCAAGGTTGAGGCATTAAGGGAGTCTCGAAGACATCTAAGATTGAGAAAGGCGGCAAAGATTGAAAAACTAAGGGAAAAGGTTCGAGAATTTAAGCGGACAATACAACAATTGCAGGGGGATCTTATAGAATCAGAGGTGCATGTGGTTACGCAGAAGGTGCGCCACGATTCTGAAAAGAATATTCTCAAAGAACAATTGGTCGAGGCTGTTGTCCATTTTGTAATGCAATCAGTCGAGGAGAAGCATAAACGTGAAGAGAACATTGTTGGTATTTCTTAGTTTTATCAAATGGAACAGCGGATAGGGATAATGTAACAGTGTGGCAAGCTCAAGAGATTGGACGTCATGATGACTCGGGACTGGTCCGGCCGCTGCGACTCGATATGCAATCGAAAAGCCCATCGCCAACTCTCAATTCGCTCTTTAAAAATGTGAAAAAACGTGTGAGGATGCGGAGGACCGGGAGGACTCTATTTATGTGTATACTGTCCCTGTCAAAAAGCAGCGCCGTTTGAAGAAGAAAGACGATAATTGGAAGACCTTAATTTTTGTGCATGCATATTCATTAGCTGTATTTTAGAACATTTAGAAAATAGCGGGGTGGAATGTGTCATTTCTAATTTAAATTAAAAAATTTAGGGGTGGATTTATAATTTTGAGAACATTGAATTTTGAATTGAGCTTAAATGATAACTTAAAGAAATTTAGGGGAGACTAACGTAATTTGAGAAAATTAATATATATAAATATATATACATATACACCTATAAACTGATTAAAAAAAAAAAAAAAAGACTAATACTAACGTGGCAAGAAGAGGATCGAAATCAAACCACCTATTTCATGCATATAAATATCATCACACATGCGTACACCTTCTAGAACCAGAAAGAAAGAAAACAGAAAAAGAAGAAACGGAGGAGAGAGAGAGAGATCGGGTGCAGCGTCGACGGTGAGGTGCAGGGTGGTCGGCGGTGGGATGTTTTGTTCAGGGGTTGGGTGGAAAAATGTGTATGTGTGTGACGGAGTGGTGCGTAGGTTCAGGGAGTTCATTCAGCGTGGCAGTCAGTTGATCGTGTCGGCGGCGGCAGCATTACGGTTCACCAGCGATCTGTGGTTGTCCATTCGGTAGTGCTCCGAGGCGATTTTGTATGTGTTTTGGCATGAGTACGGTGTGTGTATGTGTGCTTTGTGCTGTTCAATCTCCGACGAGCGTGTGTGTATGTGATCGGTGAAAGGTGATCGGCGGTGTGGCGTCGCTGTTCGTCATTGACGTTCGGCGAGTGTGGGTGTTGTTCGTGTGTTCAACCATTGGTAGGTGTGTGAGCTGTGCAGGCGTCGGAGGTGTGGTTGTTCGGTCAGACATGTGTATGTGTGTCGAACGTGGTGTATGTGCAGGCCGACGGTGCGTGTGTGGTTGTTGTTGTCCGACGATGGAGGTTGTTGTACCAAAAGTGTGTGTGTGTGTGTGTGTGTGTGTGTGTGTGTGTGTGTGTTCTATTTGACAGTATGAGGTATGTGTGTGGTTGGTTGTTCAGCGCCGGCAGTGTAGGCAGTGATCGCCAGTAGTGAGAGCATGTGAGTGTGTGTGTATCGGCGGGAACTCCCGAAGCAGAAAAAAACAGAAAAAAACTAAATAAACCAAAAATCCAAAAACCAACTTCTCAGCCGGCGAAAAATTCGGAACAGGTAAAATTTCAGTCAATTATTATTTTCGTTAAATTAAAATTATTAGTATTAAAATTTTTGCAATTGTAATAATAATCTTTGTAACTGTTAATTCTAATAAATTTGTACAATAAATATTAATGTAGCGAAACGGACAAAATAATAATTTCGCATAATTAAATTCGGGGAATGGGAAAGTATGCAATTTAGGGTCTGCATTGCATATTAGGTTATTTTAAGTAAAATATTAATTTAGGCCTTATTGCTGTTAGGTTCGCAGGCGCCAGCGTCCCAGTAGATTTTGGACGGTGATAGTTTTGCAGTGCGGAAATCGAGATGAGTGTATTGTCTTCTGTGTAAATTTACAAATCTTATTTTTGTATAAATTGTAGAAAATGTGCTTATTTTAAATTGACGATTTTGCGACTTATATGGATCCAGTTGGTTTTAAATGGTAGAAAATGATCTTTGGATCAAGTTAGTTTTAAAGGTGAAAAAAAAAAAAATTGGATCAAGTCAGTTTTTAAGGTGGAGAGTGGTGTTTGGTCCGACTATGCCAGAATTTCTTCTCGTTAGACGAATATGATCTACGAGATGTGGATTTTCTTCTCATTCGGCGGATATGACCTACGAGATGTGGATTTTCTTCTCGTTAAGCGAATATGACCTACGAGATGTGGATTTTCTTCTCGTTAGGCGGATATGACCTACAAGATGTGGATTTTTCTTCTCGTCAGAAAGATATGCCCTGCGAAATGTGGATTACCTACTAGGCAAAATCCTGTAGGGTAGTCTAACCCGTCAGAAGTGCAAAACCTGTGGGTGGTACAGTACCATTGTAACTTTCAATCGTGAGATAGAAACAATCATATAGCTAGTAAGAGATGAGGTGTGGTGTATTTTATTATACGTTAAAATATTTCAATTGGTGGATTTCAAATGCTTGGGTGTGGTTGATTTAAAATGTTTTGAGGAGTTGACTTTAAAAAAATATGAGTCGGGGATTAATTATATTTTTTCATTTCATTAGTAGTAGCGGTACTGGATTTTTTAACACGGTATACAGTGATATATTATATTATATTTTGACTAAAATATTCAGATGGGTTGATTTAAAATGACTGGGTTGGTTGATTTAAAATGTTTGGATTGGATATTTTAAATATATCAATTTATTTCAATAGTGACAGGGAAACTGGATTTTTGTACGGTACGTGGTTATATTATTTTATATTTTGAAACTTGGTATTTAATTCTTATACTTGATCCGTAAAATATTTTTATTATGAAGAAAGAACACGGATAAATTTTTGGGTTTCAGGTACCACGGCTAGGAGTTGGTCCACTACTGGCACTAGGTAGAGTCTGAAGATAGTGTCATTTTGGAGGTGAGTCGGTCGAATGTGAACCGTGGAAGATTCAGGTATTTTTGGAAGAAAAAAAAGTAATAACATCTACAGTAGTGCATGCATCTATGTATATCTGTATGTATTTCGTTGATTGGGCAGGTAGCGTCATGTAGACGTCACGCTCGGTCTCGGGTGACGGGTCCCCGGGGTGGGGTGTGACAATAATCCTATCAGGATTATGGTCGTTTACACTGGTAAGCCCCCCACATCTGATGCAATTGTTGTTGAGCCTCATGTGTTACCTCTCGTAGATAGTGGTGTAGCCCATCTGTTGCTCCCCGCTGATTAGGAGAAGCTTGAGTTGATTCTGCGCACCGAGGGGTCTTCGTAAGTATTTATTTTCTTTTTATTATTTTCATTTATGATGACATTATAAGCGTCCCAATATCTCATTTTTTGAAGAAAAAACATGTAGCGCGTACATATAGGAGGGAGAACGTCCAGATGCTCATTTATCGGTGTGTGACATCCTTGGTATATTCTGACATTAAATTGCCTATTGTCGACTAACATGTTGACAAAATGAACTTTACAACTGTAGTTGTCGTTGAAATTGATCGTGATATTTAATCAGCAATTGGGTTTTTTTTTTTCTATTGTGTTACTTTTTTTTTTTTTTTTTTTTTTTGCGTTGTTGAATGTAACATTGGTTACATGTTCGGATTATTCTCCTCTTTTACGTTGCTGAAAGTGCCAAAAAAGGAAGATACATGTGTGTTTAGATGTTACATTCAACATTTTCATAGTGTGTTGAATGTAACATCAATTAAAAACTGTAAAAATTCGCCCACAGGTGTTGTTTTGAGATATTTTACTTGACCAAAACAGATGGCGTTGTTTACTGATTGTATTGGTAATTGTGCAAATAGACAATCCATTTATACCACAAAGTGATCCAGTTCACCTACTTTGGCTGAGTCTCTTCATAAAAACGATGCAAAAATCAAACACGAACACAAACGATACATGTGTTTTGAATGTTACATTTTATATTCTTTGGTGTGTTGAATGTAACATCAATTAAAAACTGTAAAAAATCCTACTCCAAGGGTGGTGTTTTGTGATATTTGCTTGCATAAAACAGATGGCATTGTTAACTACTTGGTATTGGTAATCGTGTAACTAAACAATCCATTTACACCGCCAAAGTCGTCCAATTCACCTCGTTCAAGTGATGGCTGGTGATTAAAACGTCGTAATGGAAATCCATACGCTTGTTACCTGTGCACCGAGCCGACGTTCTTCTGCGTTAGGAAACGAATCGACGCGTACATTTGGGGATGGGGCGATGATGATAAATCCAACCCCTTCACATTCCCCACTCCGCACTCTTTTATATATCTCAGCGGAATCCAAATTTCAAAAATTGGCTCAGGGGTTCTAGTTCATTCGCAACGATTGGGGCTTAGTTTCATACTGCTATTACTTCTTCTCTCATTTCTGTGTATAAATCAATCTCCAACCCCTGACGCATACATCGTAAGAGCTTTTTTTGAAATTTCAGGTTGTTAATTGGGGATATATGTTTTTAATTAAATAATATTTTAATGTTTTTTTAGTTCTAATAGGATAGTCGGCCAGCACAACAACAACGATTTTGACAAGTAGCTTGCGAAATGAGACGAGGAATCAAAACTGTTGATGGAGATTGCACAAGGCATGCAATGGAGAATGGGTGGTGTGCGGTACACGTATGCTTCAATGGCCAAAGACAATGAGGCCATGAAGTTAGAGATCCAATGACTGAATATGCTCGTCTCGAGTCTGCGAGATGAGGTCGAGATGTTGAGGAACCAGCTTGGTCCTGGTTATGTTGCACCCGCCCCAAGCGAATCGTTTATCTACATGGAGCAGTAAAGCCCATGGTTTTATTTAATCCAAATACACTTATTTTGATCTATCCCTTTTGTCTATACATATACTATTGTCATGGTTTGAATCGTCAAAACCAGTATGTTTAGCGTATGTTTGATAATCTGGTTGTGTATTGTTGTAGAATGCTAAACAAACTATACTTTGATTTTGTAAAGTATTACATTCAATATCATTTCTGGGGTGTTGAATGTAACATGCACATCAACGTGTGATTTTAAATAATGTCGTTTGACTGGGCGTGTTCAATATAACATGCGTTACCTTACTGTTGTATACAAACATTATCCTGGATGTTGAATGTAATATGCACATCCTGAATTTTGTATGTTGGTATGGCTACTCACCATTGATGTTACATTCAACATTCACTTGGGTGTGGAATGTAACATGACTTATGTTGATATTACATTCAAACATCATTTGTTGATTGCATGTTGACTTTACGTTGATGTTACATTCAACATTCACTTGAGTATGGATGTGTAACATGACTTGTGTTGATGTTACATTCAAACATCATTTGTTGATTGCATGTTAACTATATGTTGATGTTACATTCAACATTCACTTGAAGGTTATATACACATTCAAAAAAAGAATAGTTGAAGTTTGTATGTTGGTATGGCTATCCAATGGATGTTACATTCAACATTTGGTTGGATGTAGACTGTAACACGACTTTACGTTGATGTTACAATCAACATCCTGGATATTGAAGGTAATATGCATATCCTGAATGTTGTACGTTGGTATGGCTACTCACCATTGATGTTATATTCAACATGTACTTGGTTGTGGAATGTAACATGACTTGTGCTGATGTTATATTCAAATATCATTTGTTGACTGATAGGTGTAATTTATTTATTTATTCCCAAGCCAATTTTGTTAGTTTTTTTAGTATTTTTATAGTGTTTTAATACGTTTTTATTTTTTTTTTTGTATAAATCAAGTGTGTGGGGGTGAAAAGGGATGAAAATGGATCATAAACGATCAAATCGAATCAAGAACGGTGGAAGAACAAACAAAAGGGTAAAATTCAGAATCTGCAACCCACCGCTGCGACGGTCAACATACAAAGAAAGACCTAAACTTTCTGCAAATCCATCACCGTAGAGGTAAGATCCACCACCGCGGCGGTGAATCAACAGAAGGTCTCTGCTCCCACCGCCGTATCTACCGCCACAGCGGTGACATTGCCAACATGCCTACCGCCGCAGCGGTCCCTCTGCACAGATTTTAGATATTTGTTTAAATATTTTGAGCCTTATTTTCTTCCGCCTCTCCTCTATTTCGGCCAGGAGAGACCTCTTAGGAGTATAATAGAGTAGAGAGAATTTTGGGGAGTGATCAACCACATCCGAAGGAAAAGAACACATTGCGAAGAAGGAGAAGCGATAGTTGAATGGTTTTAGCGGCGAATCTTCGGACAACGACTAGTTTCTCTCGTTTCTTTCTTTATTTTCTTAACTTCGGTAGTTTGTTGAGTATGTTTAGCTCAATTCTTGTTGTATAAATGGTTATGGTCATGAGCTAAACGAATTGTTTCTAGGGATTAATAATATTTATGAAAATGTCGTTTGTTTGAGTTGTGTTTCTTTAACGGTTGTTCTTCACTAATTCAATTGTGTTTACCGGTTTATTATATTTATATGCTTATTTAGATATATTAAAAAATCGGAGTTTGACACTCGGGAGAGGTAACCCGAATTTGAACTAGGGTTAAACACAACGCAATGATCTAATAACCCGGGAGAGAGTTAGAAAGTGTGCAATCAATGACGTTGGGGCAAGACTTATGTGACCTAGTGTCGTTAAGACGTTGAGAGAGACTTCTTCGTTGACGCAAAGTCGCATATTCACTCATCTTACACCCGGGAGAGGTGGTGAGTGAGTTTACGACACAGAGATTGTCGAATATGTTAAACACTGTTATTGTAAACTAAACGAAACCAAGCACATTTTTGTAAACGAAGTTAATCCATAAATAATACATTCCCCTAAAACATCTCAATTTAGTTTATATAGTGTAATTAGATAAATTAGTATTTTAGTTTACTATTAATTAATTTTAAACACATTTTATCGTCTAGATAAAATTAGATTATGAGAATTACGGTACTCGATAATAATCTCAACCAATCCCTGTGGACACAACAAACCCTACTCTTCCCATTATACTAAAACTTGACTCGTACACTTGCAGTGAAAGTGGTGACGTAATATTCCGTCACCATTGACTGCATGTTGACTTTGGGTGTGGAATGTAACATGACTTGTGTTGATATTACATACAAACATCATTTTTTGACTGCATATTGACTTTACGTTGATGTTACATTTAACATTCACTTCAAGGTTATATGCACATTCAAAACAAGAATGGTTGATTGGCGTGTTGAATGTATCATTTGTTGTATGTTGGTATGGCTATCCTCAATGGATGTTACATTCGACATTTACTTGGATGTGGACTGTAACACAACTTTACATTGATGTTACATTCAACATAATTTTCGATGTTAAATGTAACATGCACATAACAATACTTGAAATGTAAGTATGATATAACGCAGGGGATTGTGATAATAACCAAACATGCTGGTATATAAGTATGATATAACGCAGGGGATTGTGATAATAAACCAAACAATGAAAATGTTGACTGTTTTATTCATGTCCACAAAAAACCTATGAGAAATAGATTTTATTGGGTACGAATGAAAAATCTATTAAAAAATCAAATTATTAAAGTCCCCCCCCCCCTATTCTAGTGGTGTTTTTCACGATTTCCTATTGTGTCTCCCCATTTGACCACATCTCCCGCAACGTCTTTCTTTTACCTTTCCACATGATGCAATCCGAACTTTTCTTGGTCATCCCGTTTGTTTCCTTGATAAGGGAGGTAGAATCAATGTTTCACTCTCGATCAATATTGGTCGTTCTATCTTTGGTATTGCGTATATACCTCTCAAATACATCTCCCGATAAAAACAACTCTAAAAATAATCCTCTATGTATCTGAATGTTGGCAGTTCACTCTTGTTTATAGCTATGAATACATGTGCACATGGAAACCCTTTTATCTGTCATTGTCAGCACGAGCATAACCGTCCCTCAATATCAACTAAGACAGAATGCGTTGAATGAATTTTGAATACTCCATTGCCTGATGAGCTGACATTCCAAGTTTGCCCTTCATTCATCAATTCTCACATTTTGTTCTCCCATTATGGTATGATCTCTCTTTGTATCTTGTTTGCTTCATCCCTCATCTCTGCCATTAAATCCATCTACTTTATCCTTATTTTGTTAATCAACAATATTGTGGGTAGGTGGCGAAATTTGCTTATCCAAGAATTAAAACACTCCGCTAGATTAGACGTCATCCCACCATACCGTTTTTCTCTTAAAAACGCATTACTATACCTCATAGCTGACAATTCATAGATGAATCTATTCACTTTTCTGCCCCCCTCGTACATCATTTGATCGTACAACTTGCACATTTTCGGCGTGTGTGCATATACCAACCCATTCAATTTTTGGATCGTCATCTCCTTGAATGTCATGCTTGTGCCAGTCATCGCAGTCCTCAAATTCATTTTCAAATGATGTAGACAATATGCGTGGTGGCAGTGTGGGAACACATTCTGTACCCCTTGCAAAATCTCATTGTGCCGGTTAGAAATAAATGTTATCACTATACCTAGCTCGACAATCTCTATGCCTGGCTCGACAATCTTCTTGAATTCTGATAAAAAACAGAACCAGTTATCATAGTTTTCTGCATCAACAATGGCGAATGCAACTGGGAACATTCCTTCATAAAAGATAGCAAAAAAAATATATATGTTGAATGTTACAAATGTTGAACGTAACACTATTACATGTGACAAAAAAGATTGAATATAACGTTGTTATGTTTGAAAATATTTTATATACATACCTTGGTTCCCATCTTTTGTTGTTGCTGCTAGTAAGTTTCCCATGTAACTACCAGTCAAAAACATTCCATCGCGAAACAACATGGGGAGGCTGAAACGAAATCCGTGTATGCACGCTTGGAACGCGATGAATATCCTTTTGAAATGCTTTGTGTCCTCGTCGTATTCTAGCGTGACGTGACTGCCCGGGTTTGTCTCTCTACATTTCTCAACATACAATCCTAATTGATCTTACAATGACGAGTAATCACCGAATACACTATTCCTGACTTTTTCTACCCCCATCCATGCATTTCAATATGATATATCTAGTTCATATTGTTTGTCAAAACTGTCAACAACATCTATTGGGCGAGTTTTTGGATTTGCACACACCTCGTCAATCAAGCACGACGATATAATGTCTGAGCTCAAACGTTTGTTCTTGGCTGTCTGAAATGCAACACCGCATGTGTGTTTTTTTACTAGGTTGCGAATGTAGAATATGCCATTTTCACTCCTCATGCGCCCATGCACAAACCACGGACAGTTTCTTTCCTCTCGCATTACGAATGCAGCCGTGACACGTATCTTGTCATTTTTAAGGTACCGAAAATTAAACCCCACCTCTACCACATATTTCTGCAATACCATGCGAAATTCACTTGTTACTCTCCTGAATTTTTGTCCCTCCTCCTGTATGCCATTAGCCCATTTTGGTGATAGTAGCGTTTTGTCATTCGAATTTTGTAACATATTACCATAGCTACCTATATAGTCCATTTTAGCTTCTCTATTGTCACTACTACGATCGGTGATGGGAACTAACGCAGATGAGGAGGCCTTGGTTGATTCGCTTGAATCATTGACTCGCCTTTCGACACATATTTCAATAAGTTCGATCTTCATGATTCCCGCTAGGAAAAACATTTCCTTGAAGTCATTTTGGTCGTCCAACACATATTTTGGGTGCTCAGGGAGTGAATACGACAACTCGAGCTTCCCGCTGCTTAATTCTGACCATTTGTTCCCAATTTTTTAACGTAACCCAACAATATCACAATCATCTCTCATCCTCAGCACTGTGGTGACGTTCTCATATTTGCACAATAGTGGGATTGATGATGTCATCCTAATAAAATAAAAAAAGCATATCCTCCCGTTAGTGCATAAAAATGCAAAAAATAAAGACGCATCTGACCGTCTGGATTTTTGAATATAACATCCACACATTGTGTCATGTGTAAAATGAATGTATAAAATCATTGTTTATTAAAATAAAATAAAATAAAATAAAAAAAAAAAAAAAAAGGCCAGTGGTCAAACGTCCATGGATTTATGTGGTCATGTGGAATATAACATTCTCTATTTATATTCCGAAAATGACATTGAGTAAATTGTGTTGTCTGCATGTGGAATGTAACATCAATGTGTGCACACCATATCGTGTGTGTATGTGTTGAATGTAACATCCATGTACTGTGCCGTGTGTGTGTGTTGAACATTACAATCATTGTTTATTGTTAAAAAAAAAAAAAAAAAAAGGGCAACGATAACCAAACAAAGGATTTATGGGGTGTTCATGTGGAATGTAACATTCTCTATTATATTTCGAAAATGACATCGAGTAAATTGTTTTGTCTGCCTGTGGGATGTAATATCAACGTGCACACCACAATTTCATGTGTGTTGAATGTAACATTCATACATGTGTCGTGTGTGTATTGAATGTAACAATCATTGTTTATTTAAAAAAAAAAAAAACAGCAGTAACCAAACAAGGATTTATGTGGTGTTCATGTGGAATGTAACATTCTCTGTTTATTTCGGAAATGACAATGAATAAATTGTGTTGTCGGCATATGGAATATAACATCAACATGCAACTGCTAGATTGTGTGTACGTGTTGAATGTAACATCCATGCATTGTGTCGCGTGTGTATGTTGAACATAACAATCATTGTTTATTTTTCGAACAAAAAAAAGGCCAACAATAGCCAAGCAAAAGGATCGTTCCGACCACATGTTCAACACACGCTAATCGTGTGGATGTTGAATGGACACATGTATGCGTTCCCCGTGTGTGTGGAACATAACACTCATTGTTTATTTTTTCAAAAATCCGCAAATAGCGTCCATGTATTTGTGTTCATTGCATGTCTGTTAATTTTCCACATTAACATCAGTAAGTGTCTTGTTCACAAACAATAAACACCTCATCTTGTACGGACGAAAAGAGAAAAAAAGTCCAGAAATGTTGTGATTGCGTGAAAAACGATAAACAAAAAAAACGATAACTCTTCCTGAACGTCTTTATAGGAAAAATGATTGTCTTCCGAAAAGGAGAAGCATAAACTTCATCAAAATTTAATTTTGAAATAATTATGTTCGATTGGTGAACACAATCATATGGATATGCACCGAAAAAACCATTTTTTACATACCTATTTCAATCTGGAGATCTGACTCTGTGAAATATCGACTTTTAAATATTGACAATGCTCGATTAGTAATTCTTCGACTTTGGCTCTTTCGATTGAATATCGAAATGTGTTTCGGGATGCTGAGTCTATTCTTCTCCAATCTATCTTCGCTGAACTGATTTTGAAATTCAAAAAACTGTAATAATAGAATGTTTCGTTTTCCCAAATCAATGATGCTTTGTGTATGGAAATCTCGATCTATAAATGGAAAAGCCTATTGCGGAAATGCGCGGGGGGGAGGGTAAATCGGTAAACCATTGTCGGCGATTATCGTGGCGTGGGGCTTCTTGGTGCAAAGAAATTTACAGACGGGAGTTATCAGTTTATTTCCGAGCTGTTGGGTTTGATCGGTTCTTGTAAACTTAAAACAGGATTAATAAGTAATTTTGTCATTTCTATATTATATAATAAAATTTTATTTGTAAAATATGCATAAAAATCAATTTATTAAATTAGTGATGTATAATTAAAGTTGTATGATTAAAATTAGGGGTTCTTGTTGAGAGGTCCCACAAGTGGCAATCGCCACTTTCTAAAGGCAAAAAAAAACTCTTGAATGGTTCTCCCATAAGTGGTGTTTTCCACTTATGGGGACCTTTGGAGGAATTTCTCTTAAAATTATATGGTTAAAATTATATTACTAAAATATGTATAAAAATGATATTATTAAAAGGATGCTTTTGTGGTAAGTTCCTTATTTTATTCTTAATTTAAAAAAAGTCTCATACACAATTGCAACTTGTGTTTTAGTCCTGCTCATTTAAAAAAATATGAAAGGCTCAATACATATGTTGCACTCTAGCAGTTACATGTATCTAACTTGTATATAAAATATTTGTTAGATGTAATAAATATTACACAAGCACATGTAAGATAATTAAATGTAACTTGTAACATGTAGCTAATCTTACACATGTACACTTGAGTACCAATGAGCCATGCTGGGGCTCACGTGCATTCCACGTGAGGTTTTCTCTTACACATGGTCTTATCCGCAACTTGCCAAAATACTACTCGTCGGATGTCCTCTATTCTCAACGTCTAAGGGCAAGGAGGTCAAGAGTATTTGGTCGAGATGGAACGAGGTCCGTGCCCCAAGCAAAAATTCAAACGATCCTGTCACTTCAATATTCGCGACTAAAATTGGCGCACATTTAACGTCTGACTAATTTGATCGGCATTGTCGTTTTGTCTCTCCAACCGTCAGATTTGGGAAGACGATATGGACCTTTAGGTGGCGTTTGGTTAGTGTTTCCACTTTTCTGAACCCAACTGGAATAGGTTGAGTTGAGAATTTTGGGAACAAAATTGCGTTTGGTAACGACAATTTTTGTTTTGTGCTGAAACATAATGTGTTTGGTAACGATTTTATCCTAAAACGAATTTTATTTTTTTTGAATTTTTTTTTTTTTGTGTTTGCCGGCGGTGTCAGATGGTGGCCGGACGCCGGCGATGGCGGTGGTGTTAGACGGCGGCGGCGGTGGCCGGACGGCCGGTCGGCGGTGGACGGTCGCCGAAGGTGGCCTGCGGCAGCGGAAGGTCGCGGGAGGTGGCCGAAGACGGTGGTCGGTCGCCGGACGGCCGCGGCGGTGGACGGCAGGGGTGGTAGTGGTCGGCTGGCAGATGAAGACGAAAGTTGAAAACTTTGGGTTGAGTTTTTTGGGCACAAAAAGAAACAACTTTTTTTTGTTTCTGGTTTCTTTAGAATTTTGAGAATCAATTGTTATTTTTTGGGTTGGGTTGGATTGGATTGAGTTTTGTGTTTGCCAAACGCGTTCCCAAAAATCTAACTCAAAATTTTTTGGTTGGGTTGAGTTGAGTTTGGTTGGGAACACTAACCAAACGGGCCTTAGGTTTCCTTATTATGACCTTATGCTCATGACCTTCCTCTCTCAAAACTTTTCTAGCGTTAGGTTTCCTTATTATGACCTTATGCTCATGACCTTCCTCTCTCAAAACTTTTCTAGCGACATCTGTTACCCAAAGTCCGTTGGATTTTTAGTCTCTTTTCTGGTGCTTGTTATTACACATACTAAAGTGTGTGCGAATTGCAGGTCAAATTTTGGCATGTTCATCAAAATCTCTTAAAAAGTTACTCCGCTAGGATGTTTCGATTAGTAGATTGGTATAGAAAAATAGTTCAAATATTTTTTTATTTTTTGTTTTATAAGAAGAGTGGAATTGATTTTATTTTTTTTAACTGATAAAACAAAAGTAATATCTCAAATTTAAAGAAAACTTAACTTTAGTTTCTAAAAAATATTAAAATTATTAAAATGTATTTCGCTAAGTTTAAACGACATAAAGAAATCATATTTTCTACATTCATTAATAATTAAAACTCAATGCTCAAAGCACATCTAATTTTTAAATTTATGGAAAGTAGAACCAAAAAAATTTAATGAACTTATTAAAAAAATATCAAGCATGCGAAAAAATATTTGTTGAGAGAGACAACTACGCACCCGAATGAATTAATCTTTCACTCTGTGTGAGTAAGGGATACTTGTGGGTATACCGAAGAAAAAAAAAAATAACCAAACACAAATATTCTTACTCTTGTGTAAAAAAATATATATACATATATATTTCAAAAAAATTATTAACACCCATATTTTAAAAAAAATAATGAAAAAAGAAAAATTCTACCGGCAAAATTTTGAAAATTCTGCAATCCCCTTTTCTCATTCACCTTCTTCATCCTTCTCTCTTTCTCAACAACAATTTATCGAAAAACATCTATTTTGTTGTTAATTTTTAACAACAATTTGTGGAAAAAATACCTCAACAACAATTACGCCTCTCTCAACAACAATTCGATGGAAAAAATGCAACTTTCGCGGTCAATTTTAACTGAAAATAATTAGAAAATATATTTGCAAATAAATTCAATTTTCGCACCTAAAAAGAACAATAAACAGTTATAGTAATAATAGCAAGCAAGCATTGGAGCAACAATAACAATTCATACAAGTCAATGATAACAAATTTTATATTCATAAGAATAAATTAAAATTATTAATAATTCATTAAAATGTATTTTAATAAGTTTAAATAACATAAAGAAATTATATTTTCTAATCATAACTCATTGCTGAAAGCATATCTAATTTTTAAATTTGTAGAACAACAAAAAAATTTAATGAACCTATTAAAAAAAATTCGAAAAGAGCTGGTTCATGAGCACTAAAAATAAACCGACACAAAAGTTCGTACTCTTGTCTAAAAATATATATATATATATATATTTTATTTTATTTTTTGAAAAAATTCATTAACACCCGTATTTAGAAGAAGAAAAAAAGTTTTCTATCCTCAAAATTTTGAAAATTCTGCAATCCCCTCTTCTTTCTCCTTCTTTCCTCTCTCTTCTTTGATTTCTTCTGCCTTCTTCTCTCTTTCTCAACAACAATTAACCGAAAAACACTTCTTTTGTTGTTAATTTTCAACAACAATTTGCAGAAAAAATATCTCTCAACAACAATTACGCCGCTCTACGACGTCTCCCTCAACAACAATTCGAAGAAGAAAATGCTGGTTTAGCTGTCAATTTTAATAGAAAAGATATTTACAAATAAATTTAATTTTCGCCCATAAAAAGAACAATCAACAGTTATAGCAATAATTTGGTTCTGAAATAAATCATAAGTAACCATTAGAGCAAATTCCAATAACAATTCATACAACCAATGATAACAAATTTTATATTGTTAGAATAAATTACATTAAAAATCTTAAAATTATTAATACATTATTAAAATGTATTTTAATAAATTTAAATAACATAAAGAAATTATATTTTCTAAATTCTTTAATAATTATAACTCATTGCCGTATTCTAAGACTATTAATGTTCTCACTCATATTAGTGTTTGGAAAATAGTAAATCAATAAGTAAATAAGTTCCTTGAGGGGTTTTTCAATTTTGGAACTTTTTTTTTTTCAAATAGTAGTTGTAAAATAATCTAATAGATCATTTTTATGCTGCTCAATAATTTCTATTATTTGATTAACAATTGTTAGAATACTCTTTGAAGAATTTGAAATTAAATAAATTTTATATTTAATTAAAGATAGAGAGATGATTTTTTATTAAATTATTGGAGACAGAAGATATGAGGAAGAAATAAGATGACATATAATAAATTATAATAAAAACAAGAGATTTTTAATGTTTAACCCTAATTTTAGATTCTCTCTCCTCAATAGGCCTTTCGACAAGAACAATTTATTATTTAGTTACTTCTCAAAACGTTGTTATTATTTAATCATTGACAGGTAATGAATGGACTTATATACCCTTCTATATATAATAAAGAACTCTAATCCTACCTATCAGTTTTTCATTTTTAAATAGGGAATCTGTCTCTCTTGCTCAGCCGACCATTTCCATGGCCTGTCTTCTCTTCTCTCTCTCTCTCACTCAGCCGAAACATCACCATGGCCTGTGTCTTCGAACCACCACCGCCGCCGCATCACCATCGCTTACAAAACTAAGTAATTTATGTTGTGTCACCACTACTCACCGCCATGGCCACAGTCAACTTTTATCTCAGCCGAACCATCGCCATGGCCGCTGCGTCACCATCGCCTATCTTTCTCTTCTCTCGCTCTCTCAACCGCGAACCTTCGCCGTTAGTGTCATCTCTCTCTCTCTCGATTTTAGATATACATTTATGTATATATCTATATAATAAAACAGGACGGTTTTTGACTGACTAGGGCAAACTTATGATTAAGACAAACAAAATATGATTAGAATAAATAAAATGCTAACGAGAACAAACAAATGCTGACTAGGGCAAACATAAAAAAAATCAATTTTGGTAAAAGATTAACTCAATTTTCCTTAATTAATTTAATTACATAATTGAACAATTACACAATTCCTTAATTAGACATAGCAATTAGTGAGAATATAAAAGCAGATTAATTAGTGAGAATTGATTAATTAATATAAAAAATGAATGGTTTATTGAGTTATAAAAAAAGAAACATACATTTTTAATATATTTCTTAATTCTTTAAATATTGAGAAAAAAACAAAACAACCTATTAATTTATATCATATTTAATTTATTCCTTAATTAAATAATATTCCTTAATTATTTAATTAAATGTTTCTAATTAAAATTTGCACCGTTGTCTGTCTCGGCTGTTGGCACCATACTTCGATTTCAACTGTTTCTTCGATTGCTTATTACTTCGATTTTTTATTTTTTTTATTTATTTCTTATTCAATTTTAGAATCTCCAATTGATGCTTGGACGGTGACCCCTGGAGTTGAAGCAGTGTCGTTTCTTAATTAACATACCATTTTTTAGATATGTTTAACTAACCTCAACCTTAAGTTTCGAATCCCCAAACAATTTTTTTTTCTCTTTTTGTTACAATACTTTTGTTTATGTTCCTAGAAAACAGAGAATACAAACTAAAATTTGGGACAGAAACACTACGGTGGTATTTGTTTAGTGTTTTTGCTCTTCAATTTCTGTTTTTGTTCTTCCAAAAACCACTTAGGTAGCATTTGCTTTAATGCGAATTGGAGTTTCCGAATTGCAATTAAAAATGAATGCATGTAAAAATCTGAAACGTAACCGAATTCTTCCATTTTGCCTCCCAGATTATCAATACTAAATTTTTTCTCCTTTTGTACAGATGATGAACAATATCAATCTCGGGGTGGAGGTGGCGGGGGCCCACGGGATGGTGGCGAAATATGGTCAGGGCTTATCTCTTGCCCTCTTCACCGATATCACCAACTCCAAGTACTCTCTCTCTTTCTCTCCAAATTTGCATTATTGGTGTATCAATATGTGTGCTAATATATATTGTTTGTTTGATTTTAATGGATGCTCAATTTGTATGATGAATTTATACTGCTTTGTTACCACCATCATCATTTAAGTATTGTGCTTTGTAGTAATGCTTAATTGGGGGAAAGCTAATGCGTAAATTGTTGACTGGAATGAAGTTTTATTTGCAAATAGTTGAAATTTGCAAATAGATTTTAGTGATTTTAGTCACAAGTTGATTTTAATATTTAAGTGGTTTTAGTCAGAAGTTGATTATGATATTGTTGTTAATTTTTTTATTTTTTGTTGTGCGCACCTGTGGCTCAGTGATTGTTTTTTATATTTAAATTTGTATTGTATAGTTTTTTTGTTTTTTTTTTTGTGTACTTGCGGCTCATTGATTGTTTTTTATATTTAAATTTGTATTGTATAGTTTTGTTTTAGTTACTGTTTTGAGACAATGAGATTTGGAAGTGTTGGAAAAATTAAGACGACTTTGTTAATAAATTTAGTTATTTTTTGTATTTAATAAATAACATTATTTTTATATTAAATTAATTATATATTTAATAATAATAAATTTAAAACCCGTGCCTTCAGGCAAGGGATATACGCTAATATATATATATATTTTTTGGACAAGAGTAAGAACATTTGTGTCTGTTTATTCTTACGGCATGTTTGGTTGGACGGAATGGAATGAGGGTGGAATGGAATGGAAGAAGTAATGGAATGAGAGAAGGAATGGAATGAAATTGTGAATGGAATCACTATTTCATTCTCTTATTTGGTTGGTATGGAATGAAAGAAAGAATAGAATAGTGAAATATAGTAAAATTTTCGTTTTGCCCTTATAAAATTATTATTCCATTCTCTTCTTAGTTGGTTATAATAAAATTTTATTATATTTCACTATTCTATTCCTTTTCTCATTTTATTATATTTCACTATTCAACTCAATTTCAAGTTTTTGTTCTCTAATTTCTATTTTTGTTCTCAATTTTCAGTTTCTATTATTTAATTTCTGTTTTTGTTCTAAATTTTTAGTTTCTTTTTTCAATTTTTCGTTCTCTAATTTTTTATTTTTTGTTCTCAATTTTTAGTTTATGTTCTTAATTTTTTGTTTTTGTTCTCAATTTTCTGTTTTTATTCTCAATTTTCGGTTTCCGTTCTCAATTTTCTATTATCCAAATTTATGTTTTTGTTCTCAATTTTTTGTTTTTGTTCTTAATTTTCTATTTCTATTATCTAATTTTATATTTTTGTTCTCAATTTTCAATTTTCATTCTCAATTTTTCGTTCTATAATTTTATATTTTTGTTCTCAATTTTCAATTTATGTTCTCAATTTTCAGTTTATGTTCTCAATTTTCTGTTTTTGTTCTCAATTTTCTATTCTCTAATTTTATGTTTTTATTCTCAAATTTTAGTTTATATTCTCAATTTCTTGTTCTCTAAGGTGGCGTTTGGTAACCGTTTCTATTTCCATTTCAGCAGTGGGATGGGAATTTTGTTTTCTTTTTGGGAGTAGAATCGCGTTTGGTAACAATAATTTTTTTTTTTGTTTTGGGAAGGGAATTGTGTTTGGTAACGATTTTATCCTAAAATCTTTTTTTTTTTTTTTCTTTTCTGTTTTGGCCTGACGGCGGTGGCGCCGTCGCCGGCCGCCGGCGGTGCTCCGACAACGTCCGCCGACGCTTCTCCAGCGTCGGAGATGGCGGTGCCCCCTGCCGGTGATGACCGGACGGCGGTGGCACCGGCGACACCGGCCGGAAGACAATGGCGCCGTCGCCGGCGACTGCCGGAAGTGGCCGGAAAATTTCCGGCTGGACGGTGTCCAGCGACGGTCGCCGGAGATGGACCGCCAGCGGCGGCGGACGGTCGGCGGTGGCGGCGGGCGATGGTCGGCCGGTAGGTGAATAGTAACCATAGGTTTTGGGAATGGAATGGGAATAATGAGAAACAATTTTTTTTTGTTTCTCATTTCTTAAGAAAAAAGTGGGCACAATTCTCAAATGGGAATGAAATGGAAACGGAAACAAAAATTACCAAACGCTATTCCCAGACAGAATTCCCAAAAATCTGGGAATGGAATGGAATGGAAATGGTTAACAAGCGTGGCCTAATTTTCTGTTTTTGTTCTCAATTTTCTGTTTCTATTTTCAATTTTCAGTTTCTGTTCTCAATTTTCTAGTTCTGTTCGCAATTTTTTGTTCTCAATTTTCTATTTCTATTCCCAACTTTCTGTTCTCTAATTTCAATTTATGTTCTCTAATTTCTGTTTTTATTCTCAATTTTCAAGACCTTAATTACAAAGGCTATCATATAATTTAAGATATTGATTCCATTAGGTTGGAATCTCATTCCACCCCATCTCAAATGGAATCACATTCCATCCAATTTCATTCCAATGGAATCACAAAAGTGATTCCATTGGAGAACCAAACAACGGAATAGAAATCGAGGGCGGAATGCGATTCTATTCCGCCCTCGATTTCATCCAACCAAACATGCCGTTAGTGTTTATGAACTAACTCTTTTCGAATTTTTTTTAATAGGTTCATTAAATTTTTTTGTTGTTCTACAAGTTTAAAAATTAGATATGCTTTCAGCAATGAGTTATAATTAGAAAATATAATTTCTTTATGTTATTTAAACTTATTAAAATACATTTTAATGAATTATTAATAATTTTAATTTATTCTTATGAATATAAAATTTGTTATCATTGACTTGTATGAATTGTTATTGTTGCTCCAATGCTTGCTTGCTATTATTACTATAACGGCTCGTTTGGTTGGACGAAATGGAATGAGAGTGGAATAGAATGGAAGAAATAATGGAATGAGAGAAGGAATGGAATGGAATTGTCAATGGAATCGCTATTCCATTCTCTTGTTTGATTGGTATGGAATAAGGGAATGAATGAAATAGTGAAATATAGTAAAATTCCCATTATGCCCTTATGAAATTATTATTCCATTTTTTTTATTTGATTAGTATGAAATTAGTGAATGAATGAAATAAAATATAATAAAATTCTCATTATGTCCTTATTACAAAATTTTATTATATTTCACTATTCCATTCATTCCCTCATTTTATTATATTTCACTATTCCATTTAAGTTTAAGTTTCTGTTATCTAATTTCTGTTTTTGTTCTCAATTTTCAGTTTCTATTCTCTAATTTCTATTTTTGTTCGCAATTTTCAGTTTCCGTTCTCAATTTTCTGTTCTCTAATTTTCTGTTTTTGTTTTCAATTTTCAGTTTATGTTCTCAATTTTTTGTTTATGTTCTCAATTTTCTGTTTCTGTTCTCAATTTTCAGTTTCCGTTCTCAAATTTCTGTTATCTAAATTTCTATTTTTGTTCTTAATTTTTAGTTTATATTATCAATTTTCTGTTATCAATTTTCAGTTTTTATTCTTAATTTTCATTTTTTGTTCTCAATTTTCAGTTTATGTTCTTAGTTTTATGTTCTCTAATTTTATGTTTATGTTCTCAATTTTCTGTTTCTGTTCTTAATTTTTTGTTCTCAATTTCTATTTCTATTCCCAATTTTCTGTTCTCTAATTTTTATTTATGTTTTCTAATTTTTGTTTCTGTTCTTAATTTTTAATTATGTAATTTAGGATGTTGATTCTATTAGGTTAGAATCTCATTCCACCCTATCTCAAATGGAATTTCATTCCACTATATTTCATTCCAATGGAATCACAAAAGTGATTCCATTAGAGAACCAAACAACGGAATAGTAATCGAGGGTTGAATGCGATTTCATTCCGCCACTGATTCCATCCAACCAAACATGCCGTAACTGTTTATTGTTCTTTTTAGGTGCGAAAATTGAATTTATTTGCAAATATATTTTCTAATTATTTTCAGTTAAAATTGACAGCGAAAGTTACATTTTTTTCATCGAATTGTTGTTGAGAGAGGCATAATTGTTGTTGAGGTGTTTTTTCCACAAATGGAAAAAAAAAAAAAAAAAAAAAATCCATCCTCAAAATTTTGAAAATTCTGCAGATAGCTGTTGAGAAAGAGCGAGAAGAAGGAATAAGAGGGGGATTGAAGACGTATCAAAATTTTGACGGTAGGAAACTTCTTTTTTTTTTTTTTTTTTTTAATATTAGTGTTAATGAATTTTCGAAAATTTATATCTAATACTAAAATTTAAAATTGGAAGATTTTGCCTTGGAATGAATGAGAGTTTAGCGTTTGGGAATTTTTTTTTTTTTTTTTTTTTTAATATTGGTATTAATAAATTTTCGAAAATTTATATTTAATACTAATATCTAAAATTGGAATATTTTGTTGGAATAAATGAGAGTTTAAGGTTTAGGGTTTAGGAAACATTTTTTTGTTTTTTTTAATATTGGTGTTAATGAATTTTCGAAAATTTATATCTAATACTAATATCTAAAAGAGGCGGTGACCAAGCAGTCCTAAAAGACGCTGAAAATTAAAAATTGAACCCACTATTTTTTCCATGCACCAAACAGTTATTTTTCTATTTTGTGACGAAAATACCCCTCATGTGAAATCTTCAATGCTAAGATCAAAACACATGGAGTTTTTCATAGTTCTTGATATCGTAAAATTAATATTTTTATACTGAATTAATCAGTAAAATGTCATATTTTTTACGATATGTTAATCATATTTTTTGGACGTGTGGATCATATTATGCGTGGATGTTACATGTAACATCAAATGTAATAATGTGACACTATCTAATATTGACAAATTTCAAACAAATATTTTCAATAGATATTACATGTGATATCTATAATGAATGATTATTTTAAAAACATATTTTCAATGGATGTTACATGTAACATCTATATCAAAAACATATTTTAAAATTACATCTATATCAAAACATATTTTCTAGTTAATGTTACATGCAAAATATATTTTTATATAAATGTTACATGTAACATCGATATTTTAGAGGATGTTACATGTAATATTAATGCGATTTTTAATTCTCTCACTAACACACATGTAACATCTATATTTTAGAGGGTGTTATATGTAATATTAATCCAATTTTCAATTTTTTTTCACTAACACACACCAACATTATCACGTACCCACATTTCTCTCACTATATTTCAAGAGAATGTCACATGTAACATTACAGGGTGTAATATGTAAATAGTCAAAAGAGAACTCCAAATATTTCAAGCGGATGTTATATGTAACATTGTAGAGTGCAATATGTAAATAGTTAAAAAGAAATTCCAAATGTTTTAATACTCATTTCAATGTTACATGAAACATTAATACGATTCTAATTTCTTTTATTAACACAAACTCATATTATCATATACCCACATTTCTCTTACTATATTTCAAGGAGATGTTACATGTAACATTGCAGGGTTGGTCAAAAAATGAACTCCAAACACATGCAATATCTATATTTCAGAAAATATTACATGAAACATTAGTGTGATTTCCAATTTCTTTCATTACCGTAGGCCCACATTATCACACACTCACATTTCTCTCACTATATTTCAATGGGATGTTACATGTAACATTGCAGGGTGCAATGTATTGATAGTAAAAAAGAATCTAATTTCTCTCACTATCATAGACCCACATTATCACATACCCACATTTCTCTCACTATATTTCAAAGGGATATTACATGTAATATTGTGGGGTGCAATGTGTAAATTGTCAAAAAGGAACCCCAAATGCTTTAATACCCACTTCATTTCTTTCTCTCTCTAAAAATAAAGAAAAACTTACCAGATTGAAATAGAGCATAAATAAAAGTGACGGCATCCATTGAAAACCTTGGGTTTGAGTTGTGAGGTCGTGGAGAAGCCGGATCTGGACAACGACAGTAGGGAAAGCGTCGGTGACGATGGGAAAGACATCGGATCTGGACAGCGACGACGGAAGTGAGTCGAATCTCGACAGGATAGCGACGAATTTAAGTTGCGAAGGCGTTGGCACGACGGCAAAGCGAAGCTTGGCAATTCAAGAATAGAATCTCGTTGCGTGTATAACGAATAGGCAAATCGGTCACCGAAAAATGTACGAATGATGAATTTAGGACTGATCAGTGCAAGAAATCAGCGGCATAGGAGTTCTCGATGCAAGAAAATGGATGTAGGTTTTATCGGTAGTTTCACGCTAATGTTTGGATTACCCTGTAATTTTCTCTATCTAAAATTGGAAGATTTTGCTTTGGAATGAATAAGAGTTCACCAAATGTAATTTTTGTCCTCTCATTGATTCTTTATTTCCGAACCCATTAAATGATAAAATAAAATAAAATCATCTCTCAATTTTCCTCAATTTATCTCTCTTTTATATTTTTATATAAGTTTTAAATATTATTTATCATTAATTTAATGAATTTATTTGTCATAGTGAATTTTAATTTTTTTATTTAATGAATATTTAATGGATAAATTTCACTAACATCCCATGTCATTTGGAAAAAAAAACCTATAAAAACACTCCCTTTCATTTTGAAAAATATTTTTGCTCCTCCTGTCATTCTAGAAACCCAACGACACCTCAAAACTCCTGCGAACAGATGAGATTTAATTTTATTTGAAATATTTATACTTTTATAATTTATTGTTTACATAGAAAGACAATTATATTCCTTTTAAATGAAATATAATTTTAAATATATATTGAAAAATTATAAATGTTTTACTTAATAGACTTTCTATTTTTTCTATTTGAACATGAGTGAAACTATTACTAAATAAAATCTCGTGTGAATAATTCACCAAATAATTCCAAAAAAAATGAATAAGTTTATATTTAAATTGTAAATTTTATAAAGAAAAAAATATTTAATCCTAAGAATAATTTAATTTTTTTTAAAAAAATAGTAGCAAGTACTCTTTAAATGCTAAAAACAAAATGCTACAACCAATCCCAAAAATAATTAAAAAAAAAATAGTATTGGAAATGTATTCCACAAATAAAAAAAAAATAATTCTCAAAATAATTTTAATTTTTATAAATTAAGCACCAAATACTCTTTAAATACTCAACAAAATATAACAACCATCATTTGATCTCGAAAATAATAAAAGTAGTTGGAATTGAAATTGTATTACATTAAAAAAATTTAAAAATTAAACTGACCAAAATCGTAATTCTTTTAATAGGGTTATAAGAATAGTTTTTATTAGATAGTTTTAACTAATTTTTAATAGTAGAGTAACATTACAACATAAACAAATAAATAATTTTATATTTAACATCAAAGGAAATGGATGTTGGAGATATTTTTTTAAATGACAAGAGACACTGTTGTGGGTTTTGCAAATAACGAGGGACATTGCTGAATTTTATCCATATCTTGGTTAATGAATTTATTGTTTAGACCTCAAAAGATTCACAACTTACAAAATAAACCTTCCATAATTGTAATAAAATTTTTAGTTCTTAGAAAATAGTCATATCTTTTTTTACTATTTTTTTCTTATTATTTACATACAATACAATGTTATTTTATAAAAATAGTAAGACGTGAATATTCACATTTTTCTATTTTCTAATTTTAAATATTTTAATGCATTTTATCACTAATTGTCTTTTATTCTCACTTCACCTCTCCATCCTTTCCCTCTCACTCGATGTGGGGTAAAACAACCTAAATAGCTTACAGCTCTTAAACACTTCTTGGTCTTCTTTGGTTACAAAGCCTCTCGCGCTTATTAGTGATCATGCACATCCAAAAGACGTGAGAACATAAAAATTTACTCTTATTCCGCTCCCACATTTTACTAACAAATTTATGGGAACACACCAGAATTTTTACCAAATTTCTGTTTTTATTCCAAGTTCCCTAACAATAAAACATACTTCTTTTCAGAATTTATGTTCCCAAGTTATCATTATTCTTGGAACACTTTGTTTTCTCTTGATATTTCTCGGTTCCGTATAAGTTTCAATTTCCAATTTATTATTTTTCTCGGATCACTTTGGAAGTGTTCCTCATCTTTAACTCTCTTTTCCCTATTACCACCGCATTTGTGCTCTCATGTAATGATCACATAAACAAACAATCCCTCAATTTAAGTTCATCAACCCTGCGAACAAATATCAAATATATGGTAGGCGATATCTCAAATTACTTGTTGTGGCAAAAAATAAATAAAGAATTAGTTTACCAAAATTTCTTAGAATGAGTCGCGGATTAGGTCGCTCTCTTTAAGACGTTTCGCGGCTCTGCCCAAGAACGTGCAAGCAGTGTATCAGCCCCGTCGTCCCCAGAATAAAACAGCCCATAATTCTTCTCTGTCTAGGACGTTTTTTGTACTGTAGAAATCTCGAAAACCAAACACCCCACACACTGTTCGCAAAACGAACAAATTGCTCGAAAACCAAAATCGAACTGAAGAAACAATACCGGAACAGATCGGAACAATTCCGGAAGAACAAAACAGTGAAAACGAAACTGTTTCGGAACAGAAACAGAAACAGAAACAAAGCAGAAACAAAAACAGTTCTGAAACAGGAGCAGAAACAGTATTCTATTTTTTTTCTGAAAATTGAGGGAAAAAAACTTGTATTTATAGGGAAAAAAAAAACCGTTTGAATTTTTTTTTGAAACCGAAATTAATAATTAAAAACATTTAAATAATTTAATTCTTATTTAAACGTTTAACATGTTTAATTTAAAACGTTAAAACGTTTTTTATTAACTAAAACGTTTTTTTTTTATTTTAAACGGTTCAAATTTTTTGTTCTTCAGATGGACAGTTTTTTTAATTTTTTTTTAATTAAACTATTTTTAAAAAAAAAAATTTAAACAATTTTTTTCTAAAAAATAAATAAGTGCCACCTCATCACACGCGCGACTCAACTCGACTCGGCAAGGCACGGCCGGACGGACGGCGGCGGCGGCGCGCGCGCGTGTGTGGTAAACCGGTAGGGATGTAACTCCTCTCCCCTCCACAAAATGTGGGTACCCCTTGGGGCACACTCCAAGTGTCTCACATACCCCTAGATATCCACTTTAATTTCACCTCTCCCAACCAATGTAGGACAAAAGGATTTGAGGGAAAAAACCAATTTGACATATTTGGCACTTTCTATTCTAAAAATTAAATTAAAATTCATTTGTTTCAACAATCTGCCACTTGAATTTTTAAAAACAATTTTTTCATCGAGCAGTATAATTCAATATAAGATTGTGCATAAGAAAATGTGTCTATCGACTTGAACCTTTACATAGTGAAAATGCTTTAGATTATACTACAGTAACTCGTAGTTTTGAACTCTATCTCTAACAACATCACACACACAACCCTATCAGGGTGTAGTCCAAAAGCCCGTGCTCTACGGCCATGCACGTGTATCCGAGTATAGTGAATGCTCTAGAGAACTTTGCCCAAAATTCCATAGGAAGCGGCCACACTTCCACATTCACATAGGTGAATCTATCAAGAGTACTCTTGTAGCTAGGTACTCCAATCCAAAATAGAGTATAGATCTCATTAAGAGTTAATAAAAACTCAACCTTCTATCGCTTCAAGATATCATGCTTCAAACAACACATTTATGAAATAGAACTCAAATTTATAGCATGATTTTTCTCATATCACTTCATGAGTTGTTATTACCCTTTGAACCTATTTCTTGGGATCTCCAGTCTATAGGTTGGGTTTCCCTCACAAGTGACTTGTCAATCTATGGGCTTGAGTCCCTTTCCTTTCGAGGTTTTGTAAACCTTTTTCTCGAGCTAATCCTTTCGTCAAAGGATCGGCTAAGTTATCATCAGACCGTACATGATCCACTCTCACGCCCCTATAGAGATATACTCCCTAATAGTGCTGTGTTTGCGACGTATTTGTCATTTTTTTTTGGTTATAATAACGGTTTTGAATCTTTGCAATAGCCGCGGTACTATCACAATGGATTAAGACAGCTGGAATCGGTCTCTCCCATAAAGGGGTATCAGAAAGCAGGCTCCTTAACCACCCTACTTCCTCGCTAGCCGAAGCTAGTGCAATCATCTCAGACTCCATAGTAGATTGAGCCAAAATAGTCTGTTTCTTAGATTTCCAAGAAACAGCTCCACCAGCTATACTAAATATATAATCGCTAGTTGCCTTGGAGTCATCTGAAAGGGTGTTCCAATCAGCATCGCTATATCCTTCCAGAACAGCGGAAAATTTCTGATAATGTAATCCAAGGTTTATAGTTCTCTTTAGATATCTCATAATCCTATCAATAGCATGCCAATGCTCAATACTAGGTCTACTTGTAAACCTGCATAGTAATCCCATAGCATACGCTATGTCGGGCCTAGTGCAGTCAGTGGCATATCGGAGACTGCCTATGATGCTCGCATACTCAGTTTGTCTAACACCATCACCGGTGTTCTTGAACAACTTCACACTAGGGTCATAAGGAGTACATGCTGGTTTACAATCAAAATAATTGTATTTCTTTAGAATCTTCTCTATATAATGAGATTGGTCCAAAGAAATTCCATGTTAAGACCTAGTTATTTTAATACCAAGGATTACACTTGCTTCACCAAGATCTTTCATATCAAAATTAGCACATAGCATGGATTTTACATTATTCACAACATGAATATTGGAACCAAAAATTTGCAAGTCATCCACATAAATACATATAATAGTGCAAACATTATTTTCAGATTTATAGTAAATGCATTTGTCACTTTCATTTACTTTAAAACCATGTGAAATGACTAGATTATCAAATTTCTCATGCCATTGCTTAGGTGCTTGTTTCAAACCATAAAGAGATTTATTTAATTTGCATACTTTGTTTTCTTGACCAGGAATAACAAATCCTTCAGGTTGGTCCATAAAAATCTCTTCTTCTAATTCACCATTTAAAAAAGCAGTTTTAACATCCATTTAGTGCACAATAAGATCATGAATTGCAGCAAGAGATAAAAGTACACGAATAGATATAATTCTAGAGACAGGTGAAAAAGTATCAAAGAAATCTACATTCTCTCTTTGTCTAAACCCTTTGGCTACAAGACGAGCCTTATATTTATCAATGGTTCCATCGGGATTTAATTTCTTCTTAAGAATCCATTTACATCCTATTGTTTTACAACCAAGAGGTAAATCTACCAAATGCCAAGTTCTATTTGACTCGAGAGAATCTAACTCGTCATCTATAGCCTCTTGCCATAAACTGGCATCTATAGAAGATAATGCCTCTTGGAGGGTAAGTGGATCCTCCTCTAAGGTATATGCATAGAAATCTGAACCAAAGTCTTTAGCTATACGAGGTCGTTTACTCCTTCTAGGTTCAATATCTAATTCCTTATTAGATTCATTAATCCTAATGATAGGTTCATTACTAGAAGTCGAGCCCCCACTATTCTTCAATTTGAAAGAAAATTTATATTCATAAAAATCAGCATCATTTGATTCAATGATAACTCTATCTTTCAAATCATAAAATCTATAAGCTTTCCTATTTACCGCATAACCAATAAAAATACATTCATAAGCTCTACTGGCAAGTTTTCTTCTTTTGGGGTCAAGAATTCGAACATATGCCAAACAACCCCAAGTTTTAAAATAAGACAAATTTGGTTTCTTATTTTTGAAAACTTCATAAGGTGAAATTTTACTTTTCGATTTGGGAACTCTATTAAGTACATAGCAAACCGTTAATAAAATTTCACCCCACCAGTGAGAAGCTGCACCGGAGTTAAGTAAAATAGCAACTACTGATTCAACAAAAGTTCTATTTTTTCTTTCAGCCTTACCATTCATTTCAGGAGAATACGGTACAGTTTTTTCATGAATAATCCCATGAGATTTATAAAAATCAATAAAAATATCGGAATCATATTTTGTTCCTCTATCACTACGTAATCTCTTAATTTTCTTATTGCATTGATTTTCAATCTCAGTTACAAAATTCTTAAACATTTCAAAAGTTTCACTTTTATTTTTCATGAGATAAACATAAGTAAAATCAGAACAATCATCTATGAATGTAATAAAATACCGTTTACCATTCCTAGTCAAGACTCCATCAAATTCACAAATATCAGAATGTATCAAGTCAAGAGATTCCGATTCACTAATTACTGATTTATGAGGGATTTTAGTAATTTTAGGTTGACTACAAAATTCACATTTTTCAAAATCATTCAAAGACAATTTAGGAATTAGTTCTAAGTTGCTTAAGTTTTTAATAATGCGTTTGTTAACATGACAAAGTCTAGCATGCCAAATATTAAAAGAACACAACATGTAAGCAGAAGAAGAAATTTTATTAATTTCAACATTCAGTTTGAACATTCCATCAGTTGCATATCATTTCCCAACAAAAATATTATTTTTGGTTAACGTGTACAAATCAGCCCCAATAGTTTGAGTGAAACCCGCCTTGTTTAGAAGATAGCCCGAAACCAAATTCTTTCTTATCTCTGGAGTATGCAGAACATCTTTAAGGATGACTGTCTTTCCAGAGGTAAACTTTAATTCCACTTCACCAGAACCGGTAACAATAGTGGAGTGGGAATCACCCAGCAACACTTTCTTGTCTTCACTTTCAGAATAAGATTTGAACATGGTACAATCATAGCAGACATGGCGTGAAGCACCAGTGTCTACCCACCACCCTTCGGATCCACCAACTATATTGATTTCAGAAATCATAGCTATAAGTTGGTCCTCGGTAAGATTCGCCTGTGGAACAGGACGACGTCTTTGCCGGCAGTTCCAAGCCAAATGGCCCGCCTTCCCACAGTTATAACTAGTAAACTGTTCAGAATTATTTCTTGAAGGGAGTTTGTTTCTATTCTGATTTTGATGCACATTTATGTTCTGGTTATTGTGGTTGTGATTCTGATTTTGATTTTTCATATTTTTCCCTTTAGGTTTCAAAATAGCGTAAGATGATTTTTTGTGAGCGTTGTTAGAAACAACAAGCACTCCATCTTTCTGATCTTGTTTTTGGGCCTCCTCCTCAATCCGAAGACGAGTGATCAAACTTTCTAAAGAAAACTCTTTAGTTTTATGCCTTAGAGTATTCTTAAAATCTTTCCAAGAGGGGGGTAATTTGTCAATTAAAACAGCAACTTGAAATTGTTCATCAAGGGACATACCTTCAGCAATAATTTCGTGAGCAATTTTCTGAAGTTCATGAGACTGAACTTCCACTAATTTGTCGTCGGTTATTTGGTATTTCAGATACCGACTAACAGCATATTTTTTACTTCCAGCCTTCTCAGTGTCGTATTTCTTCGAAAGAGCATCCCAAACTTCCTTTGCAGTTTTGTTAGAGCAGTAATAATCATACAGATCATCAGACATACCATTAAGAATAAAATTCTTACAACGGAAATCATTTTCCTCCCAAGACTTAACTTCTTAAATCTGAGCGTCTGTAGGAACTTGAGGTAATTGTGGTTTTTCGGTTGTACAGACATATGCTACTTTTTCGATAGTAAGAAAAAATAACATTTTCTGTCTCCACCTTTTAAAATGAAACCCTTCGAAACGAAATGGTTTGTTGAGATCAACAGTTACTTGTTTAAAATCGTGATCAGCAGACATCTTAGCAAATATTGAACGTCTTAAAATTGTTGTTGCAGAAAATAAATAAAGAACTAATTTACCAAAATTTCTTGGGATGAGTAACGGACTAGGTTGCTCTCTTTAAGAAGTTTCGCGGCTCTGCCCAAGAACGTGCAAGCAGTGTATCAGCCCCGTCGTCCCCAGGATAAAACAGCCCAGAATTCTTCTCTGTCTAGGACGTTCTTTGCACTGTAGAAGTCCCGAAAACCAAACACCCCACACACTGTTCGCAAAACGAACAAACTTCTCGGAAACCAAAATCGAACTGAAGAAACAGTACCAAAACAGATCGGAACAATTCCGAAAGAACAAAACAGTGAAAACGAAACTGTTTCAGAACAAATTAATAACTAAAAACGTTTAAATAATTTAATTCTTATTTAATTTAAAACATTTTTTATTAACTAAAATGTTTTTTATTTTATTTTAAACGGTTCAAATTTTTTGTTCTTCAAATGGACAGTTTTTTTAATATTTTTTTCTAAAAAATAAATAAGTGTCACATCATCACACGCGTGACTTGACTCGGCACGGACGGACGGACGGCGGCGGCGGCGGCGCGCGGGTGTGGTAAACTAGTAGGGATGTAACTCCTCTCCCCTCCACAAAATGTGGGTACCCCTTGGGGCACACCCCAAATGTCTCACATACCCCTAGATATCCACTTTAATTTCACCTCTCCCAACTAATATGGGACAAAAGAATTTGAGGGAAAAAATCAATTTAACACATTTGGCACTTTCTATTCTAAAAATTAAATTAAAATTCATTTGTTTCAACATTACTCGCAAAAAACAAAAATATATAATCTTCCTCTGTTTGGTTGCAGGCCATTGGACACTCAAAATCACATGTATGTCGACCCCATTTCCAATTCCGTGCTACCAAACCCCACCTTAAGAGAACGAGGGTAACGATTAGGAGAAATGGATTAGGGTCGTAGGGACACACTAACATCAATTTTGAAACATTCCAGCAGCTTGTCTAAACTGACAAATTCCTGCTTCTCGCGAGCTTTAGGACTAGGATTCACCTTTGCATTCCTGAGCAGAAAATCAACAAATAGTATCAGATATGGCTGTGTGATAAAAGCCAAAACAACGAGACGTTTTAAGGTTGTGAGCTACACAAGCAAACGAATCCTCCTCCATTGAGTTCCAGTAGTTCTCTGCATCAAAATCCTAGGACTCCAATTTCTTAACCTTTTTTAATCATAGGACTCCGATTTCCAATGATTCAACACCAGAGCATTTGGCTCATGATGTTACCTGAAATTGTCAGCTTCAATTTCATAACCTTTGCGTCAGTGCAATTCAACGTCCTCAAGCCAACACAATTCTCAAGAGTCACATTCCCTAAGAAGAACCTTAACGTTTTCCCTAATTGCAACGCAAACCCATGTTCCAATTTCACTTGCCATCCTCTTCTCTTCAATTGAAAACAAAACGTGGACATTTGGAGTCCTCATGAAATAAAAATAACTGCAATTATTCAGATAGGATCGAATGCCAACCTAGACCATATGGAAAATAGAGAATTGCGACACCAGGGTTGATGTTGAAACAAATGAATTTTAATTTAATTTTTAGAATAGAAAGTGTCAAATGTGTCAAATTGATTTTTTCCTCAAAACCTTTTGTCCCACATTGGTTGGGAGAGGAAAAATTAAAGTGGATATCTAGGGGTATGTGAGACACTTGGGGTATGCCCCAAGGGGTACCCACATTTTGTGGAGGGGAGAGGAGTTACATCCCTATCGGTTTACCACACACGCGCGCGCCGCCGCCGCCGTCCATCCGGCCGTGCCGAGCCAAGTCGCGCGTGTGGTGAGGTGGCACTTATTTATTTTTTAGAAAAAATTTATTTAAAAAACAGTTTAATTAAATAAAAATTATATATATATTAAAACTTTTTGAAAACCGTTAAAATAAATAGAAAAAACGTTTTGAAATCAAAACGTTTTAAGGCTTAAACGTTTTAAATTAAATAATATGTAAACGTTTTTTTTCATTTATTACTTTCGGTTTCAAAACAAATTTTTTTTCCTATAAATTGAAGGTTTTTTTCAGTTGAAGCACGAAAAAAAAAACAGTGCACTGTTCCTCATTTTTGTTCCTGCACTGTTTCTGTTCCTGATCTGCTGTTTCTGTTTCTATTCCGGATTATTTTTTTTCTGTTTCTGCTTCTGTTTTCGTTTCTGTTCCGAAACAATTTTTGGTTTGATCTTCCGGAATTGTTCCGATTTGTTCCGGTCCTGTTTTGTCAGTCCGATTTTGGTTTCCGAGCAGTTTGTTTGTTTTGCGAACAGTGTGTGGGGGTGTTTGGTATTCGGGACTTCTACAGTGCAAAGAACGTCCTAGACAGAAGAGAATTCTGGGCTGTTTTATCCTGGGGACGACGGGGCTAATACACTGCTTGCACGTTCCTGGGCAGAGCCGCGAAACGTCTTAAAGAGAGCGACCTAGTCCGCGACTCATCCCAAGAAATTTTGGTAAACTCGTTCTTTACTTATTTTCTGCAACAACAATTTTAAGACGTTCAATATCTGCAAAGATGTCTGCTGTTCACGATTTTAAACAAGTAATTGTTGATCTCAACAAACCCTTTCGTTTCGAAGGGTTTCATTTTAAAAGGTGGAGACAGAAAATGTTATTTTTTCTTACTATCGAAAAAGTAGCATATGTCTGTACGACCGAAAAACCATAATTACCTCAAGTTCCTACAGACGCTCAGATTCAAGAAGTTAAGTCTTGGGAGGAAAATGATTTCCGTTGTAAGAATTTTATTCTTAATGGTATGTCTGATGATCTGTATGATTATTACTGCTCTAACAAAACTGCGAAGGAAGTTTGGGATGCTCTTTTGAAGAAATACGACACTGAGGAGGCTGAAAGTAAAAAATATGTTGTTAGTCGGTATCTGAAATACCAAATGACCGACGACAAATCAGTGGAAGTTCAGTCTCATGAACTTCAGAAAATCGCTCACGAAATAATTGCTGAAGGTATGTCCCTTGATGAACAATTTCAAGTTGCTGTTTTAATTGACAAATTACCCCCCTCTTGGAAAGATTTTAAGAATACTCTCAGGCATAAAACTAAAGAGTTTTCTTTAGAAAGTTTGATCACTCGTCTTCGGATTGAGGAGGAGGCCCGAAAACAAGATCAGAAAGATGAAGTGCTTGTTGTTTCTAACAACGCTCACAAAAAATCAACTTACGCTATTCTGAAACCTAAAGGGAAAAATATGAAAAATCAAAATCAGAATCGCAACCACAATAACCAGAACAGAAATGTGCATCAAAATCAGAATAGAAACAAACTCCCTTCAAGAAATAATTCTGAACAGTTTACTTGTTATAACTGTGGGAAGGCGGGCCATTTGGCTCGAAACTGCCGGCAAAGACGTCGTCCTGTTCCACAGGCGAATCTTACCGAGGACCAACTTATAGCTATGATTTCTGAAATCAATATAGTTGGTGGATCCGAAGGGTGGTGGGTAGACACTGGTGCTTCACGCCATGTCTGCTATGATCGAACCATGTTCAAATCTTATTCTGAAAGTGAAGACAAGAAAGTGTTGCTGGGTGATTCCCACTCCACTGTTGTTGCCGGTTCTGGTGAAGTGGAATTAAAGTTTACCTCTGGAAAGACAGTCATCCTTAAAGATGTTCTGCATACTCCAGAGATGAGAAAGAATTTGGTTTCGGGCTATCTTCTAAACAAGGCGGGTTTCACTCAAACTATTGGGGCTGATTTGTACACCCTAACCAAAAATAATATTTTTGTTGGGAAGGGATATGCAACTGATGGAATGTTCAAACTGAATGTTGAAATTAATAAAATTTCTTCTTCTGCTTACATGTTGTGTTCTTTTAATATTTGGCATGCTAGACTTTGTCATGTTAACAAACGCATTATTAAAAACTTAAGCAACTTAGAACTAATTCCTGAATTGTCTTTGAATGATTTTGAAAAATGTGAATTTTGTAGTCAAGCTAAAATTACTAAAACCCCTCATAAATCAGTAATTAGAGAATCGGAATCTCTTGACTTAATACATTCAGATATTTGTGAATTTGATGGAGTCTTGACTAGGAATGGTAAACGGTATTTTATTACATTCATAGATGATTGTTCTGATTTCACTTATATTTATCTCATGAAAAATAAAAGTGAAGCTTTTGAAATGTTTAAGAATTTTGTAACTGAGATTGAAAATCAATGCAATAAGAAAATTAAGAGATTACGTAGTGATAGAGGAACAGAATATGATTCCGATATTTTTATTGATTTTTATAAATCTCATGGGATTATTCATGAAAAAACTGCACCGTATTCTCCTGAAATGAATGGTAAGGCTGAAAGGAAAAATAAAACTTTTGCTGAATCAGTAGTTGCTATTTTACTTAATTCCGGTGCAGCTTCTCACTGGTGGGGTGAAATTTTATTGACGGTTTGCTATGTACTTAATAGAGTTCCCAAATCGAAAAGTAAAATTTCACCTTATGAAGTTTTCAAAAATAAGAAACCAAATTTGTCTTATTTTAAAACTTGGGGTTGTTTGGCATATGTTCGAATTCCTGACCCCAAAAGAAGAAAACTTGCCAGTAGAGCTTATGAATGTGTTTTTATTGGCTATGCGGTAAATAGTAAAGCTTATAGATTTTACGATTTGAAAGATAGAGTTATCATTGAATCAAATGATGCTGATTTTTATGAATATAAATTTCCTTTCAAATTGAAGAATAGTGGGGGCTCGACTTCTAGTAATGAACCTATCATTAGGATTAATGAATCTAATAAGGAATTAGATATTGAACCTAGAAGGAGTAAACGACCTCGTATAGCTAAAGACTTTGGTTCGGATTTCTATGCATATACTTTAGAGGATGATCCACTTACCCTCCAAGAGGCATTATCCTCTGTAGATGCCAGTTTATGGCAAGAGGCTATAGATGACGAGTTAGACTCTCTCGAGTCAAATAGAACTTGGCATTTGGTAGATTTACCTCCTGGTTGTAAAACAATAGGATGTAAATGGATTCTAAAGAAGAAATTGAATCCCGATGGAACCATTGATAAATATAAGGCTCGTCTTGTAGCCAAAGGGTTTAGACAAAGAGAGAATGTAGATTTCTTTAATACTTTCTCACCCGTCTCTAGAATTACATCTATTCGTGTGCTTTTATCTCTTGCTGCAATTCATGATCTTATTGTGCACCAAATGGATGTTAAAACTGCTTTTTTAAATGGTGATTTAGAAGAAGAGATTTATATGGATCAACCTGAAGGATTTGTTATTCCTGATCTAGAAAACAAAGTATGCAAATTAGATAAATCTCTTTATGGTTTGAAACAAGCACCTAAGCAATGGCATGAGAAATTTGATAATCTAGTCATTTCACATGGTTTTAAAGTAAATGAAAGTGACAAATGCATTTACTATAAATCTGAAAATAATGTTTGCACCATTATATGTATTTATGTGGATGACTTGCTAATTTTTTGTTCCAATATTCATGTTGTGAATAATGTAAAATCCATGCTATGTGCTAATTTCGATATGAAAGATCTTGGTGAAGCAAGTGTAATCCTTGGTATTAAAATAACTAGGTCTAAATATGGAATTTCTTTGGATCAATCTCATTATATAGAGAAGATTCTAAAGAAATACAATTATTTTGATTGTAAACCAGCATGTACTCCTTATGACCCTAGTGTGAAGTTGTTCAAGAACACCGGTGACGGTGTTAGACAAACTGAGTATGCGAGCATCATTGGCAGTCTCCGATATGCCACTGACTGCACTAGGCCCGATATAGCGTATGCTGTGGGATTACTATGCAGGTTTACAAGTAGACCTAGTACTGAGCATTGGCATGCTATTGATAGGATTATGAGATATCTAAAGAGAACTATGAACCTTGGATTACATTATCAGAAGTTTCCCGCTGTTCTGGAAGGATATAGCGATGCTGATTGGAACACCCTTTCAGATGACTCCAAGGCAACTAGCGGTTATATATTTAGTATAGCTGGTGGAGCTGTTTCTTGGAAATCTAAGAAACAGACTATTTTGGCTCAATCTACCATGGATTCTGAGATGATTGCACTAACTTCGGCTAGCGAGGAAGCAGGGTGGTTAAGGAGCCTGCTTTCTGATACCCCTTTATGGGAGAGACCGATTCCAGCTGTCTTAATCCATTGTGATAGTACCGCGGCTATTGCAAAGATTCAGAACCGTTATTATAACGGAAAAAAGCGACAAATACGTCGCAAACACAGCACTATTAGGGAGTATATCTCTACAGGGGCTGTGAGAGTGGATCATGTACGGTCTGATGATAACTTAGCCGATCCTTTGACGAAAGGATTAGCTCGAGAAAAGGTTTATAAAACCTCGAAAGGAAAGGGACTCAAGCCCATAGATTGACGAGTCACTTGTGAGGGAAACCCAACCTATAGACTGGAGATCCCAAGAAATAGGTTCAAAGGGTAATAACAACTCATGAAGTGATATGAGAAAAATCATGCTATAAATTTGAGTTCTATTTCATAAATGTGTTGTTTGAAGCATGATATCTTGAAGCGATAGAAGGTTGAGTTTTTATTAACTCTTAATGAAATCTATACTCTATTTTTGAGTGGAGTACCTAGCTACAAGAGTACTCTTGATAGATTCACCTATGTGAATGTGGAAGTGTGGCCGCTTCCTATGGAATTTTGGGCAAAATTCTCTAGAGCATTCACTATACTGGGATACACGTGCATAGCCGTAAAGCACGGGCTTTTGGACTACACCCTGATAGGGTTGTGTGTGTGATGTTGTTAAAGATAGAGTTCAAAACTACGAGTTACTCTAGTATAATCTAAAGCATCTTCACTATGTAAAGGTTCAAGTCGATAGACACCTTTTCTTATGCACAATCTTTTAAAAATTCAAGTGGGGGATTGTTAAAACAAATGAATTTTAATTTAATTTTTAGAATAGAAAGTGCCAAATGTGTCAAATTGGTTTTTTCCTCAAAACCTTTTGTCCCACATTGGTTGGGAGAGGAAAAATTAAAGTGGATATCTAGGGGTATGTGAGACACTTGGGGTGTGCCCCAAGGGGTACCCACATTTTGTGGAGGGGAGAGGAGTTACATCCCTATCGGTTTACCACACACGCGCGCGCCGCCGTGGCCGTCCGTCCGGCCGTGCCGAGCCGAGTCGCGCGTGTGGTGAGGTGGCACTTATTTTTTTTTTAGAAAAAAATTATTTAAAAAACAGTTTAATTAAATAAAAATTATATATATATTAAAACTTTTTGAAAACCGTTAAAATAAATAGAAAAAACGTTTTGAAATCAAAACGTTTTAAGGCTTAAACGTTTTAAATTAAATAATATGTAAACGTTTTTTTTCATTTATTACTTTCGGTTTCAAAACAAATTTTTTTTCCTATAAATTGAAGTTTTTTTTCAGTTGAAGCACGAAAAAAAAACAGTGCACTGTTCCTCATTTTTGTTCCTGCACTGTTTCTGTTCCTGATCTGCTGTTTCTGTTTCTGTTCCGGATTATTTTTTTTCTGTTTCTGCTTCTGTTTTCGTTTCTGTTTCGAAACAATTTTTGGTTTGATCTTCCGGAATTGTTCCGATTTGTTCCGGTACTGTTTTGTCAGTCCAATTTTGGTTTCCGAGCAGTTTGTTCGTTTTGCGAACAGTGTGTGGGGGTGTTTGGTATTCGGGACTTCTACAGTGCAAAGAACGTTCTAGACAGAAGAGAATTCTGGGCTATTTTATCCTGGGGACGACGGGGTTAATACACTGCTTGCACGTTCTTGGACAAAGCCGCGAAACGTCTTAAAGAGAGCGACCTAGTCCGCGACTCATCCCAAGAAATTTTGGTAAACTCGTTCTTTACTTATTTTCTGCAACAACAGTTGACCTTGAGGCTAGAATACCAAGGCGCTTACCTGGAGCTCCTTCAAATTGACCCCTATATTTTTCTTTCTAATTTAAAAATATTATTATCAATAATTGTCCCAAAAAAAAAAAAAAAAAAATCAAACTTGGTTTAATCACTACATCACTTATTTTTTCTTTTGGCACTTTAATTTCATTAAAAAAGTAGGAGCATTTTAAAACAAATATTTAAGGTTGCGTTTGGCGGTTTGGGTAAAAGGGATTTGATAAATCCATGAAAATTGTAATAATGGGATTTCAAAATTCTGGATTTCGAAATCTCATCATTTACAAATCCTTGTTTGGAGAACGTTTCTAAATGAAGAATTTAATTGTGTAATTTCATAATTCTCTTATTTGAATATATAATTATTTGTACGTAGAATTTTGAAATCTATTAAATTTTAATAGTAAAAAATGTGAATAGATATCTCATAATATAATATCTATTCAGTAACTTAATCATATAATTTTAATAAGAGATAGTTGGTGATTAGTCCCAAACAACATGTGTAATATGTTATTAGTCCCATTTAGAACATTTTAATTTAGTCCCTTAAATTAGTTTTTGCTTGCGTATTAGTCCCGCATGTACTCATAACTGTGTAATATTAGTTACGTATACCCGTGTAAGATTAGATACATGTTACAATACATTTAATAATCTTACATGTGCTTGTGTAATATTTGTTACATCTAACAAATATTTTCACACAAATTAAATACATGTAACTGCTAGAGTGCAACATATGTATTGAACATTCCGCCTTTTTTTAATAAGTGGGACTAAAACACAAGTTGCAATTACATATGAGACTTTTTTAAAATTAAGGATAAAATAAGGGACTTGCTATAGAAACATCCTTTTAATAATATCATTTTTATACATATTTTAGAAATATAATTTTAACCATATAATTTTAATCATACAACTTTAGTTGACGACTATAAAAAAAATCAAAAAATATGGCAACGGAGCTACTATCGTCTTCTTTTGGACTCCTCTCATTTTTTTTTTTATTTCATTTCTTGAGCTAGAATGACAATTTCAGCATAAGTTTTTCAGTCTCATACAGCACCTATGATTCCCAATAGTAAGTCAAAATTGGAAAGGTAAGTGTCTTTCTTGTTGATTTACGTACTTACCGGTGAATATCGCTTATTCTAATGTTTTTTAGTGGTGGATTCATTCTCTTCAAAAAAAAAATTAGGAGGTAAACCTATTTGGAGCTAAAGTATTGGCTTCAATCGCTTCTCGAGTATTGGTTATTGTACCGAGAGGTAGGGCACACATGTTTCACAAAAGATAAGGGCTATAGAACTACAACTGGTGGGCTGGTTTAGATTCAACTTTCGTTAAGGTGATTGAAAAAATTCATATAATTACAAAATAAATGGGATTGAAATAAAATAGATGAGAAATAAAAAAAACATTGCAAATTCCCTCTTAGAATAAAATAACATGTATTTTTAAGGGATTTGCAAATTCCTCTTATTCTCCTATTTTACAAATGAATGGATTTTATATTCCTTCCTAATTAATAGTATCTAAACAAAGAATTTGCTAAAAAAAATTGTAAAATCCTTTGAATAATAAAATTCTTCCTCCAAATCCCTTACCCAAACACAACTTAAACATTGAGGGTCCTTGTTTTCAAATTTCGCCTAAAGTCTCTAATTTCTCAAAACCTGCTTTAAGAAGCACTAGTTATTAAAACTCATACGGTAAAAGAGAAATAAATTTCAATATTCAACATGTCCTTATAAAATTTCATTATCCACTCACGGAGGGAACTACAATAGATCTTCAACATCCATCGATTGTTGCTCAAGATCAACTATAACAAATCGAGTTCAAAAGGCCCAATCAAATCGACATTGAAGGACTTGCATCTAAGTCAAACCCATCATTGACAATATCTGGACTATTCCAATATTCAACATGTCCTTGCTCATGTAGGCTAATGCCTATTTACAAAGAATTAAATTAAATATGATATGAGTTGATTATCTAGGCATGTATAGGGTCGTGATAAAAAAAATAAAATGATTCTAGAATTTGCTAGTTGAATTTCTTTAGATGGCGGAAAATGAAATAAGGGAAAATTACCGCGTAGACCCATATTAACCACTAATCAACCAATTAAATCTATTAATTAAGTAATAAACCGAGCAGTCCTTCTTCGCAGATTCCATGCACAGCGTAGTCCTAGATTTTGGATCCGTACACTTTTTATTGATAGATTTGCTCTCGTGTTATATAAGGCAGTGAAAATTCTATAATAGAGATTGAGAGTTTCCATATCAACTAAATCATTTTATTAAAACAAAAATAACTATTATTGTTCTTTTTTTTTCTTTTTTTTTTTTACAATCTAATTATATATTCAAATTTGTCTAAACAAAATCTTCAAAACAATATCAAATTCACTATTTTTATTTTATTAGTTTCAGTTTTCACATTCATGTTACATTCAACACGATACTTTCAGAAATTTAGTTTTATACGAACTATAAGATGTTACATGCAATGTTTACATGAAATATGATTCAACACGAGTAACGTTATATTCCACACGTAAAGAACGAGGGTTTATAATCAGATGCGACGCGGACATTATAGAACCGTTTTGGGTGGATTGAATGTTACATTGAACATGTAAATATAAATGAAAATACAGTCATATGACACGTAACATTGATGTTACATGAATGTTACATGTAAAATGATGTAGTTACTAACTTTTTTGTTTTGGTTTTGATTTTAATGTTACATGAATATTACATGTAACATGATTTAGTTATTGACATTTTAGTTTAGGTTTTGATTTTGGTTTGGTTTTAAAATTACATGTAACATGGTGTAGTTACTGAATGTTACAAGTTACATTCACACTTATTACGATTAACAACTCCAAAAAATGTGATTGACATCTCATTTTAAAGAGAATTAATCGCACACAACTGTTGTGTAAAAAAATTATTGTTTTACGTTCCAATTGAGATCAAAACAAACATTTTATTCCACCTAGAGTTGATCGTATATTACCTAATTTTGTTAGCCATAAGGGGAAGGTGATTACATGATATTTATGAAACGATGCATTAAATAAAGGCATTTTTAATCATGAAAATGTCATAAGGACTACTCGGTTCAAAAAAAAAGTAGTGAACTTGTTTGGTATTTTCCCTCCATTTCACCCGCTTGTAAGCACATAAAGGACTAATTAATTTTATTTTATTTTTAATAAGAATTTCTTTTTGTTTATTTGTTATTTCTAAAAAGAAATTACACTTTATCCATTTTACTTTACTCCATAAAATGTTCTTTCTTGTTTGTTTTTTTTGGTCAAAGCTTATTAAATGAAAATAAAACAAAACCAATTTAATTATGAAAAATTTATTATATAGTTCTCAAGAAATGTACAACTCATAAAATGAACATTTCACCTACATTAATAATTTTTTTGGTTCCTACAAAATAGTCCCTAATATTGTATTTACAAAACCATGTCATCTGAACTATGTAACCGTTTCATTTATGGGAAGTACACAGTTCCCAAATATATCCCCACCGTTTGGAAAAATGCGCTATTATGAAGCAAATCCCTATTCAAAAAATATAAATATGTACATCAAATTAATGTAGAAAAAATTCTATTTCTAATAATATAATTTGTGAATTTTTTGGAAAAAAATGTGAATTTGTGAATGTTCATATGACCATTCAACATGGATAATTTATCAAATGCAAAACATTCACAAAAACAAATCTAACAAAACAGCATTCACCAGTAGCAAAATTAACATTCATCAAAACACATCATCGAGAAATGAACATTCAGATCTGAGTATTTCATATCTGGGTATTTTATATGACCATTCAACATGAATATTCACCCAGATCTATTCCAGTGCAAAACATTCACAAAAAATAATTGAAAAACATTGACAAAGAACAGAATAAAACATTCACAAAAAATAAATTAAAAAATTAACAAAGAACAAAATTTGTTGGTTTAGAGAGAGAGAGGGGGGGGGAGAGAGATTTAAATGTTCACCTATTTATTTGAATGTTCATCCATTTGCCCCGACCTTTGCGACTCTCATACATCCAAATCTGGTGATGGAAAAAGGGACGACGACAATCGAACATTTACAATGCAAAAACATTCACAAACCTGATTGCCTGTAACGGTGGCGAAGAGTTTCAAGTATGGTAACAACATTCACCAACGAAGGCTCCAACTCTATCTCCTCCTTCGCCTCCCTCAATGCCGTCGCAATGTCGTCAGCATCTCCTTCCTCCATTTTCCCTCCCGGCAACGAAACTACACCTGCAACTCCAAAAAAAAATATCTAATTTCTTAATTTTCAACCAATTATCGAATGTTACCCAACACTTGTTATAACCGAAGATCCTGACGTGAATGGTTGGAGAGTTTCGAGGATCACTTGGTTAGAATGACTTGCAGGTTGCTGTCTTCTTCACCTTTGAATGGACAGATCAAAACTGTGGCTCTCCTGGGTTTTGATTTTCCGATTGGGTTTGCCGTCGATTTTGAAATCCGGTCCGGTTCTTCAGGATCGAAATTTGGGTTTCCGTTGAAATTGTTGTAGAGACGAAGCTGTTGGGCTAAGTTTTGATCAGCACGAGAACGAAGTTCATCAGCGACGGGAGGGTGAAATTGATCGGTAATTTCGACGAACACGGGGGAGAAAAGTGATTAGGGTTTCATCGAGCACAGGGACGGCGGCGGCAGTTTGGTGTAGTGAGAGAGAGAGGATGGGCTATCAACATTGGCTCAACTAAAATGAGGGATTAGGGTTTCTATTTACCCCTATATATAAAGGATAAACATGTCTATTCATATTCACGAAAGGATTGAAAATAACTACGTTTTGTTAGAAGACTAAATAATAATCTCATTTTCATAATGGTTTGTTATGGAAAAAAAGTATGAAATTTGGTCTAAAGAATAAAAATCTCTTTAATGTTGGGGTTGTTATTGGATGATTTTGTTTATCCCCACTCTTCTTTTTAATTTTATAAAAATCCCAAAATTATATTATTTTTATGAAAAGAATATTCCTAAATTATTTTTTTAATAATAAATATTAACCACCACAAAAAATATTCACTATCCTATCACCATCACAACGAATATTCATTAGCACGGCCGCCACCACCATAGTAAACATGCACTATCATCACCGCTGCCACCATAGTAATTATTCTCAACTATCACCACCAGCATTACAGTTGATTAATTTTCATTGAAATTAACTATCATGGGCGCCCATTTTCAGAATAATGTTGCGCGCAATTAAGTCTGAAAAAGCTAATGAAATCCCAGTATGTGCGGGAGGCCATCAAATATCCCAGTATGTGGGGGAGGCCATCAAAGGAGAGCCAAATATGGAAACGTTTATAATGACACAGTTACTCTACAGCTCGAGCTTCCTATTACGCACACACGCCCATTCTCTCTCCTTCTCCCAAAAGGAGAACTGTCTATATATAACTGCATATTTATGTCTCTCTTTTATTGAAACCAAAAGTAAAAAGTAAAGAGAAAAACTTAAACTGGTTGGTAGGGTTTTCCACTTGTAATAGAACGTTTAAACAATGCAGGGTGGCTACGCCGTTTGCCAGAGAGTCTCCAGGGCTTACCATGATCACCCTTCTCTCTCTAAGCTTCTTGTTCTCTTCACTGTCAGGTCCTCAACACTACTCTCTCTCTCTCTCTCTCTCTCCACACACGCACACAGACTATTCTGTATGTGTTCCAACAAATTACTCCCTAAAGTTTGGAGTAGCCCATGCATAGGTGTTTGATTTTTAATTTGTCTCAATTGAATCCTTCACATTTAGGCCGCGTTTGGTCAATGTTTTTGCTTTTTTGTTTCTATTTTTTTTTTTGTTACTACTTTTAATATACTGAAATATTCCGAGAATAGAAACATGTTTGCTAACCACTATAGTTTTGAAATTATTTCTTTTGATATATGAGAATAAAAACAAGAAACATATATGATTGCAATATTAGTTTTTTTTTTTTTTTTTATTATTATTAATGTATGTTGGCCGGAGCGATCATGGTGGCAGGGAGGTAGTGATGGCCAACAAATCGGTGAAATAATTTTGTGAAAATAAATATGAATCAATTTTCTTCTTTCTCAAATTGTTAAGAAATTCCAGAATTACTCCAAAAATTTTAGTTTCAAAAACATAACAACAACTATACCTTTATCTTATTTATGTAGGAAAAAATTTTAGAAACAAAAACATATTTATTAAATGTATTTATGTTCATTAATCCCAAAATTTTGTGAGCAAGAACATAAATCAGAAAGAAACAATTACCAAATATGGCCTCAATTTTTTAGAGGTAAATTACACCAATGAATAGTTTAGCAAATTCCTTGTATTTTATCGGTGAAAATTAATAGACGAATCTATTAGAAACTTCTAAGAATTCAATGTAAAGAGATAGAAGTTTAGAGACCAATTTTCAATTAGTCTAAATTTCAGGAACCAATGTGTAATTTTCGGACAATTATTTTATTACATCACAAATGTGTCTACCAAAATTAACCTTTTTGCGTTGGTGTCTGATGCAGCGGCGGCGGTCTATTGTCGTTTTCGGAAAACAGTCCTTTCCGCAGCGCATACCCTGATGCGGCTCGGAATGACGTGAAGAAGAAGAAGGTGGTGGTGCTCGGCACTGGCTGGGCCGGCACAACCTTCCTTCAAAATCTGAAAGATGCTTCGTACGATGTTCAGGTCGTCTCGCCGAGAAATTATTTCGCGTTCACTCCTCTGTTGCCGAGCGTCACCTGCGGAACGGTCGAAGCTCGCAGCATCGTCGAACCGATCCGAAACATCGTTAAGAATGTAGGGTTTCAAAATTTACCCAATTTATCAAACCCTAAATCACTTGATTTTGAAATGATGCCTCCAATTAACGATTCATTTGGGGATTCTATGAATTTCGATTTGTCTTTCGTTGTCTGATGCAGAAAAAGTTTGATGTTGATTACAAAGAAGCAGAATGTGTGAAGATTGATACGGAGAACAAGAAAGTGTATTGTCAGCCGAATAAACAGGGTGGGAGTGAAGAAGGGTTCACAGTGGATTATGACTACCTGGTTATCGCCATGGGAGCTCGTGCCAACACATTCAACACTCCTGGTGTTGTGGAGAATGCGCACTTCTTGAAGGTAAACTCTGTTATTATTAGTGGGGCCTTTGCTTGGTGCTTCTGCTCCCAGTTTCTGTTTCTGATCTCCAAAAAACTTTAAATAAAAGAAATATATGGAAACAATTCTGTTGTGCTCCGAGAAATTTATTGTAAAAATCTGGGAGCAGAATAAATATAAGATTGTTTTGTTCCTGGATTTCTGTTTCTTTTCCAGGAAAAAAAAAAAACAGAAATCTAGGAAGAGAAACACTAAACAAAAGGGGGCCTACATGTTTTCCTTCATCTGTTTTTGTTCTCAGAATATTTTGATACAAAAACAAAAAAGAAAGAGGCAGAATGATGCGTCCTTGTTTTGTTCATTCTTTCTACATCATATTTCACTTTCTGTTCCAAGCAGTGGAGAATGCCCACTTCTTGAATGTGGCGGCGTTATTTTAGTGTTTTTTATGCCAAAAAAACTTGAAATCGTAACAGATTGTATGAGAACAATTTTGTTCTGCTATGTGAATCTCAGAATATTTTGGAACAAGTTTTTAAATATGTTTTTGTTTTGTTCCTATAAATAACATTTAAAAAAAAAAAGTAATCAACCAATAAGCCAATGTTTAAAAAATAAAATAAAATAATTATACTAGCACTAATAATAATGAATAATATTGACGCAGGAAGTAGAAGATGCAGTGAGGATTAGAAAGAGTGTAATGGAATGTTTTGAAAGAGCAAATCTTCCAAATGTGAGTGAAGAGGAGAGGAAGAGGATTCTTCACTTTGTGGTGGTTGGTGGTGGTCCCACAGGTGTTGAGTTTGCAGCAGAGCTTCATGATTTTGTCAATGAAGATTTAGCCAAGCTTTACCCTAATCTCAAGGACCATGTCAAAATCACTCTCCTTGAAGCAGGGAATCACATTTTGACCATGTAAGTAACTTTGTCCAAATTGCGGCCCTCATGTTTCACGTTGTATGTTGTTGTAGTTTACAGTACAATCAATTCGAGGTTGACAATTTGCCGTATTATTCCACTTCATCGGTTTGGCCCCACATGTTGATAACTTTCTAATCTAACATTTGGGATCATTATTCAGTGGTGTCATTCTCGGATTATATGTGATGCACCAATCCTTCTGTTGTTATTTCATATTTGTTGATGATTGCATTTGGCAGGTTTGACAAAAGAATCACAGATTTTGCAGAAGAAAAATTTCAAAAAGATGGAATTCAACTGAAAACAGGATCGATGGTTGTAAAAGTAACCAATAAGGAAATATACACCAAGGAGAGGAGCGGAGAGACCAAATCTATACCCTATGGAATGGTTGTCTGGTCCACCGGTATTGGGACACGTCCCGTGATTATGGATTTCATGAAGCAAATCGGCCAGGTTTGTTATTGCTCTCAAAATTATCTTCCAACAAGTTTTAGGTTTGAAAACTTGTCCCTTTAAGTGAAAATAAGAATATTTATTTGCGAATGAATGGATACAACTTTGTTTTTTTAATCTCGAAATTTCATGTTCTTAAATTTCAAAATTTTGAGAACAAGAACAAAAATTTGGGAGCAAAAACAATAAACAAACAGGACCTAAGTGTTTCTATTACCATTTTTTTTCTCAAAAAAAATGCGAACCGTAAGAGACACATGGGAAGAAAATTCTGGAAATAGAACAAAATGTTCCCATATTTTTGTAGTTACAATTTTTCAGGGAACAAAATTTGAAACCAGAGAATAGAAATACTAAACAAATGCCACCTAATTTTACTTTTCAATTAGTACTAATGAGGTGAAACATCTACTCCTGGTGGCACAGACTAACAGGCGAGTTTTAGCCACTGATGAGTGGCTGCGAGTTGAAGGATGCAACGGTGTATATGCGCTAGGTGATTGTGCCACCATAAATCAACGCAAAATCACGGTATGCTTTTTGTTTTATGGCTGTTAATCTCCACGCCAATGAAGAGATTAATATGCATGTTTATCGCAGCAAATGTAACAACTTTTCAATGTTCTGTTGTTTATACAGGAAGATGTTGCGGCCATATTTAGCAAGGCGGACAAGAACAAAACCGGTAAGCTAAAACTGGAAGACTTCAAAGATATCATGAATGATATCTATGAAAGGTATCCTCAGGTGCAGACTTACTTGAAGAAGCAGCAGCTCAAGAAATTCGTCGATTTGCTCAAGAGTTCCCTAGAAGACGATGCTCATAAACAGTCCTCCATCATTGAATTTGACGTAGAAAGTTTGAAATCGGCTCTTGTAGAAGTTGATAAGCAGATAAAGGGCTTTCCTCCTACAGCACAGGTAAAAAAATACTTCATATTATTTTTTTCATTTCTTTTTTATGTTGATGCGATTTAAGATCAATAGGCTTTTCATAATCCTCATTTTTGTGCGTGTTTTTGGGATTGCAGGTGGCTGCTCAAGAAGGTGCTTATCTTGCTGACTGTTTCAACCGTATAGAGGAGTGTGAAAAGCGTCCTGAAGGTCCATTGAGGTTCAGAGGATCTGGCCACCATCAGTTTCAGCCCTTCAGGTATTATATATGTATATATCTATCTATCTATACATATAGATAGAGAGAGAGAAGCTTGACCAGTCTCATTTCATAGTTTTAATCATGTTCTTTCTCACAATCAACTGAAGCAAGTTTGATTTGGGCAAATTTTATTGATATGTAGGTACAAGCATTTGGGGCAATTTGCTCCATTGGGTGGAGAAAAAGCTGCTGCTCAGCTTCCTGGGGACTGGGTTACTATTGGCCACCCCACACAGTGGCTCTGGTATTCAGTTTATTCAAGGTAACAATTTTCATATACTCTGTTTCAAATGTTCCAAGTCTGTGTTTGGCAAAACCACCGCAGTTTTAAAAAAATCAAAATCCAGTAATATCTGGTAAAAAAATCAGAGTTTGAGACTTTTAAACCAAACAGGCAACCAAAAACGACCCATACGCTGCATTTTATTTTTTTGGGGGGGTGGGGGGGTGGGGGGGGGTTTGGTTATCATATAAACGGTGTTTCTAATGTGTTGTCACTCTGTTCTTTGACAAACAGCAAGCTACCCAGCTGGCATTCGAGGACAATGGTGATGTCTGACTGGGGAAGACGGTTTATTTTCGGCAGGGACTCCAGCAAAATCTGAGGCAAAAAGCAAAACAGTTTTTTTTTTTCAATTGTTTCTACTACACAGAATCAGCAAAGGAAATTTTGTTCTTCAATTCTTACTCAGCCTTAAAAATGTTACCATTCTTCTCTACTCTAATGTTATTGTACTGGATCTCTATAAAAAGAAAATGTTACTATACTGGATTCAATGATTTTCAAGTCTTCCTTCTCTGTAGCAGATCTTCCTATTTTTTTGTCAAACTCTCTCTCAAAGAGTATAATCTCTTGATACAAAAACTACCATCATCAAACCAAATAGAGTAGCATTTTTCAACATTTAAGAGGTTAAGGTGGCATTTGGTTAGTGGCGTTCAGTTAGTTCCGTTACGAAGTATTCCGGAAATAGAAACATATTTAGTAATGACCATTGTCTTGAAATTGTTTCTTTTCATTTATGAGAGTAGAAACAAGAAACACGTTTGGTTGCAATATTTGTTTTTTTTCTCCTTTAAATGTATGTTGGCCGACATGGTGGTGGTTTCTCATATTCTTAAGGAAATCAGAAATTACTCCCAAACGTGTTTACTACACGCGTTTCTGTATATTAATCGCAAAATTTTGAAAGATGGAATAGAAACAGTAACTAAACTGAGCCTAAAAGACCCTGATATAATCAATTATCAAAGCAAGTACAAATGTTCAGCTTAGCCATCACTACACAAAAACATTCATATGCTTTAGTGCAAAAAACATCATACACTCAACTAGCTTCGGAGTATAACCCCGGGCATCAGGAAAAATCTAACCTTTCAGAGTTGCATGCATCGTCTACTGCCTTTGAGATCATATCTTTGGACCATATTTGCCTATATCATCTAAAGCTTCTTCTCCCGGTGTCCTGCAGCTGATCCTTCTCATAAGAACAATGAAATCTGGGTGCCTTCATCGCAATGATTAACCTATCACATCAAGAAGGGGGGGAGTATTTGTATGTTTTATATATAATAAGAGCTGAACAAAAATCCAACGCTCTGTTTCAAAACTAGCTTGATTCATCCCCTCATTAAGAATTGCCAAACATTTGATTATTCACCCATTCCAATATAAAGAATTAGTCAATAATGCGTGCTCGCGCATATACACGCACATATATATAGAGAGAGAGAGATTGAGCAGTAGAATTTGCTTACCAATATCGAGCATATGCATCAAGGGGGCCTCAGGCAGTAAAGCCTTTATGTTCAAGCCAACATCCCGAAGACCTTGAGATCAAATTACAATTAAAAGCCATCATGTTGAGGAAGAGAGACGAGATGTCTATTCTTTCCGTTTGAAATCTGCTGGACCAACAAGATCCGAAAGGCATTTATTCATATCCTCGGAGAAAGCCATGGCCAATTCTAACTTCCCCATCCTCTTAAGATTGCTGATAAGAGAACGGTAAATGTAAATCGACGGTCGGATCCGCCTGCTTTTCATCTCCTCAAAGAACCTCAACGATTCATCAATGTTTCCAGATCGACCAAACCAATCGATCAAGACAGTGTAGGTTCGTAAATCCAATTCGATTCCTCTCTCTCCCATTTCTTTCACCAAAACCAAGCATAGATCTAGCCTGCTCAATTTCATCAATCTATTTATTAATGTATTGTAAGAAATGATATCCGGGTTTAGATTAGCCTCTTTCAACCGGTCAAACTCAAGGAGCATTTCTTCCACACGACCGGCGTTACCTAAAATGGCTAAAACCGTATTATACGTGATCAAATCAGGCTTGCATTTCAATGTCTTCATTTGGTCAAATACTGAAAGGGCATTTTCGACATTCCCACATTCAGCAAAGGCCAAAATGACCCTGTTCACAACCGTTGCACTTCTCGGGAACGTCATTTCCGACACTTCTCTGACGAATTTAAATAGCCGAGCAGAATTGTCGACCTTTATAAAACCCTTTGCAAGAATTTGATAAGAAGTTGAACTCATAGACACGCGCGAGACCAGTAAGTCCTTAAAAATTTGAGACAAAAGGTCGGTATTGTTGTCTTCTACTGCTGCCTCCAAAAGAAGGTTATATGCATGGAGGTTTACAAAGATTTGTTTATCACGTAGACAATGTAGTAGTCTGACAGCACCTGACGTATTCTTGGCCCTGCAGAGCTTATCAATGGTGGATGTGCAGATGTCTGAACGGGATTTAGGCGAAGTTTTTACAGCCGAAACGATTTCGTTCAGCGCTAAATCTGTCATTTCATCTTCAGAAGATGTGGCTTGTGTTGATAGTGATTGGCAGTGGCAGAACGAATTACTCAGAATGGCAAAGAATGGACATATCCAGGATACGCCTGCTCGGATCGATTTAATACAATTCTGTATTAGAGAACTAAGAATTAATTACGGGTTTTAACATAACAAAATCGACACAATTAATTTCTCAAGAGTACTTTGTTAATAAATTCAAAATATTCTTCCTAAAAAATTGAAAGCACAACGCTTTTAGTAATCAAGAGTTTGTCGTCAGAGTTGTAAGATATAGTTTTTGCCAAAAAAAAAAAAGGGTAGAAACAAGCCTATCGGTTATAAAAAATTTGTATTTCGCATGATAAGCTTATGGTATATCAAATCAAATCAATTGCTTTACACTATCACATTACTCTTCTATGTTAAAGATCACACCAATACAAAACTTGATCCTTCATATCACACGTACATATTCAAAAACATGATATTTTATCTTGTAGCAGATGAACTGATCCACGTGTTAATATATGTATACATGGGCCTTGACCCGTTAAGTTATTTGGAGCTTAATACTCCAAACCGTAATCCTTGCCTATATAACGGACCTTTATACATCTTAGTATTCTGTAGGCTTCACAAATATCAATATAATAGTCTCCGGGTCTCTCCCAATATTTCGCCTCTCAATTATTCTAGCACCACGAGTGCAAGTGTTCTTTTTTCTTGTTTTTTCCCCAGGCGGGGGGCAGGGCATGTTTAAAGCGAAAGACAAATCCCTAGTAAGATGCCAAACAACAAAAATGACACTGTCGTAATAGTATAGCCACTAAATATTATGCCTTTTAGGGTAGAATTAGGAAAACCCTCCTCAATTTCGCATTTACCGAGTATCATCACTAGTTAACTAGTGCACATATGTTTTAACCGAAAACCGATGATCATCATCTGCAATTCAAATATTTTTTTTTCAATTTTCATAAATAGAACCAACAATTATAATATCAAGACAAAGAACATATATATGCAAAGTATCTCAAACTACCGACTTTTGGCATATCAAATTCACAATCTAAATTTAAATTGCACATTTTTTGTGTCTGATAATTTCTTCTACCCCAAACGAAACGCCTACTCATTCGTAGATCAATCATCAACTAATACCACTAAAGAGGTGTAAGTCCATTGGTGTCTTTTTTCTTGTCAATCAGGGTTCGACTTTACACTCCATGAATTAAATCTTGAATGCACAGCCAATGTGGGAGAGTGCACCTTAAAATGGTCTAGAGAGTGATTAGTCAAGCGTAAACAAGACAAACCTTCCCATATAATAATTATAAAAAAAAAAAAAAAAATCAACTAAATGCCAATAGAGAAATAAAGCCCAAATTGTTCCCGGTAAAACTTTGGGTTGGAAGGAATTTTGGCTCTTCCAACACAAAACATCAAATTGCAGATGCATCAGGAGGTTGCAAAAGGGCAAACATACAGCCCTAGTTTTGCGGGCGTCTGTATGTTAAGGTAAGACAACATGAAACAGGCAAAAGGCCGAAATGGAGGCGTTCGAAACTTACAACTAGTTGGTGATTTTTGCACTGTTGCAGTGAATGAGACGTCGTCACGTACGCACTGGCGAAAATCAAATCGTAACCCTGTATTCTTTTAGTACAATGGCTGCGTAGCAGTGCCGAAATGCTCAAATTTGTTTTGAATCTTGAAGAAGCCAGCATGTTCGTGATTTCTCGGAGACTTCTAATCAACTTCTTCTAGGGTTTGGCTAACCCAGACAGCAATTTTCGCCATTGAACACGACGCCGGGATTTAATTGTACTGATGTTCACGAGCGGAGGTATCTTCGGTTATCGCCGGCGTTGTTGTCTATGGGCGCGACGGTTGGGCGTGGTGGATGGTAGCCGTATATACAGACCATACAGACCGACCGGACAGATATCCTAAAACCCCATTTTTTTCTTTATTTTCAGTTGAAAAAAAAGTGTTTTTATTATTTTTTTACAGGACCCCCCAGTTCAAAATTACTGCATGAAAATTATAAAAATTAAATTTATAAAGAATTTATCAAGAAAACGTAAAAGTACAAAGAAATAGGGGTGTTATAGTTTATGTTTTAGATCCGTATAATATGCGAATTTAAAAAAAAATATTATTTAAATATTATGCATAGATACAATTAATTGTTTAATTTTATATCTAATATATTTCATGAAAGTATAAAAAAAAAATTATTGAGAAATGTTAAAAAAATAACCTAAAAAATTATTAATGTCGACCTTTAAAATTATTAATATTGATTAATATTTATTTTTTCGAAATAGTAAATATTAAGTAAACAATTCCTGGAGCGTTTTTTTAATTGTTTAACTTTATATTTTTCAAATAATGGTTTTAAAATAATATAAGAGGTATTTTTTTATATTATTTAATAGTTTCTATTATTTGATTAAAAATTATTGGAATATTTTTTTGAGTAAATGAAATTTAATAAATTTTATATATAAATAATAGATGGAGAGAGAGAATTTTATTCAATAAATCACATATAATTAATTATAATAAAAATAAAGATAAACTATATGAGTAAGTTTCAATGATGTTCCTATTTATTTGGAAAACTTACAACAATAAAATTTATTCAATTTACTATATTAATAATAAATAATAATTAAATGCACTCAAATTACTATATTGATTATAAATAATATTTAAGTTTATTTAAATAAAATGTTAAAAGGGGAGAAATAAATAAACTTTAAATATTAAAGATTATTATTTATTTTTAAATTTTTATTTGTGTTTTTAATGTTTGTTTTTTAACTAATATAATAGCTCCCATTTTTTGTTGTTTAGTACTTGTTAAAAGGACAACTCAGTGCACGAAAGCTCACGCCATTACATAATTTGTTTAGTACTTTTGTTATCTAGTACTTATTATAATTATAAATTTTAATAATGGTTATCAACAAAAAAAATTATATCAAGAGAGAATAAAATAAAAAATATAATTATTTTGTCTAATTTAATGTAATATTTATTAAAAATAATAGACATTTATATTTTTTTTATTCATCATTTAAAATTTATTTAAATAAAATGTTAAAAGAGAGAGAAAATTAGAAGAATTAATTTTGTAAACATTAATGGAGGAAAATGGCAGATTGTTCACAATGAATAGGAGCAAAAAGATTGTCTTCGTTGAGCTCTCCTTCAGTCCAAGTAGGGATGACAAAAAAAACCGAATTGACGGGTAACTAAAAGAAACTGCATCGAATGATCAGGTTTTGAAACTGACTAAATGATTTGGCTGCGACTTTGCTTTTGAAATTAGCAACCGAAGCGGTTTTGGTTTTACTTTTGGTTTTGGTTTTAAGATAGTAACCGTGAAACGAATCACAAAATCGAACTGCAAAAACAATATTTTAGATATATTTTTACGACATATATCAAACTTTTTATATATTTTTAGGACATATATATTATTGTTAACAATTATGGTTACAATCGTTTATTTTAAGCATCGTTTAATTTTAATTATGATTAGAAATGTTTATTATAACAATTAATAATTTTGTGGTTTGGTTTAATTTTTTGGAATTTATGTTTTATATTTTAGTTATATTTGCATTTATACATAAAAAACAATAGTTCGCAGTTTCGAAGTTTTGGTTTTGGTTTTGGCTTTTTATAAAATTGAAAAATCTTAAATGGTTTCACGGTTTCGCAGTTTTTGTTTTGCTTTTGTATAAATTTAAATGGTTTGGTTTTAAAATCGTTAAAAAAAATTCGGTGGGTTTGGTTTGGTATATGTCTAACGATTTTAGTTTTGGTTTTATATGAAATTGAACCGAAACCAAACCATTGACATCCCTAGGTCCAATGGTTAGGTTTTCAATTTTAGTTTTTCCTATTAGATTGTATGCCCGCGCTATGTACGGGCTATCGGTAGTTTTTTTTTTTCCACACTTCGATATAATTATCGATATTTTTTTTTTAACATTTTGATTTAGTTATTATATTTTTATTAATAAATCGTACATTCTTGCTAATTAATATTTGAACTAATACAAATCATGTTGGTACATTATTTGCTAGCATAACTAATGTTTGAACTATTGAGGTATAAAAATGTTAAATCAGTAAAATTAGTTGAGTGTTAATTATCAAACAATAAGACATCTAACAATTGGGGATGTGTTTGTTTTGTAAATGTAAAATATTTATATATTGTATTTATTTTTTGACTGCTTCAATTAGTTAGTGCAATTTCGCACACTATAAAAACTCACATAGACAAAAGAAAAGAACAAAATTAAAAATATATATTTAGTAAAAAAAAGAAACAAAAATAGAAAAAAGAAGGATATGCGAAAAAAATAAAAAAATAGAAGGTGCGAAGCTAGAAAGTGCTATAACTAATATTATTTATATTTTAATTAATTAATCTCAATATTACCTAATTTTCACTATACACATAGTGAAAATGTAGAGTGAGAGATTATTGGTTTTATACCTAATTTTTTTATGTCATTATTATAATAATGAACAATAAGTAATGGTTATTATTATTTCTATTATTATATAGCTAGTGAAAATAAAAGGGAGAAAAAGTAATAAATAAAGCTATTATGAGTTTTTGTTGAATTTTAACCCTTCATTTTAAAGGGAGAATAAGATTGGAGAGATCGATAATATTTTATTGTGGTTCATTCTTTTGTTAACATTCAGAGTGTTATTTTTTTAATTTCATGTTTAATAATTTAAAAAATAAAAAATAAAAAAATAATACATTTAGGAAAAAACAACTTTAGATCACTTTCATTTGTTTTCACACCTAATAATAATAAACAATAAAGAGCTAAAAAAATTTAAGTATTAAGTTTCAAGAGAATATATATAATTTTTTTACATTTTTAATGTGTGTTTGAATAACAACTTTATTTATTTATTTATTTTTATATTTTTAATTTTGTTTTTAAAGTTAACTTTTAAGCAATATAATACCTCCCAATTTGTGGTGGCTATTAAATATTATTATTTAAAAAATTTATTAATGATTATCAATAAAATAAAATAAAATAAAAGTCACAATAAAAAAGGAAAAAAGAGAAAATACAAAATTTTGGCAAATTTTGTATGTTATATTTATTAAAAAAATAGATATTTTGAATTGAAAGAAAATTAATGAACTACTTGAATAATTATTGCTCTAAATACAATTAATATAAGTGAGAGATTAATCTTGACCCTTGATTTTAGTAGGAGCAAAGAGATGAGAGAAAATGAAAAATTTCAATTGTGATTGTTTTGAAACTTTTGTCTTCCACTTTTAATATTATAATAAGATTTTGTCAAAAATTACGAGTCTTTTCTATTATTTATAAAATGCGAATCAACATTTTATTATTTTGGTCAAACATGATTTAGTTCATCTCTAAATAAAAAATATTAAATATTTAATTGTAATTATGATTTTACACGTACTAATTGAATTATTAAAAATTAAAGTATATAAATATTTCTTTAATTTTTTCCCCTCCCTTTCTCAACCTTTCCTTTTTCGATGACTTCTTTTCCACCACTGAAGTTGATGCTAGATTTTTTTTTTCATCTCCTAAAGCATCTCCAATATATGTGTTATGTGTTATAAGATGTGTTAAAAATTTGGGGACATGCACCATTTAGCCCAAAATATAAAAAAATTTATCAATTACTCTCATTATTTTTTTTTTTTACACCAATAAGTTATTTTATCTTTTTTCTGACCAAAATATCCCTCATATGAATGTTAAATGTAACGTTAAAATTATTAATTTTTTTATTTTTTATGCTATTTTTTTTTTTTACCAAAATATCCCTCATGTGGATATTGAATGTAACATCAATTGTTTTTTTATTTTTATTTTTATGATGCTATTTTTTTCTTACCAAAATACCCCTCATGTGGATATTGAATGTAACATTCAACACCTGTGAGTGTTGAATGTAATATCAATTTTTTTTTTTTTTTTTTTTATAATACTATTTTTTTCTGACCAAAATACCCCTCATGTGGATGTTGAATGTAACATTCAACACCTGTGAATATTGAATGCAACATCAACACTTTTTTTTTTTTTAATGATACTATTTTTTTCTGACCAAAATACCTCTAATGTGAATGTTGAATGTAACATCCATTATTCTCTTATTTTTGTATACAGAATAAAATACATATGATATTACATTGAACACATGTGGATGTTACATTCAACACCTGTAAATATTGAATATAACATCAATTGTTCTTTTATTTTATGTTACGTTTAGTAATGATTTTATCCTAAAATCAACGTTTTTTTTTTTTTTTTTGGAACATATAAAAAGTGACAAAAAGTCATAAAGTTTGGAGTGAAAGCTGTAATTTATGGCGGCGGCGACCGGCGACCGGCGACCGGCAATTGGCGACAGGCGGTGGTAGCGACTGACGACTACAGCAGTGGCGGCGGTGACCAACGACCGGCTACGGCGACCGCTAACAACGATGGTGCACCAGTTTGACGACCTTCCTTCTCGATGTGAAACTCACGGGAGGGCATTTCGGTAAACACAATTCTCACCATTTTTTAAAACGGGACTAATTGGTGCAAGAAAAAATGTTGATGGGACTAATTGGTTAAAAAAAAAGGTGTTGATGGAACTAATCGGTGCAAAAAAAAGTTGATGGGAATAGGTGGTAAATAATTTCTTTTTTTGGGATTAATAGGTAATTTTCCCTAAATAATTTAACCATCATTTTGACATTTTTCAATCAAAATTAAGTCTTCAATAGATGTTCCATCTGTTGTACCTAAATGTCACACCCTATTCGTCTAATCTATATTTAGCACATGTACAAGGCTAATGGAAAAATTGGAGGAAAAACTGTTGGAGTTAGTTGTTGTTTCAATAGTCATCAATCTCTCCTAAACACCAAAACTCAAAAAAAAATTAAAAAAATAGTTAGTTAATTTTATTTTATTTGGGTTGGATTATTTTGTTAATTTTATTTTGCTTTTGTTAATTTTAAATTATTAATTAAGTTATTATAATTTAATATGAGCTAATTTAGATTCAAATCCGTCTATATTGTTTAATTTAATTTGATACAGCAGATTCAAAATCTAATCATTAATTTGATACGTAGAGATACATAACATTGATTTAAATTCAAATTAAGAAAAAATAATTTAATATTAAATATTTGAAAATTTTAAAAATAATATATATATATATATATATATATATATATATATTTTAAATTGAAGTCTGGTTATTACTTTAAAACTTTTATTCAAGGCCATTCTTATTTTTAATTTTAATACAAAATACATTTAAATAAATGACATACTATTTTTGTCACAACTATTAAAGTATCTATGTTAAACTAAATGTGTCATGCCATTATTCATGGGGGCTAGGGGGCTAAATTTAGAGATCATAGACACATTAATGTTCCAATTAGAATTGTGTCACCAATTGCAGTCGTTGGCCACCGAATTCCGGCTATTGAAATTTTTTCCAGTTACATTCAACTAAATTTTTGGTAAAAAATTATTTATATACTTTTTAGTTAAATTCAACTAATTTTTCAATTGTCAATCGTCGTAAAATGACACGAATATAACTAAAAAGTACATTAAAATTTTTAATATACTAATTTTGTCGGTTGTCCTCAATTTAGTACTTCATTTTATAATTTTTTGTATATAAATTTTTTCGTGAGATTTAACAATATTAGTGTAAAATGTTGATGTTGATAATTAAATATTCGATAGTATTAAGTGGTAAGTGCTAAAAAATTAATGAATGACATCACGTAAAAATTTGAACAATTTTTAAGTGATTCTTATAGTGATTATTTAATTTTGTCAATTTTGTTATCAAATACAATTAATTTGATAAGTACTTAATGCATTCGATTTTATGTGTTTAATTAAGTTATCAAACGGGCCTAAAGAATATACTAAAATATGATTAAAAATACACTAAAAAATATAATTAGAAACTACATTAAAAAAATAATTACACGTGACTAAAAAATAGACCAAAAAGTAGTTAAATATAACCAAGAAAAGTCCAGTGATTGGTGGGCGGACCTCGATGATAGGAGGCTAGAGGTACGATGGTGGGTAGCGGCGAATGTTGTCGGCGGCCGATAGGGATGGTCATGGGCCTGGGGGCCTGCCCGGCCTGCCAAGCCCACCAAGCCTGCCCACTCTTTTTTAGGGCTTGGGTTTGTGTTTTGAGTCCGTGGGCCGGATTTGGACTTGAAAATAAAGCCCCGATGAATTTTAGGGCCGAGCTTGGGCTTAGCTATTTTTTTTAGGGCCGGGCCGATCATTAAAAAATAAAAATAAATAAATAAATAAATATATATATATATATATATATATATATATATATATGCATGTGAAAATATTGTGATTTACATATTAGATTCTTGATTTATTTGATATTATTATACTATATGTTAATTAATTATAAAAAAAAAAAAAATAATTTGGATTGCAGTGTTTAGCTATAAGACTTTATCAGAACCCTAAATCTGTATTTAATAAGTGTGTTCTATTCTAAATTGAATTGCAGTTTTTTTTTTTTTTTTTGGATTAATTATAAAAAAATTATATTTTTCAATTTTGTTGTATATTTTTTAAATTAAAAAAAAATTATAGGGCCGGGTTGTGGGTTTAGATTATTTTTATAGGGCCGGACTTGGGTATGGAATTAAGGCCCGAACTATGGGGTCGGGCCGGACTCGGGCCCAACAATTTTTCGTAATACCTTAGTCTAAATCTGGTCCATGACCATCCCTAGTGGTCGATGAAAATCTTAATTTGAAGGACTTGATTTGACATATAAGGGATTATTGAGCATTGAACTAAGATATATGTCAAAATATAACTAAGAAATTTATACTCAACTTAAAATTAAAATAGGATAAATTATGAATTAGACTATTTAATTGAGGCTATTGACCAATCACCCCTCAAAAGAAAGAATGATGAAATGAGAATCAGGCAAATCAGAGGGGAGGCAAGTGTAATTACATTTTTGTTCTCCACTTTCTTCTTCCCTCCCTCCCACCTGCAACCGCTCTGTCCCCCTAAAGCCGCTGCAACCGAGCCCACCCCGGTCCCTTTCTCCCCATCGGAACGATCCTTCATTCACTTTTCCTTCCTCTTCACCGAACCGTGCCCAAAACTATTTGACCCAGCAGATTACCGAAGCTGTCCACTGCAACTCCGGCGAGATAGATTCTTCAGCCCCCAGATCGGCCGCTAGCATTGTCATCCTCTGCAATCGGAACCCCAATACTTGTGACTCAGTTTCTCTTTCGCTTCGTGGAGATCGGCAACATATGTGAGCTGAAATTTTTATTTATTTTTTATTATTATTATTGAAAACGTAAGCAAGTTTTGGTTGAAACGTATAAATTATTGGGTTCAAATTCACGAATAATTGCGTTGAAATTTATGGAAGTATGAGTTGAAATTCACGAAGTTATAAGTTATGTTGCTTAGAAATGGGGCTTGTGGAGTTGGGTTGAGGCTGGTAGCTTGAAATGGTGAGCAAAGAAAAGGTAACCTACCATTTGCTTTCCAACCAAGACAAGACATAGGAGATAATTTCTAGATTTATTGAACTGAAAACTTGTTGAATTGCTGGTTGAAGATCCTTGAATTTGCTTGTAGAAAGCAGCCTGAATTTTTTGGAACTGATTGTCGCTGGGGGAGGTGAGATTGTTTGGGGTGTGAGTGGGAATAGTTGGAGGCCGTAATCTGCGGCAGAGCTGGTCGATGTGGATTAGTTGAGGCTGTGTGTGTTAAGGCCAGAAAAGAATGAAAAAGAAAAAAAAAGGCTTAAATTATGAAACTTTTGTTGGATTTGGGTTGAAATGCTTAAGCTTTAGGCTAAAATTGGATTGAATGCCTTGTTTTATTATTAGTTTTATGTTGATTTTGTTAATTATTGAATTATAGGTTGGAATTGGGTTGAATTGTTGTAAGTTGGCTTGTAAGGGTAACTATTTATACATGGGGAAAATGGTCACAATACTTGTTTGACTTGTTCACATTTAGGTAATTTTGGATGCATAAATGAATTAACCAAACGATTTTAGACTTTTGAAGAGAGAAATTTTTTTTTTGCAGCTTACTTAATAAGAGTAGTGTAGGTGACTCTAATTTTGAGCTAGGTAGTTAGGCTCAGGTAGCACTAACAATGATGAGTAATGGAAAAGTAGTAAGGCAACATGAGATCTTTATAGAGGTTTGGAAGAGTTAGCGAGCTTAACAAATTCTTCTTTTTTAGTTCTGTTATGGTTATTATTTCTTGGTAAATTTAGTGTTAATGAAATTTGTTTATTCTCTCCCTGAAATGTGATAGACCAATTAGTTAGTAAGGACTTAAGAAGGTTCTAGCCCTCTCTAGATTAGTTGTTAGTTTGTTAGAAATAGTTTGTTAGTAGAATTTGTTAGAGTGTTTGTTAGGTTGGGGTTAATAAATAGCAAGCATGGGCTTGAGGTTAGGGGAAAAAATTGGGAATTGAATGGGAGAGACTAGGCTCTCGAAATCCTAGAACTAGGAGAGACCGGGCTCTCGAAATCCCGGCATTAATTCACTGTTTCTGTTTTCAGTTGTATTTCTAATTCATTGAGTTAGTGAATTTTCATCTTGTTTCCTTATAGTTTTGTTCCCAAATTCTTCATGTTAGTGGTTAGTTGTTTTTGTTCTATCAAAATGATTCTAGATTGTGGAGGAAAATGTAATCTTAGTCAAAACATCAAAAATGTTTTCGCAAAATATTTTATGCATGAAAGATTTAACATGATAAAATGTTTTACGTCGGGAAATGCTAGGTGGAAGCGAATGAAGAAAATTTCTGTCATGTAAACTCATTCCCAATTTGGTATTAGGAGTCAGATATCTTGAGTTGAGATGGACCGAGGAAGGCAGGTCTTTACGGTGGACCTTCTTGAAAGATATGCAACAAAGGGCCGTGGAGTTATTACATGTATGGCTGCTGGGAATGATGTCCTTGTATTAGGTACTAGTAAGGGGTGGGTCATTAGACACGATTTTGGAGCTGGAGATTCTTATTCTTACGGTATGTCTTCTATTATCTATTTATTTACTTCTTTCCAGTGAATCTTGTTGGTATTTAATATGGAATTCTGGAGTTTACATTTGAGTTAATGAGTTACAAGATATGGAATTCTATTTGTTCCTTCTCTTTCTATATCTTTCTCTCTCATACACATCCCTCTGCATTGAGTTAGTGACATGATACATGCCAAAGGAGTAGGCCGAAATGTAACTCCTCTAAAATTTACTACGAATATGCTTTCTAGATATAGAGGACGTTTTGTCAACTCTTATATTTAGGTTGTTTTGCCATGGGTCCCAAATTTTGCAACCCACTATTCACCCAATCCCACCTGATATTACAACCTTTTGAGAAGTTCAAAGTTACTGCAAGATACGAAAATCACTGCAATTTGTTACATAGAAAAATTGCAGTGATTTTCATGTAGAGCAGTAACTTTGGATTTCTGAAAGTATTACTGTAGCACATGAACTGCATATGTATTTTTTTTTAAGTTTGTTGACTGTTCACCAAGAACCCCTATTGTTTACTATGTTATGAATCAGTGGAACAATTAGTGGCAGTAGCCTCAAGGTTACGTAACAAGTTTATCCTGAACTTTCTTATTCTTATGATGATAACAAGCTGGAATATTTTATAACATGATGCAACACCTCACTTTCTATTTTTTTTTTGTAGATATTGATCTTTCTGTAGGTCGACCGGGGGAACAATCCATCCATAGAGTTTTTGTTGACCCAGGAGGAAGCCACTGTATTGCCACCGTTGTTGGCGCTGGGGGTGCTGAAACATATTATACACATGCAAAGTGGAGCAAGCCACGCGTGTTGGCTAAATTGAAAGGTCTTATTGTGAATGCTGTGGCCTGGAATAGACAACAAATAACAGAAGGTAAGCGTTGGTGTTGACCACTTAATCGTCTCATACATTGTTTTCTGGAGGAAATCTTACAAAATTTATCGACTTTCTGTTTGAAATATGAGGTCTTTACAGCTTCTACAAAGGAAGTTATTCTTGGTACAAGTAATGGCCAACTTCATGAGATTGCTGTAGACGAGAAGGATAAAAAAGAGAAGTATATGAAGTTCCTATTTGAACTAAATGAGCTTCCTGAAGCTTTCATGGGTTTGCAGGTACAACGTCTCACTTGTCTTTTACACAGTTAGAGGAAGCACTCCACGTTGTATCTCATTTTTTCATATATTATAGCTAGTTGTTCCATTTTATCAACTAAAAGCTGAAGCAGATGCATGTAACAGCTTCTTTAACTTTTCTTTATCCTGCAGATGGAAACAGCTAGCGTAGCTAATGGCACCAGATTCTATGTGATGGCTGTTACTCCTACACGACTTTATTCTTTCACTGGGCTCGGGTCACTTGAGGTAAATCTTACTATTGTAGTAATGTTTTCTTTCTATTCGAGGTTGACTAACTGGTACTATAAATGTTTTCTTTTTTCATTTTTTTATATTTCTACAATTGCTTTTGTCGAAGTTAAGTTTGAAGGCCAAAAGTAGTATTATATTCAGTCCAATATTATACTCTCATTCAGCGGTACACCACATATCTTAGAGCATCAACATGAGCTGAGAAAGAAGGTGTTGATATTCTTATTGTAGGCCTTTGTGATGGGAAAAAGGCTCTAGGACCCTCTGGCTTTCTTCATAGCTTGTTAGAGGTGAGCCTAGACTCTAGGCTGACAAAGCATCGCTCTTGCGCCTTGTCTAGCCTTAGTTGAGGTGAACAATCAAAAAGGCGCGCCTAAGAGACTAAGCACAGGCCACAATGAATGCCATATTGAAGTTTTTCAATGATGTTTCATTTACCCTTGGTGCACTTGATGGGTTGACTTAAAAGTGTTTTACAATAGGGTGGATATGTTTGATATTATCTAAAGCATACTGAGTTACCACAAACAGAGCCCCAACTTTTCTTGTTCATCCCTCTATTACAAACGAATTAACCTCATCCTGCAATTACAAAAAATATAACTTCACCATTTCAAATACAAAGGTCTCTGTGCAGTGACATGCATAATTGGGGCTTTACCACTCCATCCTTTATCCCTGTCATCAAAACTTGCATCTTGTCTGCATTTCAATTTACTGAACTATGGAAATTGCAGGAGTTTAATCTTTCCTCTAACGTCTTTCCAATTTAGGGTTGGCTCAATTTTCTTCTAGGCTGTTTCTGCGGAACCCCTATTTCATGATTTGATTATATGTGAATCAGTTTTCCTTCAACACCATTTAATAAGTGATTTATATTGGATCATATATATTCACTTCAGCATTTTGCTTCCGCAGGCATCTTTCCATATATATGTGTGTGTGTGTATATATATTTAATTTACAACTTCCCTTCATCCTTCCATATAATGAAATTCTCCTCCAAGGACCTGACAATTTCTTTCCTTTATAGCTGCTTGTAGTTATTACTGTTGTCTGTTTCAACAGAACCTAATTTTTTTTTGGGTTATATGCTGTTTGTAGTCCGTTTTTGCCAGTTATGTGGATCGGGCAGTGCATTTTATGGAACTTCCAGGTGAAATACCAAACAGGCAAGTCATATTGTTTATATTTACTATTGAGTTAAGTCAGAAGAAAAACGAAAACTTTGATGCTCTTTTTAGTGTGTTCTGTAGAATTTGTCGTTATCAATGTATATGAAGTCATTTCTCAAATTTAATGGTTAGAATCTACACTCGATTAATGAACTTGTGGAAGTGGTATTATTATTTTTTCAATATTATCACTAAATGTATGATTTATCATGTTCAGGTAAAAATAATCAAATTAATGTGCATATCTGGAGTTAAGGAAAAATTTGGTCCTGCCCCCCATGGATCATGTTGATGACTTGATGCATAGTGTCCTTCACTATTGCCATGTTCTAGAAGAATTGGGCGAGGGAGGGAGAAGGAGAGAGAAGGGGAGGGGAAAATTTTTCTTCTTTGGACTGAAAGTTAAAAAAATGTTGGTGTTATAATAGTTTTTATAGTTGTATATACCTTGTACTGTGCATTCCAAAAATTATATAATCACGGAATGTCCCCATTGTTTAGCATGGGAGCTAGTTTTAGGAAAACTTCCATCGGTTTTCTAGGATTTTCTTCCTTTTTACTCAATTTATGATTTTCCATTACCTGGTAAAAATAGATTTTTAGGAATTATGTTTCATAAATGAGGTTTTGGCCCATCTTGCAGTGAACTGCACTTTTACATAAAGCAGAGAAGAGCTGTACACTTTGCTTGGCTTTCTGGAGCAGGTATCTATCATGGTGGCCTGAACTTTGGAGCACAGCATAGGTAGAACGTGACACACATGCCTTACTATGTTATATGAGAAGATATAGCATGTATGGATTCAGTAGTAGTTTCTTTTTGTAGCTTTTCTATCTTCATCATCATTGTTTCTTATTATTTCAAATTGTTCGTGCATTTTAAGTTTGAAATTTGATTAAGGGTTTCTTGTTGAAATTTCCTTTCATTTGGGGGGGGGGGGGGGGGGGGGTAGTTCACCAAACGGAGATGAAAATTTTGTGGAGAACAAGGCACTCTTAGACTACTCCAAAGTAAGTGAAGGAGCTGAAGTTGTCAAGCCTAGTTCTCTGGCAGTATCTGAATATCATTTTCTGCTTCTCATTGGGAATAAGGTTAAGGTGTGTCAGCGTGGATGTGTGATTGTATCTCGAATTATATTTACATGTATTGCAGACGGCATTACAAGTACACCTAATGCATCTGCAATATCTTGCAGGTGGTAAATAGAATTAGTGAGCACATAATAGAGGAACTTCAGTTTGATCAAACACCAGAATCGGTTTCAAATGGCATAATTGGACTATGTAGTGATGCTTCTGCTGGACTATTCTATGCATATGACCAGAATTCCATATTTCAGGCTTGTCTTACGATGATCTTGCTTTTGATTTCTGCTCCATAGATCATTACATTGTCCTTCTCTCCACCTGCTAATTTGAGGATACAATTTAGGTGTCTGTAAATGATGAAGGCCGAGATATGTGGAAGGTGTACCTTGACTTGAAGGATTATCCTGCAGCTTTGGCAAACTCCCGTGATCCTTTCCACAGGGACCAAGTATATCTAGTACAGGTCAAGGCAAACTAATGACCCATTCTGCGCAATAAAATGATGTCTACCCCACCCCCACAATTATTAAGTTCTATTTAGTCTGGCATTACAAGCCTTTTGACTGAATTCTAAATTCGTTCTACGCCGGATTTTGTTTTTCCGGTTGTTTAAAACTGTAGCTATATGATGCAGGCTGAGGAGGCTTTTTCTGCAAAGGATTTCCTGAGAGCGGCATCTTTTTATGCGAAGGTGATTTACCTACCTTGGCCTTCAAGACGACTTCTAGCATGCCTATGATAGAATGAACCTAATTTTTAGTTATTCGGGAGAAGATTAAAACTCAAAGGATTTTCATTTTGCAGATTAATTATATGCTGTCATTTGAAGAGATCACTTTGAAATTTATTAGCATCGGCGAGCAGGTAATACTAGTCTTATTCCATATTTCAGCCTTCTAGACATTTATTATATTTATCATGATGATCACTTCGCTGGGGCCACAACTGTTTCTTAACAGTAGTATCATTATCTACTGTGTCTATGTTATCTTGTTTTTAGCAAGTCCAAACCTGGAACTGGGATTCATTTGCTGCAGCCTGTAGATTTTGTTCTCTAAACTCCTGTTTAACACTAGACCTGCGTCAAAAAGATTCTTGGCTTTCGCATAAAGCTTGTTGCAAGCATTGATGGGAACAAGATCTCTATAGTAATAATTTTTGATGTTTGTTTATTTTCTTTTTGTAGATAGCCTTGCCAAATTTACTAATTTTGCATTTGAATATTGTTTGAAGTTAGGTAGTGTTTGGTTATGTGGAATTGGGGGTTTCAAGTTTGAATTAGAAATGAACGCACGTGAAATTTTAAAATTTCCATGCATTTATTTCTAATTCCAATTCTTGTGTTCCAACTGACACGCTAAGGCAATTGTATGGCTATGGACTGTTCATTCGAATGTTTGATTGAACTTAATGCTCTCTCTTTTATTGAGTTCGCAATATTTGAATTTTCTCAAAACATTTTCCTTTTATGTTTATATTTCACACACGCACTCAAACGAACATGGGCCTTAACATTTCTAGACGTCGCATTTCTGCTAGTACACTCAAAGGCTATAATGTCTACTCAAGAGGCAACTAAGGTACAAGATAGAACACAAACACACGTATATTTATATTTGCGTACATTATGTATATTTTCATCACAGAAAACACATCCAATTCTACATGCTCAATTTGGCGGTTTAATCCATGATTGAACCTATTTTAATTGTCAGGTGAGTACTAATCCCTTATGTTTTAGTTCCGTGGTCAATGTAGCCTAATCTGCGGTCAATGCTCCCAACTAGGGTTTGTATGGCCAGGATTTTTATAAGTTACACTCAACTATTTTTAGTGTATTTTTAGTATAATTTTTTTTGTTACATTTTTTATTTACATTCACGTAATTCTTAATTACATTCATGTATTTTTGTAGTCAAATTTATTTATTTATTTTAGTTATATTAATGCATTTTTAGTTTTATTTGCGTGCATTTTTTTTAGTTACTTTCATGCCTGTTTAATTGCATTTTTAGAATAGTTTTTATGGTTACATACAACATTCAGGAATGTAATTGAACCTGCTGAATGTTATGATAACTGCATTTAGTTGCACTCATTTATTAATGTAACAAAAACTATTGAATGTAACAAAAATTCCATGAATGTAACTTAAAAAAATACTAAACATGCATCTTAAAAAAATAAATGAATGCATCTTAAAAAAAGTACATGAATGCATCTTAAAAAAAAACATGAATACAGCTTCAAAAAATACATGAACGTAACCGAAAAATATACCAAAAAAGTGTTACTTAAAAGTATGGTTAGAAAAGGTAACTAAAATATATGCTAATAGTTAAATGTAGCTAAAAAAATTCAATGACCGGTGGTGGCATAGGCGAGTCCGCACCCGGTGGTGGTGGGGCTGCGTCTAGCAATGCAAACACTAATTAAGAGCATTAGGGTTTTTCCACGAAGTGTAATAGATGGGACCGAAGTAAAGTGCTCAATTGTTTGTGGAGTTTTACTAATTTGGTGCAAGTTATAGGAGCTCCCACTATCCATTCATTTTCTGTTTTCACTTTATCCTTGGATGAGTCTAGCCTGATGTTCAATTAGTTGGCCATTAATCACAAATAGTTTCCACGAGTTGCTATTATTTTGAATAGTTAAATTTCAATGTGTTCCTGCACGGAATGTTGTAGATACCAATCTTTGATTGCTAGTTCATAAAGGTTCCATATCGGCCTTAAAGATGCCTGTTCACTGGTTACTACTTTCGAGTGGGTGGATTAATCAGCATGTTATCTCATAGATTGATTACTGTGTCATGTTTGTAAATGGTCATTACTCAACTCGAGTCAGTTTAGCTTTGTTAGCATCTCTGGATCAAGTGTACATATTCTTCCTTTGGTTATATTTTTAAATCCAATATACTGATCTGTCCATCTTCTTTACCTATCTAGCATTGGTAATGAAATTGCTTCTTGTTAACAGAGCTGTATTTTTGTTTGATAGTCATAATTGTTGCTCTCAATAACTTAAATCAAGATCGTCTCTTCTTCTTGTGGTTCTTGTACCATCAACTTCGGTTGCATCACTTTTAATTGTTTATTGGACTGGTGGACTTGCTTTATAGTTTGGGATATAATATTGTTTTTTTTTTCGTGTTATCATCATCGTTGTCGTAATAAACATTATGTTTAAGTGTTGGAATATTCGATATTATTATTATTTGTATATAGGAAAAGTCAAATATGTAGATTAGGAAAATTATTATTTGTTGTAGTTAGTTTCCTCATTTATTCTTAATTACTCCTATATGTAGCCTTATTGTATAATTAGAAATATACGCAATTGATTATTCAATTTCAATTTGGCATTAGAGCTAAAACAAAAAACCCTAGCCTTTACAGCTGCCGCCGGCCCCTTACAAGCTTTCAAGGTCCGCCGCCGGCCATTATAGTCGTTGACGACTTTTGCCGGCATCCAACAACAGCCGACGAAGGTTCGCCGACGTTCCTTACAGCCAGGAGACGAACGAAAGCCCCCTATAGCCGATGACGAGCTCTCTTTACAACTGACAAGCCTTGCCGGTCCCTTACAGCCACCGACGAACACTCGCCAGCCCTCTACAACCGACGACGAAGCCTCGTCGGTCCTCTATTCGCCGCCGATAGCCTCGCCGGAGCCCTAGCAGTCGACGAACTTGCTCTCGCGAGATTTGTACGAAATAGATCTTGCGATTACAGCTCAATTGCAGTTTGTGAGGTTCAATTGCAGCCACCGACGAACACTCGCGGCCCTAGCCACCGCCACCGCTGCCGGATTTGCTTGAACGAACCAAGTCAACTCAGTGAGCCAACTCAACTCAGCATCAAACCACTTCAAGTTTCGCGAGATTTGCTTGTTGAAGGTCAACCCGACGATTTTCAACCTTTGACGATATTTCCCCTTGCCTTCACCATGTCCGACGTTACCTCGGAATCCATCCCAAGGTTCAGCCAACTTACCGAACCAAAGCATCTCCCTTCCGAATCCCACTCCATCCAAATCACCTCTATTCGTCTAAATGGAACCAATTTCTTGCGTTGGTCTCAATCGGTGCGAATGTATATCCGTGGACGAGGACGGATGGGATATCTTACCGGTGATGCAAAGGAGCCCGCCATCACAGATTTGTTGCATACGACTTGAGATGCTGAAAACTCCATGGTTATGACGTGGCTCGTGAACTCTATGGATGAAGAAGTCAGCTTCAACTACATGTGCTACCCTACGGCGAAGGAACTTTGGGACAATATAAATCAGATATTTTCTGATCTGAGAAACCAATCTCAAAAGTATGAGCTGACTCTAAAACTCCGTGATATCCGTCAAGGCGGAGACAGTATCACCAAGTATTTCAATTCATTGAAGAGAATATGGCAGGATCAGGATATGTTCGACGATCATGAATGGCATTCGACCGAGGATTATAGCCACTATAAGAAGTTGGTAGATGATGATCGTGTTTTTAAGTTCCTGGCAGGTCTGAAACCGGAACTTGACGAAGTTAGGGGGACGAATCATTGGTCGTCGGCCTCTTCCCTCAATTAATGAGGTTTTCTCGGAGGTCCGAAGGGAGGAGACCCGTCGGAACGTTATGCTCAACAAACCACAAATTATCGGTCCTACAGTTACTCCAATTGACCAGTCTGCTTTGGCTGCTGCTAATGCTAACTCCAGCAGGTTTCCATGCCGAGCAGAGGAATGCCCTTGTATTTGGTGCGACTACTGCAACAAGCCCCGTTATACAGGGGAAACATGCTGGAAAATCCATGGGAAATCGGCAAATTTGAAGAGCAATAAGTCGGGAGAAAAATTTAACCGATCCTATCCTTCCGCGCATGAAGCTGACATCACGCCATTCAACAAAGAACAGATTGATCAACTTCTGAAACTGCTGACTGCCAATCCATCATTCGGTACTCCTAATACTTCCTTAGCTCAAATAGGTAGTAACCCTAGAGCCTTTTCTTGTTCCTTAAACTCAGCACCTTGGATTATCGATTCGGGTGCTTCTGATCATATGACAAGTTTTTATCACATTTTCAATACCTATTCACCATGTTCTGGTAACGAAAGAATTAGAATTGCAGACGGTAGTTTCTCACCCATTGCAGGAAAATACCAAATAACAATCTCAGATAGTATTAATCTAAAAACGGTCCTTCACGCTTCTAAACGTACTTGTAACGTCTTATTTATAAGTAAACTATTGCGAGATTTGAACTGTCATGCCATTTTTTTTGAATTTCAATGTTTCTTTCAAGACCAGAGCTCGAGGAAGATGATTGGCAATGCTAGACTGGTAGATGGCCTTTATTACTTTGATGATAACTCCTTGAGGAATAAAACAACTCACGGCTCCAGTGGTATGAGTTCAACGTCTGTTCGTGATAAAATCATGCTTTGGCACCTTAGACTAGGACATCCAAGTTTTCAATATCTTAAACATTTGTTTCCGACTTTATTTAAGAATATGGATTTTTCTTTTTTTTATTGTGTAAGTTGTTTGTTTGCAAAAAGTCAGCGTACTTCTTATATTTCAAAACTATATCGTGCATCCAAACTATTCTATTTAATTCTCAGCGATGTATGGGTCTCTCAATAATCAAAACACTATCCGGAAAAAGATGGTTTGTGACATTTATTGATGATCACACACGTTTATGCTGGATATATTTTATGCGTGCAAAATCTGATGTAGAAGTTTTATTTAAAGATTTTTGCATAATGAAACCTAGCAGTCTTCGCATAGATTATGAAACAGAATATTTCAACGAATGTTTAGGCAGTTTTTTGAAAACAAATGGTATTTTACATCAATCCACATGTCGTGACACGCCCAAACAAAATGGCATTGCTGAACGAAAAAATAAACACTTACTTGAAGTCACATGTACACATGTTTTCTATGCATATTTCAAAATATTTGTGGGGTGATACTCTTTTAACAGCCGCATATTTAATAAATCGCATGCCTACACGTATTCTAAATTACACCACAACATTTGATAATTTCAAAACACACTTTCCAGCTTCTAGGATATCAGCTGACCTGCCTCTTAAAGTATTTGACTGCGCCTCCTATGTTCATATTCCTATCCAATTTCGGTCTAAACTTGATTCTAGAGTAGAAAAATGTGTTTTCATCGGTTATGCACCAAATCAAAAAGGGTATTAGTGTTACAATCCACAAACCAAAAAAATTCATGTTAGTATGGACGTCACGTTTTTGGAAAATGTTTCTTTCTTTGACAAAAATCCCTTTCAGGGGGAGAATGTAATGGAAGGGAATTTTTGGGTCACTGATGATCCTCTTCCTACCAGAGTCTTAGAAATTTTTCCTCCAAATCAGTAAAAAACAAGTGATGACAATATTGAAAAACAAAAAGGGATCCCTACTAGTATACTAGTACCGAGCATAATTCCCTCATAAACAGATGAAGAAATACCACGATCATTTACTGAGTTGCGGGTTTATACTCGGAGAGGTACAAAGAAGAATACAGATCAGCCTACTGTTCTAGCATAAGGTCAATTCGACTCTCCAAGTAATGATCCAGGTAATCCTATATCTTTACCACCTACTAATGAATCTTCTCATTCCAGTATTCTTTCAGATTTTAATATGCCTATAGCCATCAGGAAAGGAGTTAGAACCTGCACCAATCACCCCATATCTAGTTATGTATCCTACACAAAACTTTCCGAATCTTATAGAGCCTTTACTTCTAAAGTTACTAATCTGTTTATTTTAAGAAACATTGAGGAAGCACTAGGTGATACAAGTTGGAAGCTAATAGTTCTAGAAGAGATGAATGCTCTTAAAAGGAGTGGTACGTGGGAAATAGTTGATTCGCCAAAGGATACAAAGATAGTCGGGTGCAAGTGGGTATTCATAGTTAAGTGTAAGACAGATGGAAGCATAGAACGGTACAAAGCAAGGCTTGTGGCTAAAGGGTTCACGCAGACATATGGGATATATTATCAAGAAACATTTGCTCTAATTGCTAAGATAAACTCGATTCGGGTTTTATTGTCCCTAGCTGTGAATCTTGATTGGCCACTACACCAATTAGACGTGAAAAATGTCTTTTTAAATGGAGACTTGGAGGAGGAAGTGTTCATGAGTTTACCGCCAGGTTTTGAAAGAAAGATAGGACAAGGAAAGGTGTGCAAGCTAAAGAAGTCACTATACGGCCTAAAACAGTCTCCAAGAGCGTGGTTTGAACGCTTTGGAACCACTGTAAAAGGTCAGGGTTATCAACAAAGCCAAGTAGATCATACTATGTTCTATAGACACTTAATTGATGGTAAGATTGCCATTTTAATTGTCTATGTAAATAATATCATCTTAATAGGAAGTGATAGTGACGAGTTAAGAAGACTTAAAGGAAAATTTGCTAATAATTTTGAAATTAAAGACTTAGATCCGTTGAAGTATTTTCTTGGAATGGAATTTGCTAGATCAAAGAGAGGTATATTTGTGAGTCAAAGAAACTATGTACTCGACCTACTGAATGAAACAGGGTTACTCGGGTGCAAAGTTGTAGAAACTCCAAGTGAACCGAATAAGAAACTACAACCGGCAAAACCCGAAGTTGTGATAAACTGGGAATAATATCAAAGACTAGTGGGACGGTTAATCTACTTATCACATACCCGTCCGGATATAGCCTTTGTCGTAAGCATGGTCAGCCGATTTATGCACTCACTAGGACAAGAACACTTCGAGACTGCCTATAGAATCCTAAGGTACTTAAAGGGTACTCCTGGAAAGGGAATTTTGTACAAGAAACGTGGCCACCAACTTGTAGAGGTTTATATCGATGCAGACTGGGCTGGGAGCATCACGGATAGGAGATCAACCTCCGGTTACTGTACCTTTGTTGGTGGGAACCTCGTCACATGGCAGAGTAAGAAACAAAATGTCACAGCTTAAAGTAGCGCAGGAGCGGAGTACAAATCAGTGGCTCACGACATCTGTGAAGTGTTATGGATTAACAGATTACTCGAAGAGTTGAAGATATCTAATTCAGCACCTATGAAGGTCTACTGTGATAACAAATCAGCCATTGCGATTGCTCACAATTTGGTGTTGCACGATCGGACAAAACATGTGGAAGTGGACAACCATTTCATTAAGGAAAAGATCGAGAGTGGACAAATATGTATGCCATATGTACTGATTACTGAATAGATCGCAGACATTCTAATAAAAGGATTACCAAAGAAGAGATTCGACTATCTAGTATGCAAGTTGACAATGGAAAATATCTTTATACCAGCTTGAGGGAGAGTGTTGGAATATTCGATATTATTATTATTTGTATATAGGGAAAGTCAAATATGTAGATGAGGAAAATTATTATTTGTCGTAGTTAGTTTTCTTATTTATTTTTAATTACTCCTATATGTAGCCTTATTGTACAATTAGAAATATACACAATTGATTATTCAATTTCAATTTTAAGCTTAAGTTTAAACCATGACATCTGCATGTGGTGGCTACAAGTACCAAGTGATTAGTAGGCAAGCCATAAAATAATTCCCAGTCCCATAATTGCTGTTGGTTATATATGAATTTTCTCTTTATGTCTTAGGTTTGGAATTTGAAGTTTTAAATTGCTAAAATTTTCTGTTAAGTCTTGATTTTTTCTTAATATATATTTTTTGAATTAGATAAACATTAACTATATAAGTCTGTGAAATCTTTTAAAAGGATTAGGATACCTGAAAATATCATGACTGTAGATGCCTCTAAAGATATTGACCTCTATAGGCCGTGAATAGAAATCATGAGGCGCTTGGATCCATGTGTGACATATGCATATTGTGGTATATAATGTCGGTATAAGAGAATTCTTTCATTGCTACTCTAGATAAGCTATTGCCCCCGTCTTCACATTTGTTGTAAACTATCATGCACATGACCGATTGGCTGCGTAGTTTTGCAGTTTGGTGTCCCTAGAATATTCTCAACACTGTATTCTCTTTTGATTGCTTGCAGGATGCATTGAGAACCTTCTTGCTGCGAAAGCTTGATAGTCTTTCAAAGGATGATAAATGCCAAATAACAATGATTTCCACATGGGCAACTGAATTATACTTGGATAAGGTCTGAATTCTGTGTACTGCTTATGTCCTATTTATAAAAGTGAATGTATTTTTTTTATAAAATAGTTATGTGAGACATTTTGCACATCTATCTCTATAAATGGTAAAGATAGTTGTGTTTGATTTTGATATGTTTTACTGAACCGTGTTTCGGTTGTCACATTGTTTACTTCAAATAAATGCTATTGTTTTTCATTTTTGATCATTTATTTGGATTTTATGTCCAATTTCTATGCCATTTGTTGTATAATCATGGGTTCACAATTTAAAGATCCATTTAGATAATTCAGTTGTTGATTTCAGATCAATCGACTACTTTTGGAAGATGAGACTGCTACAGAGAATCATGGTTCAGACTACCAATCAATCATTAGAGAATTTCGTGCCTTTCTTAGTGACTGCAAGGATGTCTTGGATGAGGCAACAACAATGAAACTATTGGAAAGGTGATTTAGAGTTAAAACTGGTATCATGTTGGTGGCTTCTGAAAAAAAAATTGTTTATCAAAAATGTGTTACATTGTTGAGCAATTGTGAGAGGGTGTTCATGAGTACTAACGTGAACGGGAAACACTTGTTGATTGAAATTTGTCTCCCATTATTACAGACACTTTTCCAACTGCTTCTTACCTTGTAAATTGTTGTCGCAATGCTTAACCATTTCGTTTCACTCCTCTGGCAGTATGATTTCCGTAGTCTTATTCTTATCTCATGTTACATGTTTGTACAGAGTTGTTTCTCTTGAAATTACATTTCAACTTTTATGAATTCAGGAATCTTTTTTTTTTTCTTTCTGTAAAAGCCCTTCTTGGTTATTGGGTGCGTTATTATTGAGTCATGATAAGGTTGTTTAGTTTCCATCACGTGTTTTATTCAAGTGTGTAATAATCCCCCCATCTTCAGGTTTCTGAGTAACCTTTTAGATTCTATTTCAATGCCTTGTTAAGTGTGCTGATACCCCCCTCCTCCCCCCGTTCTGGGGTTTTGGATTTCTTGCAGTTATGGCAGAGTGGATGAGTTGGTCTTTTTTGCTAGTCTAAAAGAGCATTATGAGATTGTAATTCAGCATTATATTCAGGTGCTTTTCTCCTCCTATCTTCATATCATAATTTTGTGCGTCTCTTACTATGTGCCACCCCAATTTAAAGTTTCAACCTTTAATATCTTCATCATAAATATGTAATTGCATTCCTAATCTACAAGTATTTAGCTTTTACTTTGCATATTAAAAAAGCGGATGCAAGGATTCATTGAACTTTGGAAGCACTCTTCAAAATAAAGTTGAGTAAACTTTATGCACCCATCCAAAATATTTTAAGTCGTTCAAATCACATGTTGGAGTATGTGAGAATTTGGAAGTTTGGACTGCTGCATTCTTGTCTTTTTTGGCATAATGTGCAGTTACTTGCTTTGTGTCTCTCAAGATCTTCACAGCTATGTTCAAATTAACTGATTATAAATCTAATCGGTTAATCTAGAGATATTTTTGCTGCTTTATTTTCACGTCGAGGTTATAGATAAGTATCTACTGTTACGCTCTTTCTTTATTGGATTTTTTTTGGCAGTTCTTCATTTATTTTAAAATGAATCTAACATAATTTGGTGCTATATGTAGCAAGGCGAAGCTAAGAAGGCATTACAAGTCCTACGAAAACCTAATGTTCCTATAGACCTTCAGGTATGGAGTATGGATTGTTTTTAAGACCGGAAGCTGGGTTTAATCTATTTCTCAATTCTCAATGATATTCTGTACAACAATTTCCATCACCACCCAAACAATCATCATTTTTATTGTCCAGACCTCCATAGGTTGGTTCGTCGTCATGTTGTATCAGAAGTTTATCATGGAGCTAATCTGGCATTTGCTACTTACATTGTTGATGCATTCTCTTTTATTGCAGTACAAGTTTGCCCCGGACCTCATTGTGCTTGATGCATACGAAACTGTGGAGTCATGGATGACCACAAAAAATCTGAACCCTAGAAAATTCATTCCTGCAATGATGCGCTATTCAAGCGAGCCACATGCAAAGTAAATTGCTCCTCTGTTTTAGTCTTATCATATTTCTCTCCCCAAGATTAAGAGTACAAGTGTTTGTTGTTTGCTTTTCTCCAAATTTATTCTTGTAAAAAATTTATAGGTCCTAAAAATATCGTCCATTGGTTCTATTTCTGTTGTAATTCCATTACTGATTCTATTAGTGTTATTCCCTGCTCTCTGCTGCGTTACTATTACAGACACTGAAGTTCCTGAGCTATTTGAATTTAACATAAAATGTCCACTGTTAGAATACTTTTTCCTGATTCAACAATCACCCTTTCTAGCCCGATTTTGTGCAATTTTAATTTGAATTTGAAGAATTTAGTCCGTTCAAAATATATATTGAGCTTTTAATATATGTGACTAAGTACTATTAATCTATGTGTGGAAAGGGGGTAGTGAAAAAATGAATAAATCAGAGTATCGCCTCCTCTTAGCAAGGGAATGTAGTTTTCATTTTTTTTTTTCGCCTTCTGAGTCTTCTGGTGAAAGATAACACTTACTATTATTGCATGTTGATTGTACCTCGGTTGTTCTGTGTTTGTTGAATATATTTAATATCATATATCCATATCTACTATTTTCTATCCGACTAGATAGATTGTATACTAAATTTCAGGCACTTAATGCTGTTATACATCATCAGTAGAACACCTTAGGGATATGTGCCAACTAGTTAAATATAATTGATGCATGTTCTTGTCGGATGCAAACACGCACTTCGTTTTTATTCACTCTTGGCTATTTCTATAATCAACACATATCATGTGCAGGAATGAAACACATGAAGTAATTAAATATCTGGAATATTGTGTCCATCGCTTGCAGAATGAGGATCCCGGCGTCCACAACTTGTTGCTCTCACTATATGCTAAACAGGTTAAGTTGCTAACTCAAGATTTTTCTCCAGTTTTTTTTTTTTTTTTTTAATCGACTTGCTTGCATAATATAATTGTGAGATGTTGTCTCCAGCACTTACTGTGGTACGTTTAACTGTACTATGGATACAAGGCTGAATAGATGTTATTCCGCTTGATTGGAAATCTTTTAACATACTTTATTGGGTTTGTGTCCTTGGCTGATTTATAATATCGAGAAAGCTATGTAAATATGTTTATATTCTTATACATCCATATTAATTTGCTAGACATCTCTGTTGTATTTAAAGTCCAAAGCGTTGCTGGTATTAATTAAACCCGGCATTTCATTGGATTTCAGTTCATTTGAAAACATAGTACTAGTGGTGGATGAGCTCACAAAACATATTCAAGAGGGAGTAACTAGGAGTATGTTGTTTGCTGATACCACAGTACTAGTTGGTAAAACTAGAAGAGATCTTAACATTAAGTTAGAAAGTTGGAGAGAAGACTTAGAGTCTTATGGTTTAAAGATTAGTAGAAATAAAATGGAATATATGCCTTGCAATTTTAGTAATATCAAAGAGACGATGGTGTGGTAAAAGTTGGAGATCAAGAGGGCCCTAAGGTTGATCATTTTAGATACTTAGGTTTTATGATTCCCCGAAGGGGGGGGGGGGCATTGGTGAAATTGAGGATGGTATTACTCATGGAGTATAGGCGGGATGGTTAAAGGTGGAGAATTGCAGTCTGGGTGATATGTGATCGTAGGATACTGTGGTAATTGAAAAAAAAATTAATTTTTTTACAAGACTGCAATAAGACTGACGATTCTATATGGTTCAAAATGTTGACCAGTAAGTAAGAAGTATGTTAAAAAAGTAAGTATGATAGAGATGAGGATGATAAGATAGATGAGTGGTAAGACAATAATGAATAAATTAGGAGTGACATTATTAGAAAGAAGTTGGGAATAACACTCATTGAGGAGGAGATGAGAGAAAATCGCTTACGGTGGTTTAGACATATGCATAGAAGACCCAAAGAGGCATTAATGAAAAATGTGATTTAATTCAAGTGGAGGGTGCTACAATAGGGAAAGATAGACCTAAGAAAACTTGGTGTTAGACAATTAGAAAGGATTTAATGGCCTTGAACTCGACCAAGGGGGTAACCTTGGAATGATCTTTATGGCACAAAGCCGCAAAAGGATTCATGTAACCGACCTTGCTTAAGTGAGAGCAAGACTTAGTTGTTGTTGTTTTTAAACATGCCATCTTATAAAACCAATTAGTCTCATTTTCGTTAGGATGTTTTAACTTCATGCTTGTAGAGGGTTGTAAATTATTCCTTTCCTTTGGGTTGTAAATTGTCATTTATGCATTTTATGAGTGCTGGATGTATCTAATTGGCTTGTTAAAGTGAACTTTTACGTTTGACTAATTTTTAAAAATAGATCCTAGTCAATGCCAACTCTTAACATTGGCATATATTATATATATGTGTGTGTGTGTATATTCATATTATGGTCTCAGCATTGGGGTAATATCATTTCAAAGTTATTTAACTTCGTTTTTTTCTGTTGATGGAAGTTCATTCGGTAGACAATTACATACTGTAAAAGGAGAATAATGCTTTGTGTAGAACTGTGGACAAAAAAAGTTTGTGCTGCTGGCCCAAACAACAAACTACGAGCCAACATTGTGGGATCACCAATACCAAATTAATTGCTATGGCATTGCCACCATCACCACATATCACTAATGGTAGAGGTGCATTATGGCGAAACGCCATATGAAGTTTGTACTGAAATGTCCGATTTTACCTATGGTGTTGAAGATTATGGACTTCCGGAAATAGACACCAGCAAAAGCCCCTCTTCTAGGAAGCACACATACTTTGCCAAGACTAGTTTTATTTGTATCTCTATCTTTCTATATATACACATGACTTCAAATATGCCCAAATACCTATGCACAAGTATTGGTTGAGAAGTATTGGAGACGTAACAGGGATATGTAAGAGCATCAAAAGCATAAATATTCATAGCTTTTAAATCTCTCTGTAGTTTTTTACTTAACTCATTTCATATTTAATGTGTCTCATTATTTTGTAGTTATGTTAATTTTTTATTTTGTCGTTATGTGAAGCTACTAGTAATATATAAATTTTTATTTATTTATCTAAATTATTTACATTTATATCATAAATTTACTACTATAGACACGCTTTCCATGATACTTTTTTTTGTTGTATAATATATAAGTAGAGAGAAAATATATAAAATATTATAACAATTCGACATATTCTGGCCGTACCCATATCGGATATTTTTTGATGCAAATACGCAATACATGCATCCTTGCTTCCTAAGCCCTGTGCCTATAGAGACTACTCCTAACTCTTATAAAATATAAATTAAATTAAAGTCAAAATAATTAAATTAAAGTCAAAATAAGGTTGGAGTTTTGGGGGTGGAGAGGGAGGGTGGGTTGGTTTTACTTTTTGGGGAGGGTGAATGAATTGGATTGGGGCATTTTGGAGTAAGGGAGAGAGGTATTCCTGGGGGGGGGGGGGGGGGGGGGGGGGGGGAGGGAGAGAGAATTTGGGTGAGAATCCTTAACCCCCAAATTTCAACTTTTAATCTGAATCCACTATTATACCCAAAGTAATCCGAACCACCAAAATGTCTGTTCAATTCAGTTACATGAATTATTATATATTTTACGTGTATGTATTTCATTTGAATCCTTATCTAATTTTCTATAGAATATGAAAAGGCTTCAAATGTACTTAATGTTCAAAGTTTCTTTTCTTTTGGGGTTTTAAATAGGAGGACGAGAGTGCTCTTCTTCGTTTCCTACAATGCAAATTTGGCAAAGGACGGCCAAATGGCCATGATTTCTTCTATGATCCCAAATATGCCTTGCGTCTTTGCCTCAAGGAAAAGCGGATGCGTGCATGTGTTCACATATATAGCATGATGTCAATGCATGAAGAAGCAGTTGCTCTTGCCTTACAGGTAAGATTTTAATGGTGATGTTTGTTATGTAAATCTGTCAGTAATATGTTGGTAACGTATGTGGATTTGTATTATTGTTAGTGGTCGATGAGCATATTATCTTTTAAACTAGACAAACATGAGAACACATTGATGTGATGCAGTACATCCCTTGCGTCTTTTCTTCATTCCTGTGCTGTGTGCCTGTGGTACTTCGTTAGCGATATAGCTGGAAATTTCCCCTGTTGTGATATTGTATTTACATGATACTAGGAGGGCGCTGCAACTTCTTGTGTTCTTACAGTCTCTCAAGAAAGACAAATAAGATTGATTTAAATCCTTCGATACCGAGTCTGTGGATTTTGCTAGCCTTTCTCTTCTTCATTTTTTTTTTTTAAATATTTCCATTTGGTGCACAAGGTTGACCCAGAGCTTGCTAAGGCCGAGGCTGATAAGGTTGAAGATGATGAAGACCTAAGGAAGAAGCTTTGGCTTATGGTTGCCAAGCATGTTATCAAGCAAGAAAAGGGAACCAAAAGGGAGAACATTCGAAAGGCAATAGCATTTCTCAAGGAGACTGATGGGCTCTTAAAGATTGAGGATATTTTACCATTTTTTCCTGATTTTGCGTTGATTGATGATTTCAAGGTATCTTATAAACCCAGTTCCAGCTAATTTCCTCCCCCTCCTTATGATTCTTTGATGGATGGTTACACTATCTGCATTATTAACCAATATTGGTTGGACGTATTCCTATAATTATGTTTCTATAAATTTATTCTAAATTGCTGCAGGAGGCAATTTGCTCGGCACTGGAGGATTACAATGAGCAGATTGAAAAACTGAAGCAGGAGATGAATGACGCAACCCATGGTGCTGACAACATTAGAAATGATATCAGTGCACTTGCACAACGATATACCATTATTGATCGTGAAGAGGATTGCGGGGTATGATTTTCCTTGTGGTTGTGCAGAAAGTATAATTATGAAGACTTATGGTCATGAATTTCTTTTTTTTAGCTGAGTTTCAATAATGTTTTCAGGTCTGTAAACGGAGGATTTTAACCGTTGCTGGGGACTATCGGATGACACGGGGTTACACGGCAGTTGGGCCAATGCCCCCCTTTTATGTTTTTCCATGTGGGCATGCGTTTCATGCACAGTGCTTGATTGCCCACGTTACCAAATGTACTAATCAAGCTCAAGTAAGTTGTTGTTTTTTATTTTTTTATTTTATTTTTTTATTATTATTTTTTTTAAATAATGTGAGGCTCTGACTGTTTTGTTTATTTGAGTGTTTGGTTAACAATTCTGTGGGAGTTTAGTTTCATTTGCAGATAGATCTTAATATGTTGTGTTTTTGTTAAGAACACGAGAAACATATCGTTTAGTTTCATTAGGGCAGACCTTGAAAAATTAGAGGCCGTGGGCAAAATTTTAAAATGGGGCCTTTAACCTCTCTCTCTCTCTCTCTCTCTCTCTATATATATATATATATATATATATTTTGTTTTTTAAATTAAAACGTCCTCTGAAGATAAAATTGTTGGACATATTTGGTTTATGCTAAATCTATTCTTTTTCGTTTGGCTTCTTTAGAATAATGTATTTGGTTATGGCTTTAACCACACTTACGTAGCGATTGGTATTATGCAATTGAAGTTTTGGAATTGGAATTGGAATTGGGTATGAACGCATGTAAATTTGAAGATGTTTACATGTATTCATTTCTAATTCCAATTACAAGGTCCCAACTCCATGAAACCGAACACCACCTTAGCAAAATTTTGTGGATTGCTTACTTTCACCCACAACAATTGCAGGCAGAATATATATTAGATCTTCAGAAGCAGCTCACTTTACTGGGCAATGAACCCAGGAAAGAATTGAATGGTGGGTTAACCGAGGAGGAACCGATTAGTAGCATGAATCCCATGGACAAGGTTTTTAAACTGATCAAACCCTCATATAACTTTCTTTTTCTACTTGATTAGATGAGAATCGGGGTGATTTTATGTTAAATTTTGTGGCAGGTTCGATCACAGTTAGATGATGCCATAGCGAGCGAATGCCCGTTCTGTGGCGATCTAATGATCCGTGAAATCTCTTTGCCTTTTATCCTTCCTGAAGAGGATGAGGTTAAATCATGGGAGATAAATCCTCATATGCTCGGAACCCAGAAAAGCCTTGCTTTATCTGTATGATCCACATATATATATATATATATATTGTATGTCCATGTTTTGAGTGCCCCTTTTAGTTGGTGAGAAGTAAAAATGTAATGATTTCAAGAACACTCTTTGTTATTAATGAATTAATGGAAATAATGAAAGAACAGAGCCGTAAAACAGAGGTCAATGTCTAGCTCAATTTGATGTTCCGTTGATGCAAAGCCACTGGCTGACGAAGATAGCGCTGCAGTTGAGATTTGGATTGATCTGGCTGAATGATGCTTCTATTTTGAACTTTTGGGCAACGGTGGAGCAACTGTCGCCTTGCTCTGCTCCGTAAACCAAATTGCAAACCAGAACCGGCTTTCCAAACCCAACTGCGTCAAGATTCAGAAACCCATGAATATGAGCAATAAACAAGAAATTAAGAGGAAAAAGAGAGGAAATCAAGACTTACTGCCCAATTCTCTGGTCTCTGTTGGGGACATTATGAGAAATACCAGCAGTACAGAAAAGATTGATGCCTTTTTGGTGAAATTGGCCATTTTTTTCTTCAAGTTTTTCTTGCTCTTGAGATTGGATGAAAACTCTGTTTTTGTTTTTTTGTTGTGGTTTTATTTCTTTGAGTTTGGAGTGTTATTTATAAGAAGAGAAGGAAGAGCACATTGGAGAGATCATGAACAGGACAAAAGCCGTTGTTCTCTGTTCCGGAACAACATGCATTGCCGGCTCCTTCTCTATTTAATTGCATTTTCAGTGCCATCTTAACCTTGTGTTTTCTCTCAATAAATAGAGACTGGCGAAGAACAAATCAGATTGCACAACATGCGTACGACAATGTTTTTTTATGGACTATTGCCGGATGCATCAAAGCTACACACGTTATTCTCATGATTGAAATTCTCAAAGTAACGGTTTGGTTAGATGAAATAAAATCAGGACGGAAAAGAATGAGAAAACAAACAAAATAAATTTGTCAATGGAATTATTATTTAATTCTCTTACTGAGTTGTTATGAAATGAGAGAAAGTTTGAAATAATGAAACATAACAAAATTTTCATTGTCTTTTTAGATATCAATTTTGAGTATATATATAATAATAAATTATTTAAAAAAATTAAAAATGATTACAAAATATTAGTGTATGAAAAATATTCAAAATCTACTACTTTTTGATAAACAACCGTTACTTTTTAAAAGAAAAATTATGAAAAAATGATTTTCAACTAGAAAATATTATTCAAGCTATACTAATCACACAATATTTACGTATAAAAATAATACGACAATACTAAATATCAATATTTCAATAATCAAATATTAAACCTATATAAAAACTTAAAAATAATACATAAGTTAATTTATAATATAGAAAACAATAAGATTTCAATTAATTTATGAATATTGATGGTTTAAGTTTTTAAATTAACTTATTTATAAGTTTTTATAAATAATTTATAAGTTAATTTATAAACTTATATTATCAAGAAAATTAAATGTTTTATTTATTATGATAATTTATAGTAGATGAATGGAATTAGTTGATTGAGAATTTTTTTTGATTCCAATGATCTGGGCTGATTCCAGCCCATGAATTATGGAATATCATTCCATTGATTTTCATTCTAATGGAATCAAATTTTTGATTCTATTGAACAACCCAACAATAGAATCGAAATTGAGGGTGGAATGACGATTTCATTTCACCCTAATTTTATTCAACCAAACGAGCTGTAAGAGTATTTCTGTTAATAGAATATATTAGGGGATGTTTCAGTTAATCAAGCTGAAAAGATAAAGAATGTTTCACATATTAGTAAAATAAGTGAGAATGGTGAAAGTTACCGTTACGTGATCTAATTCACATCAAGAGATAACAATCAATGTGCTGACAACATGGCAAATATAGGAGCAGAAATTGAAGAAGATTTTAAACTTATATTTATTTTCCAGAGAGAATGACAAATTTGTTGTTCAGGGAAATGGACCCTAAGACACTTGATATGTGCCCATGGTTCTTTTGTTGTTTTTCTTATGCATAAAAAATTAAAAATAAAAAAATAAAAAAATAAATAACAAAATATATCTTTGGTATTTGTCAAAACGATGAGTTTCATGACGTTTAACTCATAAAACTGAAACTGTTTAGGACATAGAAAATAGTTTTTGTTGTGCTGTCTTCTCTCAATTCTTTGTCTTACAAAAATCCCCATGAACAACTTTTGCTGCCACAATACAAGTAAATGGAGCCTCTTGATGAAAATTAGGGTGCATGTAAATAAGTTAAACAAAATCACATATAATGCTTCTCAAAATATCACTCAACAATTTTAATGTCTTTATACATAATGATAAAATTGTGAGAAAGGGTACTTTCGGATTTTAGAGTGGGATTAGGAGTAGATATTTTTTCAAATTAGGTTAGAAATTATTATTAGGCTAAATCACAACTTGTACCCCGGAAATTTGAGTGCAATTTCAATGTGCTTTCTGATGTTTTAATCTTTGCAATGTAAAGTTTTAATTTTGCTTCTAATTCGTCCAATCAACACATTTTGACAATCTTAATTTTCAGAGCAATAAATGCATCACAAGTTTTTTTTTTTTTTTTTGAAAAACGTTCTCTCAATTATGATGCACATGTCTTGTGGCAATTGACATGGCCAAATTAAAGGTAAAAATCAAACTTCAAGGAGTACATTGCCAAAGTGTGATTTAAGTCTTCTAAAGATGAGGGTTTAGAACGACGAAGAGATGTGAGAGAGCGAGGACAAGGCGAGAGAGAGTGGCAAAGAGTGAGAGAGCGAGGAAGAGTCGACTATGGATGGAATTGCTCAACATATGAGCTGTGGATGAGAAGTTGAATCACTGCTCATTGGTCTACCGTCTGTCGCTGCAGTCCGCCATCTGCCGTCGGAGCCCGTCGTCGTCGGAGGTTGCACCAGTAAGGACGTTTGTCGTCGGCTGATATCGGATAGAAAAACATGGGAAAAACAACGTTTTTTCGCAAGAGATTATGATTTTTTTGGGGAAATCTTTATACAAATTGGCAATGAAGAAAAACCGAACAGTTCATAGAGAACCAGAACGGTTCTCCGGTTCAACGGGCGAACCGGTTCGAACCGGCCAGTTGGTCGGTTTTAGGGGTAAAACAGTTTTAGGGGTTCTTCCGAATCGGAAACTGAGTCGATCGACGGTTCAACCGATTGAACCGTCCGGTCCGGTTTGGTTTTGTATTTCTTACAATATAATAATAAAAAAAAGGTTTGTGGGGTTTGTATTTCTTTTTTTATTTATGTGGGTGAACTATGTTTTATTTTGGAGTGTTTGAAATATTTTTTTATTTTTATTTTGTAATATTTATTTTTGATTAATATTATGAACATTTAAAATGTTTGATGGAATGATAAAATTTTAGTTCCATATAATTTTAATTTTAAAGAAATGCAAGTGTTCAAATTAATTTTTGTATTTTGTAGTATGGTAAGAAAAATATCACATTTTAGTAAAATTATTAAAATTATGTGCAATTATTTCGTTATTTTTTTATTAATATTATCATAAAGTGTTAGAAAATTATATTATATTAGTTTTAGACTCACATATTATGCGGTTTTAGTAAAACAATTATATTAATATATAATTTTTATTTGAATGTTAGACATAACGTACAATTGATCTTTTAATTTTATAATTCATATATTTTATGAAAATATAGTAAAAATAAATTTTATTATTAAAAAATAAAATAAAATTATAACCAATAAAACTGTTAATATCAATTTTTAAAACTATTAATGTCATAACTCATATTTCATTTTAGAAAAAAGTAAATAAGTTTCTAAAGGGACTTCTCAAAAATTTTATTTATTTATTTATTTATTTATTTTCAAATAATAGTTTTAAAATAATATAATGGATCTTTTATATATATATATATATATATATATATATATATTATTTAATATTTTCTATTATTTGGTTAAAAATTATTGGAATAATCTTTTGAGCAAATAAAATTTAATATATTTTATATGTAATTAGTAGATGGAGAGAGAGAATTTTATTAAATGGTTAGACAGAGAGAAGGGGCCGGAGGAAGAGACATGTCACATATAATTAATTACAATAAAAACAACCATGAACCAAATGGGTAAGTTTCAGTGATGCCCCTTGTCATTTGAAAAACCTACAACGATATTCCGTGTCATTTGAAAAATATCTTCGACACTCCTATCATTTGATGTTAAATTCAAAATTACTTCTTTGTCATTTGAAAAACCTACAACGATATTCCGTGTCATTTGAAAAATATCTTCGACACTCCTATCATTTGATGTTAAATTCAAAATTACTTCTTTGTCCTTGTTAATATACAATTAAAAAATTAGTTAAAACTATCTAATAAAAGAATTACTCTAATAATCCTCTTAAAAGAATTACAATTTTGGACAAATATGATTTTTGTATTTAAATTTTGTTTATATAATACATTTTTAATTCTAATTTTTCTTTTATTACTTTTCGGATCAATTGTTGTTTGCTACACATTTTTTTAGAATTTAAATAGTACTTGGTGTTGAATTTTTTAAATTCGAAATTATTATAAGAATTAAATATTATTGGTTTATCTAATACATTTCCAATTTCATTTTTCAATTACTTTTGAGATCAAATGATGGTTTGTTATAGTTTTTTGAGTATTTAAAGAGAATTGCTAATGATTCTTTGAAATTTAAAATTATTCTAAGAACTCAATATTTTTTATTTATGAAATTTAGTTAAAATTTATATATAAACTATATCATTTACTTATAGTTTTTGAATTGTTTGGTGAAGTTTTTATATGCGGATTTATTTAGTTATATTTTCACCCAGATTAAAAAATAATGGACTTGCGGATTTTTTAATTGTTATTTTTTTATTCTTTATTATATTTGTACTTTTTATCATATTTTGTATATGAAATTAATTGCATAAAAAGCAAAAAAAGAAAAATCATTACTTCTATTAACATTTATATGAGAAACAAAGATTATAAATATTAAAAAAAGGAAAGATTGTTTTTTTTAAAATAAAAAGTCTAGTAAGTATGAAATTATTTGCATAAAACGAAAAAAAAAAATCATTACTTCTATCAATACTTATATGAAAAACAAAGAATATATATAAAAATTAAATACAAACTCTAATAACTTAAACACTTGTAGTTTATTTATTTATTTATCATTTAAAACTTATTTAAATAAAATGTAAAGAGAGGAAATTGAGAAGAATAGATTAATGGGGGATTAAAGATGTGAATTAAGAATCAATGAGAATGTAAGAAATATATTTGTTGAGCTTTCATTCATTCTCAATTTTTGTCTTCTACTTTTAGTATATACTAGTTTTAGACCCACATATTACGCGATTTTAGAAAAAAAAAATTATATATTTATTTGAATGTTAGACATACGCACAATTGATTCTTTAATTTTATAATTAATATATTTTATAAAAATATAGAAAAAATAAATTTGAATATTAAAAAATAAAAATAAAGTTATAACCAAAAAAAATTGTTAATGTCAATCTTTAAAACTATTAATGTCATAACTCATATTTAATTTCGGAAAAAATAAATAAGTTTTTAGAGGGGCTTTTCAAAAGTTTTTATTTTTTATTTTTTTCAAACAATGGTTTTAAAATAATATAATAGGTCTTATATATATATATATATATATATTATTTAATAGTTTCTATTGTTTGATTAAAAATTATTGGAATACTCTTTTGAGCAAATGAAATTTAATAAATTTTATATGTAATTAAGTAATTAATAGATGGAGAGAGAAATTTATTAAATGGTTGGACAAAGAGAAGGTGAGGAAAAGATAAGTCACATATAATTAATTATAATAAAAACAACCATGAACTATATGAGTAAGTTTTAGTGATGCTCCTTATCATTTGAAAAATTTACAACGATATCCTACGTCATTTGAAAAATATATCTGACACCCTTTTCGTTTGATTTTATGTAATACCTCGAAAATTTAGATTTTTAAAAATATTATTTTATATAAAAGTTTAATATTTTTGGGAATGTTTTACGAATTTATGGTATAAATAATATTTGATGATTTTTTCTGAGTTAAATATTTATTTTAAATTGATTTTGGAAGTTTTGGGACTATTGTGCTATTTAAAACATACTTTTAAGAGTTTTGGGGTATAATTAATATTTTTATTTTTATTTTAAGAGGGATTTAACTGTAAATAATAATAAAAAAATATATATGTTAAATTGTATTATCTTTATATTAAGAAGACAACACAATTCATTTAAACATATATAAATGACACGCATTATATTATTATTAGCGTATAACCCATGCCTGAAGACACGAGTGTAAAACCACAAAAACAAAAATAATATCTTTAATTTTTTTTTGACAATTTTTTTTTCTTTTTATACACCATTCCATACATATTTCATTTGAACATTAATAATAATAACTGAGTATCAATAATAACTAACACTCAAGGATAAACATAATTTCACACATTATTGATTCCAATTTAAAAAAAGAAAAGAAAAAAAGACTATACTTAACAAATACACACTATTTACATACCAATAAATTCTATTTTATATTTCACCTACACTTTGGTTAAAAGGAGGGGAAAGGAAAAGGAAAAGAAAAAAGAAAAAGAAAATGAAAAAGAAAATATTATTATTAATTGTGAAAGGAAAATTATTTTTCCTAGTATTGTTTGGTTGGGAAGGAAAATGAAATGATAGAAAATAATTTACTTTAATGTAATTTACTATTTTGCCCTCATATATTCCAAAAATAAATTAAAAAATCAATTATTAAAGATATAATTGTAATTTTGATATCTAAAACCATTTTCCTTTCTTTTTCCTCCCAAATTTGAGGGGGAAAAACTTGTCTCAAAATTTGTGTTTTATTCTTCCCATTTTCATTCCCCTTCTATTTTCCTTCCATACCAAACACAATTTTTTTTCATTTCCCCTTCTATTTTTCATTTTCCTTCCATTTTCCATCCATACCAAACACACCTAAAGAGTAAAAAATACAAAACAAACAAATAGACATAAAAATGACTTATATGAATTTTCACATGCAACACATAATAAAAAATGGACAATCTTCCTTTAAGATAGAAAAAGAGAGAATACTACTATATATCAACAAACTTAGTTAAATTTAACATTGTTAGCAAATCGTCCACTCAAAAGGATATGATTTACTACCTGAACCAGATTTAACATCAAAATACCAACACTCACATATCATACCTATCAACAAAACAAAGAGAAAAATAACATTTTCCTCTGCAATCCACGGTAAGGCGCCGTAGCAGTCGATTTACACTCAATTGTTTGTCACCATAGTCACCACACCCAATTTCAAAATTCTCACCAAATTACAAAGAAACGATTGAAGAAATAGAGAGAGATGTACCTACAGACGCCAGATAATGTGGATGGCGATGGCGGTGGTCAGATCTGACCTCGAAGGTGATGGGAGGTGTTACCGTGATGACGATGGATCGACGGTGGTGGCCGCCTGTAAGAAAAGAGCGAAAGGGCGAGAAGAGAGAGGGAAGACCTCTTATCTTCGGCCAGAGGTGAGTGGTGACGGAGCGATGAGGAAGTCGTTGATGGCAATGGAAGAAGACGGCGATGGGATGGCGATGGCGATGGTGATTGTGGCATGGAATCGATGAGAAAGATTGAGATGGGGTGGGGATGGCGATGGAGATCGGTGAGGGCGAGGGTGAGAGAGAGAAAGAGAGATCGGATGAGAGTGAGAAAGAGGCGGTAGAGAGAGAGAGAGAAAGAATTGGAGGGTTAGATAATTAAGGTTAGGAGTTAATTGGAGAGAGAGATTGAGATAATTAGGGTTAAGAGTTACGAAACCTTTCTATTCAGAAACGGAATGATGAGAAATTTGGCTAATTAACTAAATTAATATTTAAATTAAGAAAAATTAGGTATCAATGCTTAAAATAAAATTAGTCTACCTTAATCAGTATTTTAATTAGGAAACATTAACTAAATCAATGCCTAAAATAAAAGTAATTTGTCCTAGTCAGCAAATCAAATTTGTCCTAGTAAGGTTTTGTTTGTCCTAGTCATATTTTTGTTTGTCCTAATCAGCAAAAATTATCCTATTTTATATAATAATAATAATAATAATAATAATAATAATAATAATAATGAGCATTTTCCTTAGATGTTAAGTAATTGCTATATATATGTATATTAAGAATAAAAATAAGAAGGAGGAGGCGTGAAGAGTAGGCACACACACACACACATATATATATTCACCAAGTAATATGCTTCAAGCATATTAAAATTACGGGTTTGTTGATTGTTTTTTTTAGCAAAAATATAATTACGATCCAAAGTATTTCAGTTTGAATTCAGGCTTCGAATTTAAGGTAAAATTTCTAACTCTTTTAATATTTGTATTTAATTTGTCTATTGGGTGATTTACTTTACTACTGTCGATGAATTATAACTGTTAAATTTCATGAAATAATTATGACTATGTGAAAATCATGCCAAGGTGTTTATTTGTCGTATTAATTAAATGCACGTATTAGAGGGGTTGGAGTTCTACTGAGCATTGACTCACAACCCCACAGTTTGATTGCAGGGCCGGTGAGAACGAGACGGCGACACGAATTTTAGTTGAATTTCTATTTAATTAGTAATAATTGTATTTGTAAATTATTGTTTCCCGTTGTAAAAATTGAATTGTTAAATTCAATAATTATAATTGTCGCTGTCGCATTGTAAAAAGTTTTCGGATTATTGTAAAATAAATATTGGCGATCCAATTTTAGTATTAATTCTCCAAGCGGAGAAACTGCGTAACTGCCTTGGAAAATCGGGTCGTTACATGTGGTATCAAAGCGGGTTTGAGATCGCCCTGAGATTGGATTATGGTACCCATTATTCAAAATAAATTGTTTAATATGTAAAAATAATAATTTTAGTAGAAATCGTGAAATAAAAATGATGAAAAAAAAAAAAAATGCTGAAAGTGAAAAATCGCCAAAAAAAAAAAAAATGGTGTTGCTTCATGTTACTATTTCAAAAAAAAAAAAAAAAAGTAGCGTTTGGTTGATGTTACTGGTTCCATTCCTTTTATATTTTGAGAAATTCTATTTTGGCCCCTAAATTATGGGTGATTGTTTATGTGGACCTTTTTGGTTTGCTAAATTGCACATTTTGATCCCCACAATTTCAATTTAAATTTATTAACATCTTAGGTGGCATTAGATTTATGTTTTAGTGAGCTAAATTGCACATGTTGATCCCTATAGTTTCAAATTGTACATTTGGTTTCATTTTGGTTGTTTATGATCATTTTGTATTTTTGGACACTTTGTGCTAACTTGAAGTTTGACTAAAATCACACTTTTGGGTCCCTATAGTTTCAATTTGATCATATCAAATTGTTAGTATTAAAATTGACTTGACAAATTGGGACTTGATTTTAAGTTATCATTTGTGATATTTGTATAAACCGTTGTTGTTGTTTATGCGTTTAAGTGATAAATTCTCGAAATCTTATAAACGAAATATTGGGCATTTTATTCGGTATTAATATGTGATAGTGGACAAATTCCTAATATGTGGTTGTTGATAAAAATATTAATATCTGGTGGTGGGGTTAATAATATATATATACATTGACGTCTCTATTATGTTTTCCCGATGGTTGGACACTTTGCATTTATGTGTTATTACCATTATTTCACTTTGGTCCCTACAAGTTTCAAATTGAACATATTAACATCTTAGGTGACGTTGAGTAATACAACTTACCAATAATAAGTTAAATAAGTCTAGGTGAGTGCCGTGTTAGCCATGGACCATAGGAATTAACATTAGGGGTGGTCATGGGCCTGGGGGCCCGCGCAACCCGACCCTATTTTTTTAGGGCTTGGGCTTAGGGTTTGAGCCCACGGGCAGGGCATGGGCCTAGGTATTAGGGCTTGATCAAAATTAAGGCCGGGCTTGGGCAAGACCCAAAAAATTTAGGCCCGGCCCGGCCCGGCCGGAAGGATATTTAAAATATATATATATATATATATACACACACACACACACACACATTACAATACAACTCTAAGGAATATTGGTTTTGCCTTTAGAAATTGTAATTTTAATATTTCTTGTTGGTTTGGTGTTGAATTTTTTGTATTTCTTTTTGAAATAAAAAAAAAAAAAATAGGCCCGTGGGCCCGTGGCTTGGGATTTGGGCTTAGATTTTTCTTATAGGGCCGGGCTTGGGCATATAATTATGGCCCGATCACCGGGCCAGGCTGGGCTAGGGCCCAACATTTTTTTTGTAATACGCTAGTCTAAGCCCGGCTTGGCCCATGACCACCCCTAAGAATTGTCGCTAAATTGTAAATATTAATTTAAAGATGTGTATTGTCTTCTATATAAATCGTGAAATTATATTTTCGTATTAAATTGTAGGAAAGAAAAAGTGTTGATGAAATGGATGGTTTTACGATGATTAATAGATCAAGTAGAAATTTTAAAGGTAGAAAATAATTTTATTATCCTGCTATGCCATAATTGTCTTCTCGTCAGGAGGGTCAGTACTGTGAGATGTGGATATATATTATTACCTGTCAGACAAGTCCTGCAGGGTGAATATATTATATATGTTGTTACCTGTCAGACAAGTCCTGCAGGGTGGATATATTATATATATTATATATGTTGTTACCTGTCAGACAAGTCTTGTAAGGTGGATATATATATTAATAACTCCTGATCGTGAGATAAACGATTTTATGGCTGATAAGGAAGTATGCTATTTTATTATATACGCGTGAGTTGATTGGTCAATTTACATCCGGTTCTATGTTGAAGATATTTTGTTGGGATTTTTATATTGACAATGAGTCAGTATTTTGGTGAGATTTGGATACTGCTCAGTGTGGCTATATTTTGTTGGAAAGTGGATTTTGATAAAAAATACTTGATCCATAAAATATTTTTATACTACGAATACAATACACCTATAAACACAACTCAGGTAGATATTGGTTCACTACTACCAATAGGAAGAGTCGGAGTGTGGGGTGATTGTTGGAGTATTTGGGAGACTATTGAGAATTAATGCGAAAAGGTTATTTGGAATTATTCTTGAGCTTGATTGGTATTTTAGAAATTTATTGGGGCTTTATGTAATATTTTTATATACATGTTACAGTGACTATTGACCCTTTGTGACGTATCGGATTGTCGTAGTTGGGACGTATTTATGTATTTCGATACATATTTATACGTGGTTATATGTTCGAGGCATATTTATGTGAATTGAAATGTATTTAGGTATCTCTAAGACGTATTTATATGGTTGACACATATTTGAGTGTTTTGAGATGTATTTACGTGATTGCGACGTATTTACTTATTGCCAGATAGTTATGTGATTTGGGATATATTTGTGTGGTTGCAATGTATTTATGTGTTTGAGATATATTTATATGATTGAGAAATATTTTTTTTTTTTTGGGGGGGGGGGGGGGGTTGAGACCTATTTATTTATTTGAGGTGTATTTGATTTTTATAGTTTGATACGTATTTACGAGATTGAGGTATATTTATGTGATTTGAAACGTATTTATGTGTTTTAGATGTATTGCAAAAAATTTATTACTGAAGTTAAATTGTGTTTGATTTTATTAAAAAGTTCACGAGATTATTGAAACTTAAATGTGGATATTGGAATTGGTTGTTTTTAGTTTCACGGGACAGTCCACGAGGAATTTGGGCTATCTGTGGATAAAATGTCAGTTGCGAACATGTTGGCTTGAACGTAGGATGGAATTGGTAAATGTTGGTTATGAGATATGGCAGTGGACTTGAAAAGTCATACCAAATGGAAAAATTATCGAGGTCGTAGACCTATAGGAATTAAGATAGACCCAATCCAGTGTGACTACCATGATATTTTAAAGATATATTGTTATTTATTGCTATTTTAATCCGAGTAGCACAACGGAAGCCTTTAGAAACATAAGATTCTTTGGCAATTGATTATCTGTGTTAGGTGTTACCGACCAAAGTACACCCGGTCCATAGGTTGTTGGATATAATGTGGGCCACTACGAATGGGAATGTCGCGATGTTGTGATGTTGGAAGGGATTTTGTTGATTATGAATTGCGGGTGACTTTCGGTTATGGGACCCTACATAGAAAACTATTGTTCTAGAATCGAGTGTGACTAACATGATCAGGCGGTGCGATTCTGAATTATTGTTTTAAACGAAATTTTGAGGACGAAATTTATTTAAGATGGGTAAATTGTAATACCCCAAAAATTTAGATTTTTAAAAATATTATTTTATATTAAATTTAATATTTTTGGGAATGTTTTGCGAATTTATGGTATAAATAATATTTGATAATTGTTTCTAAGTTAAATATTTATTTTAAATTGATTTTGAAAGTTTTGGGACTATTGTGCTATTTAAAATATACTTTTAAGAGTTTTGGAATATAATTAATTTTTTTAGTTATTTTAAGAGGGATCTAACTGTAAATAATAATAATAAAATATATATGTTAAATTGTGCTGTCTTCATATTAAGAAGATAACACAATTCATTTAAACATATATAAATGACACGCATTATATTATTATTATCATAATAATAATAATAATAATAATAATAATAATGAGCATTTTCCGTAGATGTTAAGTAATTACTATATATATATATATACACTAAGTAATATGCTTCAAGCATATTAAAATTACGGGTTTGTTGATCGTTTTTTTTAGCAAAAATATAATTACGATCCGGAGTATTTCAGTTCGAATTCAGGTTTCGAATTTCAGGTAGAATTTCTAACTTTTTTAATATTTGTATTTAATTTGTCTATTGGGTAATTTACGTTACTATTGTCGATGAATTATAACTGTTAAATTTCATGAAATAATTATGACTATGTGAAAATCATGCCAAAGTGTTTATTTGTTGCATTAATTAAATGCACGTATTAGAGGGGTTGGAGTTTTACTAAGCATTGACTCACAACCCCACAGTTTGATTGTAGGGCCGGTGAGAACGAGTCGGCGACATGAATTTTAATTGAATTTCTATTTAATTTGTAATAATTGTATTTGTAAATTATTGTTTCTCGTTGTAAAAATTGAATTGTTAAATTCGATAATTATAATTGTCGCCGTCGCATTGTAATTTTTTTTTGGATTATTGTAAAATAAATATTGACGATCCAATTTTAGTATTAATTCTCCAAGCGGAGAAACCGCGTAACGGCCCTGGAAAACCGGGTTGTTACATTTTAAATATAAAATTACTTATTTGTCCATATTACTATACTATTAAAAATTTAGTTAAAACTATCTAATAAAAGAATTACTCTTATAAACCTCTTAAAAGAATTACAATTTTGGACAAATTTGATTTTTGTATTTTAATTTTGTTTATGAGGTACATTTTCAATTATAATATTTCTTTTTCTTTTTATTTTTTGGATCAATTGTTGGTTGCTACATATATTTTTTAATATTTAAAGATTACTTGGTGATGAATTTTTAAAATTTTAAAATTATTCTAAGAATTAAATAATATTAATTTATGTAATACATTTTCAATTCCATTTTTCAGTTACTTTCAGGATCAAATGATGGTTTGTTACAATTTTTTGCGTATGTAAAGAGAAACGCAACTGATTTTTTGAAATTTAAAATTATTCCTAAGAACTAAAATATTTTTTAATTATGAAATTTACTAACAATTTATATATAAACTATTTTATTTAGTTATAGTTTTTTTTTAATTGTTTGGTGAAGTTTTCATATGAGAATATATTTAGTAATATTTTCACTCAAATTATAAAAACAATGAGCTTGTGGATTTTGTAATTGTTATTTTATACTCTTTATTATGTTTGTACTTTTTATCTCATTTTGAATATGAAATTATTTGTATAAAAAGAAAAAAAAATCATTACTTCTATCGACACTTATATGAGAAGCAAAGAATATAAAAAATAATTGAAAAAAAAGATATTTTTTTTTAAAAATAAAAAGTCTAGTAAGTATGAAATTATTTGCAAAGAAAAAAAAAATTACTTCTATCAACACTTATACGAAAAACAAATAATATAAAAATAAAAATAAAAATAAAAGATTTTTTCTTTTAAAAAAAATAAATCTAGTAAGTGAAACATTTATAGTTTTTATTTATTTATCATTTAAAATTTATTTAAATAAAATATTAATTAAAGAGAGAAAATTGAGAATAATGGATTTTGTGAGCATTTAATAGGGATTTTAAAGGTGTGAATTAAGAATGAATGAAAATGTAAGAAATATATTTATTGAGCTCTTATTCATTCTCAAATTTTATCTTTCACTTTTATAAATAGTCTAGTTTTTAACCCGCATTATATGCGTGTCTATAAAATGAATTATTATATATTTTTTATTTGAATATTACACTTATCGTTTAATTGATCTTTTACTGTTATATTTACATATTTTATGAAAGTGTAACAATTTTTTTTTTTAATACTGAGAACTAAAAATAAAATTGTAACCTAGAAACTTTTTATGCCAACTTTCAAAACTATTACTTTTCATCACTCATATTTATTTTTTTGTGAAGTAGTGAATAATAAGTAAATAAGTTCCGAGAATAGTTTTACAAAATTTTAACATTTTTTTAACTATTCATTTTTATATTGTTTAATGGTCTCTATTATTTTGTTACAAATGTTAAAAGAAGTACATAAAATTGAATATATTTATATGTAATTAATAGATGCGCAGAAATAATTTTATTAAATGATTGGAGATAGAGAAAAAGATGAAGAGATATGGTTACATATAGTTATAATGAAAAGAATTGGTAAATTTTAGTAAACCCCTGTCATTTGAAAAACTTACAACGATAACCCTTAATATTTAGAAAATATTTTCGACACTCATTTCCTTTAATGTTAAATATAAAAATATTATTTTTGCCCTTTTACTATACTACTAAAAATTTAATTAAAACTATCTAATAACTTTTTTTCTCTTATAACCCTCTAAAGAATTAATATCTTGGTCAATTTTGATTTTTGTTTATGTAACACATTTTCAATTCCAATTTGTTTCATTATTTTTGAGATCAAATAATGAACGTTATATTTTTTTTTAGTATTTAAAGAGTATTCGATTCATAATTTTTGAATTTTAAAAAAAAATTGAGAATTAAATTAATGTTGATTTATGTAATACATTTTCATTTCTATTTATTTTACCATTTTTGGGATCAAATAATATTTTTTTTAACAGTTTTTTAGTATTTAAAGAGTACTTACTACTGAATTATTCTAATAATTACATAATTTTTTATTTATGTAATTTAGTTATTGTTTATATTTCATTTCATTATTTTTTTTAAAATTATTTGGTGAAGTACTTGTATAAGACTTTATTTAATAATAGTTTCACTCATATTAGAAAATAGTGGGCTTACAAATTTTTGGCATTATTATTGTTTATATATATACTATTTTATTTAGTTATAATTTTTTAGTTGTTTGGTGAAGTATTTATATAAGATTTTATTTGGTAATAGTGTTACTTAGATTAGAATAAAATTCTACTAAGTGAGTCATTATAGTTTTTTGTTATTCATTTAAAAAATTATCTTTTATTTAATTGAAAAATATCACTATTCTAAATATATAAAAAAATTCATTAAACCCACTATGATAATAATAAATAACAATTAAATTCATTAAAAATCACTATATTAATGATAAATAATATTTAAAATTTATTTAAATAAAATAAAATAAAATAAAGTATTAAAAAAAAAAGAGAAATTAAGGAGAATTAAGAGAAATGGTTTTGTGTGCTCTCATTCAATCTACGTGTAGTTTTTCAATTTTAGTTTCTTAAATAGAATATAGATATTGTAAAAACTTATCTTTTATTTAAATAAAAAATATCACTATTTTAAATATATAAAAAAAATTCATTAAACCCACTATTATAATAATAAATAACAATTAAATTCATTAAAATTACTATATTAATGATAAATAATATTTAAATTTTATTTAAATAAAATAAAATATTATAAAAAAGAGAAATTCATTTAATTTTTGCTTAAATTTTTTCACATTTATAAATTTGATGTTTTGATTTCTTTTAATCAATCTCTCTCCTGGAAAAATCAAGATTTTTTTTTTTGTACAAATTCCAGATCTGCGTTTATTTAATTAGTTTTGTTATGCTGGAAGTGGTGTTTAGTAGTGGTAAATATTTATTGTGGTGATTGACGATAAATGGTTATAGTGGTTGTGGTAGGCACTGGTCACGAAGGTGTAGATTTTTTTTTGGATGGTGTTTGGTGTGGTAGTGCTAAAAGTTTGTTATGTTGGTCGGCGGCGATTGTGATGGTGGTAAATATTTACCACAATACGAACAAATTGAGGAAAATTTTATCAAAAATAATTTTTTATTTATTAAAAAAAATCATTAAAAAAAAACTAATATATTTTATGAAACTTACATTACCCCATATTGAATGATCATTAACTTTTTTAGGACAATGCAATTAGTGTTTTACAAAGTAAAATATGAAATAATTTCTTCATTCATATAAGAATTGAGAATTGTTGGGAGGAGAAATTTTTCCTAAAAAATTCAATCTCAACTCTCTATTTTCGCCAAGATTTTTTTTTAAATGATTGAGATATGCTATTTAAATGATTGAAATATAGGCCCCTATTTTCTTAATTTCTTCTACCAACAATAATAAAAACATAATTCATATAAAATATAAATATAATTTTTTTAATTACATAAATTTGGTTTCAGCTCCATATTGAAGTTCTTAAAATCATAAACTGAAAGAGATATAATTCACTGCACCGATCCATCGCCAAAAAATGAATGAAAAAGAAAATTGAACCCCCACAAACCCGACCTATTTTGCAAACCTAAGAAAGAGCTTTGCACACCAGAGCATTTTCGATTTTCATGAATAGTTTAAGGCATTTAGAGAAATCTACACCACTATCGCTGACAACCCATTTGGAATTTGCAACAGTTGCAACACCAAGAATTGAATGGTGGCTAGATCCATAGATTTTTCGGGACAAACTCGACGATCCAATCCAAAAGGTACGGTCTTTTTTGACGAAGCACTTAATCTCGAATTGGCCAGGATTGGAACTTGTCCTAAACACCCGGGTGTATCACCGTTCGCGCAAGAATCAACTACAAAAGGATTGAAATTGTATTGGTCCCCCTAAATATCATTTTTTGAAGAAGAAAAATATAAATTATAAAAATTGTAAAAAAAAATTATTTAGATTATTCATGTATTTGGATATCGAAAAATTAAATTTAAAAAATTGTAAAAAAAAAATATCTAGATTATTTATGTATTTGGATATCGAAAACTTATATATATATATATATATATATATATATATATATATATATATATATATATATATATATATATATATATATATATTGAAGTATCAATGCGACAATATTAGAATTAAAATGTTCTAAACTCCATGAATTTGGTCTAACAAATAGTTGCAACTCTACATATCACTATTTAGAAGAAACTCAAAAAATCATCAAAATATTGAAGGAAAAATCAATACAAATGATAAAAAAAATGAAAATATATTAATGCTTATATAAATAGAATACAAAAAATACCCATAAGACTGCAATCATGTCGGAGTCTTCAAACTTGTCTTCTTTCTCTATTTTATGAGCATGTCCGACCATTCTATGAGATGAATTATTCTCGACGGACCAGACTGGTCGTGACAATTTTTGTTTGCTCTGTGATATAAAATTTTGCATCTCGAATGAGTATATATGTGTGTGTGTGTGTGGTTAATTTATGATGTCTTCTCAAATTCCTTAACCTATGGTGGAATTGGATAGAATTTGAAAAATTCACTATTATTAATTGTTACAAAGAATTCAAAATGGTTGATTTATTATGTCTTCTCAAATTCCATACGGTGAAATTAGAAACCAAAATTTCAAGAATTAACATATCATTAATTGGAATAAAGATATTAATAATAAAGATGACTTGATGCATGCATTTTTGTGGTATTAAAATTTCACAATTTAAAACTACCAATATGAAACAAATTCACCAAAAGCTAGTAATGGGGTATTGGAGAGCTCTCATTTTCTCTTAGCTTTAACCTTCCAATTTTAGGTTTCTTATATAAATATAGATAGATATAGATATGATGAAGTGTTAAATAGTGATTTGCTATTGGAATTTGTTTAATATTGTAGTTGAACATAATTCAAATTTTACTTACTTTTTGTGTTTATAGATTTTTTTTAAAAAAAAATAGTAAATTGATGTTAGTATAATTTTGGTGTTTTTTGAATAAGAGTGTTAGAATATATTAATGATAGTAAAAACTAATTATCTTGACCATCCATTTGAACAAGAATGAAATATGGGTTAGGAGTGAAAAGATGAGTAATAGTTAAATCTGACTTACGTTAATGGTGTTCGAATTATCTGACAATCTCTGCATTGTAAACTCATTCACTCTCTCTCTCGAGTGACAAGTGAATGAATATGTGACTCCACGTTAATGCTGAAGTCCCTCTCTAGCATTTTTTTAGAACACATAGTCACATGAGTCTTGCCCCAATATTATTGATTAACACTTTTTAACTCCCTCCCGGGTTATTAGATCGTCGCGTTGTGTTTAACCCTAGTCCGAATTCGGGGTTACCTCTCTCGAGTATCAAACCCTGTATTCTCTATATATCTAAATAAGCATATAATCGAAGAATAACGGTAAACACAATCAAATAACGAAGAACAACCATTAACGAAACACCGATTTCAAATAAATCACATGTTCATAAATTATATTAATCCCTAGACAATATCCGTTTAGCTAACGGCTATAACTGTATATACAACGATAAGCGAGCTAAACATGCTTAAACCAACTACCAAAGTTAAGAAAATAAAGAAAAAAAACGAAGGAACTTAACCGTATTCCGAAGATGCGCCGCTAAAACCACTCTGAGAGCGGTTCTCCTTTTTCGATTTGTGTTATTCTCCTTTGGGGTTTGGATGAGCTCCCTAAAAACCTCTCAAAATACTCCCTAATATGTTCTAAAATGTGTTGGGGATGAAGGGATCAACTTAAGGGGTGAAAAGTATCCCAAAATATCTAGAAAAATCCTTTACAGCTAGTGCCAGACTGCCGTGGCGGTGAAAATGCAGAGAGTTTAGCAACTCTCTGCTGTTTGACCGCCGCGGCGATGGTGTCACCGCTGCGACGGTGACACCCTTTCTTGTTGTGGCTATAACTTTCCCTTTCGAACTCCGATTGAGGTGATTCAAAAACCTATGAAACTCTAAGAGAAAGATATACAACTTCCATGTTTTGAGGTTTTCCAAAATCGGATTGAATCATAGTAAAAAATGGTCTTGAAGTTACTACACCTGTACCAATTTTGCACATTTTCACCATTTTATTCAAAAATCTACCAAACAACACAAAAATATATTAAAACAACAAAAGAGCTTGAAAATACACAAATATTTGAATTTAAAAGTACTTGATTTGTCGATAAATAAACCACTTATCAATATCGAAGATAGTACACTAACCTTGGTATCTACATAGCTAACTCACTATTGTCGAGAAACTAGCATTAATGGGATCGTTTGGAAACATGACATGCGGTAGGGTCTAAAACTCAAAATGTATCTAAATAAATTAAATAGAAAATAAAATGCATGACCATGAAATAAACGCATTATTTACTAGTCCCAAAATAATATTATTCGATTTCATATGGAATTATAATAATCGAATATACTCTTTTTAAAATTAATATTAACTAGGTAAAATAAAATATATAATTAATTATAATTTAAAAAATTCATCAATTTTGTTTAGTAAACTATTTTGTTTACTAAACAAAATAGTTAAATTATTAAACCTTTCTTTATTATTACAATTAATTTAGTAATTAATCCAAATCATTTAGCTTATAATTTAAGATTTGTTACAAACTATAATCTAGCAGATCTTACGAATAATCATTGTATAAATTGGTGTTTTTACATTGTTGAAATACAATGCATTTTGATCTTCTTACATGATATCAGGTTAACAACATTCCTATCTTCTTAAAAAAATCTAAAACTCACTATGTGCATGTTGAATCCCGCATCAATGTTGGCCCCACAATATCCGTTCGCAATGGTTTGTCAAAGTCCACCTTATGCGTGAGGGGTGTGTTGAATCTCACATTGGTATTGGGCCCCCAATATTTGTTTGTAGTGGTTTGTCAAAGTCCACCTTCCGCGTGAGGGGGCGTGTTGAATCCCACATTGGTGTTGGGCCCATTAGCAATGGTTTGTCAAAGTCCACCCTACGCGTGAGGGGGCGTGTTGAATCCCACATTGCTTGTGTTACCTGATCTTGAGCTACATAGAGGTTTAGGGATAATCTCCTCTTTCAAGACGTCTTTTGATAGCAAGTTAGACTCATTGGGTTTCTACAAACAAAAACACTTATTGTAAAAAAATAGGAACTTCAAGTTATAAGTTTACGCCTATGTATTTTTGTATTCTACTTAGAATGTTCCTCCTTGATCAATTTATTTCTTGCGTAATTCAATCATAACTAATCCACGTTGTCAATTTTTTGTTGTCCGAACGAATTGAGGGAAAAAAAAAAGAAAAAACAGGTAAAAACATTGTCAAAACAAACTTTTATTTATTTGATATAACATTACAATGAAAGATTAGACTTCAATAAGGATATAGGTAAACAAAAGAATATCAAAATGATTATTTTTGTTTTTTAGAAAGAGCTACATGAAGAGACTATGATCATTTCTTCTTTTATTGAAGAACAACTATACTATATTGTAGCACCAAAAATTACTATTGCAAGAACAACAACAATTCAGTTGGATGAGGCATCGACGCAAAGCCACTGGCCAACAAAGATGGTGTCGCAAACAAGATTAGGGTTGATCTTGTTGAAAGTATCGGCGTCCAAATTGAATTGTTGGGCAATACTGAAGCGTCGCCTAATTGTGCACCGTAATTGGAGTTACAAACCAGAGTTGATTTTGCCTTTCCAAGTCCAACTGCAATGTAAAAAAATTCAAAATATATGCTTTCTAATAAATCAATACTGTTTTTTCATGAAGGAAATTGAATTAATTAAGACTTATTACCAAGTTTGCTCTCAGCAGTGAAGGCAAAGAGAAGAAAAATGAGTAAGACCATGTTAAAGAACACGACTGCTTTCTTTGTGTAGTTCACCATTTTCACTTCTTAAACACACTTTTTTTCAAGATTAAACACTGGATTTTTGTGTTTGTGTTGCTTTAATTTACTCAGTTGGAGGTCCAGGAACTCCTATTTATGGATGAAATTAGGAACATTGGAGCGATGAAGCCGGCTTCTTTTATCTCTGAATATAGAATATTTTTTGTGACAGTAATTCATATTGTTTCCTCCGTTACAATAACAGACTGGAAAAAAATCATGACTGAGGACTAAGTGAGATATGTATCTATGGTTCCTACTTCTTGTTTAGATTGAGTGTTTTATGAAATCGAAAATTTCAATAAGAATGCCACGAGAAATAGTTAAAAGCCGGCTGCTTTATTCATTAATTATTTGCAAAAAGAAAGGAATAATTGAATGAAGTTTGTGCCCATATGTAGATCAATCCAATGCAGTTTGCCTATAAGTAGAAGCCCCATGAAGAGTGAAGAGGACACAAACACAAACACAAACACCACCACATATAAGAGAATCAAGAAATAGAAATAGTGAAAATGGCAAAATACACAGAAAACAATCATCTTTTTTAACATGATCCTACTCATTTCTCTTTGCCTTTTCTTCACCGCAGAGGGCAGACAACTTGGCAGTAAGTCATGGTTGAGAGTTATTTTTTTTAAGTCGAATAAAATTGTGTAAAAGAAATTAAGCCTTTTTTTTTTTTTTTTTTTTTTTTTGTTGCAGTTGGATTTGCAAGAACAAAATCACTTCTGGTTTGCAACTCGATTTACAGTGCAGAAGAAGGAGATACTTGGTTCAGTGTAGTGCAACAATTCAAATTAGATGTTGAAACTTTTGGCGAAATCAATCCCAATCTTAACTGCAACGTAATCTTCGTTGGCCAGTGGCTTTGCGTCGATGGGTCATCAAATTGAGTTGCTAATTTTCAAGCCCGAAATAATGTAGTATGTTTTTGATAAGAATAAACAAGAGACTTGCTTGCTATATTAGTCTCTTTGTGTTTTAGAGAAAGTTTGTTTTTGGGAAATGGGCAATGTACTAATTGTAAGAAAATCAATATTCAATATCTTTCTATTATGAGAATACTTCAATTTATACAATATTCACAAGAAATATTTATGGTAATTGCTCTTAAACTATTGCCTTAATTTAAGCTTAAAATAATTAGAATTATTTATAATAAAGAGAGGCTAGAATCATGGAGGTTTAATACTTCCCTGCAAACTCCGCTAGTTTGGAGAGACGAGGTTGAATCATAGAAGATGAAAGTGGGTCTTATGAAGTCCCTTGGTGAATATGTCTTTGAGTTGGTCAATAGCAGGGACAAATTGAACTCGGTGTGTGCTAGTAAGTATGCATTCTCGTATAAAGTGATAATCCAGTTCAATGTACTTAATACGATCATGGAACAAATGATTTTAAGCCATGTATCTAATGCTAAGATTATCACATAGTAAGGTGATAGGCGTGGAGTTAGGAAATTGCAACTTTTGAAGCAGATGAAGTACCCAAGTGGATTCGGCACAAACATGAGCAAGTGATTGGTACTTGACTTCGACACTTGATCAAGAGACAGTGGACTATTTCTTGGTAGTCCAAGAGATTATATTGGAGCCCAAGAAATACAGAAGCCAGTGGTAGAACGACGAGAGTTAGGGCAACCTATCCAATCAACATCACAATAAGCCGCGAGGGTCAGGGGGTCGGGTATTACAAGGAGCCAACCAATTGGCAATATTCAGTGTGCATCTGATAGGAGGTCCCTGCTATGAGATGACAATTGAGTCTTAACACATACATGGGTATTGTAGGGTTTGCAGTCTGTCATAGAGAAACATGCAAAAAGATCGACAATATACTTGAGCTGAGAGAGGCATAAAACTAGCAAAGAAAAGAGTTGCTTCAAAACCCAAAAAGTGAGAGAAAGAACCAAGGTATTGAGCTAAAATTCCTTGCCAAGAGTAGTGATGAGCAATAAAACCATACTGTAAGAGGTAGGTGATGAGACATTGGAACCAAGCTTGAGGCACTTGTTTGAGGCTATATATAGACTTTTGTGGATGACAGACATGATGAGGACGAGTCGGATCAATAAAACCAAGTGGTTGTGCCATATAGAAAGTTTCATTCATAGCCCTACGACCGCACTGAGGCAAAGACGATATATATATATACACAAATAACATAATTTTTATTTTACCCATAAACCACACTCTATATCAGAATAACACAACGACCATGGCAAATATGGATCTGACCAACAAAAATAGACTAAATATATACAACCCCACTACAAAACTAAAAAATGTGAACCTCTATAGAACATACAACTCCTCCAAAGATCACTAAAGGCAAATCATGCCCTAATTCTAGTTACAGTAGTGAACCAATCTCTTTCTTGATCACCCAAGATAAAATATTTTATCAGTGAAATATCTTTATATTATAAAAACAATTTACGCGTAAAGTATATCTATTAAAAACTACTTTTTTACAATAAAGGAGTTCTTTGCAATATAATTATAGTTTAAATAATTAATTTATGAAAACTGATATACAGAAACATATTTACCAAACCCTTATAAAATGCAGAAGGAATTTGCGTTTTTCTTAAAAACGCAGACATCTTCTGTGTTTTTTACCAAAAAAATAAAAAAATGAAGATAAAAACGCATCAAGGAAATGCGTTTATACGATTTTTTTTAATGAAAACGCAAAATGGCTTGCGTTTCCTGTGAGAAACGCAAACCACCTATGCGTTTCTCACAAGAAACGCATGAGCCATGTGCGTTTCTTGTGAGAAACGCACAGGCCCTGTCTCTGCATGCATGCAGAGACAAGGCAGACTCAATTGGCCTTGTCTTTGCATGCATGCAGAGACAAGGCCATGAGCTTTAAAAAAAAAAAAAAACACAAAGAGGAGAGAGAGAGAGGTCACAAGTGAAGTGGGTACATGAATTCAACAAAAAAGAAAACAAGTGGGTTCACTAAAAATATTTTTGACAGTTTATACCCCTAAAGTTTGACCATTATTTCTTTTATTTTTTATTTTTTACTCTTTTTTTTCAAATTTCGTTTTTATAAAGATTTTTTTTTGTTTGTTAATTTTAATTTCTTTGATTGTTGTAATTTTAATTTAAAAGTGAGGTTAAACGGTCGATCGAATAAGTCAAACGTTTGACTGGTTAAAGCAGTAAGGTAAAAAATTTTGAAAACTAATCAAGTCGATCAACCGACTTGACAAATTAGTCGACCGTTGAAAATAATGAATTTAAATTGCATGTTTTGATCTAATCGGTCAACCGAATGTGATATCCTCTCGACCAAATTGAATTTTTACTTGAATTCAATTGAAAAAAAATTCACTTTATTAATAATAAAAAAGTAGTAAATAATAAAGTAAAAATAAAATAAAATCATGATATAATAAAAATAAATAAAAAATATTTTTTAGTAGTTCAATGTCACTTGGATTTTTGAAGTAAAAATAGTTAAATTTCACTTGAATTCTCTTTGAGAATATGTTGGTTTGGTTTCGAATATTATCGATTTTTTTTTAAATAGTTGAATTTTAATTGAAATTTTTGAAGTAAATTTTTCAATTTCACTGGAATTTTTTATTTTTTGTTTTTTGAATTCCAATTAAAATTCATTCCAATTAAAAAAGTAATCTTAAATGATTTTTTGTTTTTTTTGAATTAATATTTTTTATTTTTAACCGTGAAATTCAAATCTTAATTGAATTTGAGATTACTTTTTTTAAACTAGGCCTAAAACAAAAAATCATTTAAGATTACTTTTTTAATTGGAATTAATTTCAATTGGAATTCAAAAATTCAAGTGAAATTCAAAAATTTACTTCAAAAGTTCTAATTAAAATTCAACTATTTAAATTTTTTTTGATAATATTCGAAATCAAATCAAAAAATTTTCAAAGAGAATTCTAGTCAAATTTAACTCTTTTTACTTCAAAAATTCAAGTGACATTGAACTATTAAAAAATATTTTTTATTTATTCTTATTACACCATGATTTTTTTTACTTTATTATTTATTAGTTTTTTTATTATTAATAAAGTGATTTTTTTTTTTTTTTTTTTTTTTTCCAATTGAATTCAAGTAAAAATTCAATTTGGTTGAGAAGATGTTACATTCGGTTGACCGATTAGATTAAGATATGCAATTTAAACCCATTATTTTCAACGGTCGACTGATTGTCAAATTGGTCAATCGACTTAATTAATTTTCAAAACTTTTTATCTCATTGTTTTAATCGGTTGAACGTTTGATTTATTCGATCGACCATTTAACCTCACTTTTAAATTAAAATTACAAAAAAAAAAAAGAAAAAAAAATCTTTATAAAAAACGAAATTTTTAAAAAAAGAGAGTAAAAACTAAAAAAAAATAAAATATTTTATTTTTATTAAAAATAAAAGAATTAATGGTCAAACTTTAGGGGTATAAACTGTCAAAAACATTTTTCATGTAGCCACTTGTTTTTTTTTTTTTTTTTTTGTTGAATTCGTGTACCCACTTCACTTGTGACCTCTCTCTCTCTCTCTCTCTCCTCTCTGTGTTTTTTTTAAAAGCTCATGGCCTTGTCTCTGCATGCATGTAATGACAAGGCCAATTGAGCCTGCCTTGTGTCTGCATGCATGCAGAGACAGGGCCTGTGCGTTTCTCACAAGAAACGCACATGGCTCATGCGTTTTTTGTGAGAAACGCAAACCACTTTTGCGTTTTTATTAAAAATAAATAAATCGTATAAACGCATTTCTTTTATACGTTTTTATCTTCATTTTTTTTTGGTAAAAAAATACAAAAGGTATCTGCGTTTTTAAGAAAAACGCAGTTTTCTTTTGCGTTTTATAAGGGTTTGGTAAATATGTTTCTGTATATGGCGGCGGAATATTACGTCGCCACTTTCACCGTAAGTGTACAAGTCAAGTTTTAGTAAAGTGAGAAGAGTTAGGGTTGTCATATCCATATGGATTGGTTGGGATTATTATCGAGTACCGTAATTTTCATAACCTAATTTTATCTAGACGATAAAAATTGTAGTTTTATAATTAAATATACTAATACTAAATTACTAATTAACTAATCTATACTATATATACTATATTGAGATGTTTTAGGGGAATGAATTATCTAGAGATTAACTTCGTTTACAAATACGTGTTTGATCTCGTTTGACTTACGTTAACAGTGTTCAACCTATTCGACAATCTCTGTATCATAAACTCATTTACTTCTTCTCCCGAGTAACAAGTGAATGAATATGTGATTTCGCGTTAACGGCAAAGTCCCCCTCTAGCATTTTTTAGAACACATAGTCACATGAGTCTTGCCCCAACGTCATTGATTGCACATTTTCTAACTTCTTCCTAGGTTATTAGATCGTTGCGTTGTGTTTAACCCTAATCCAAATTCGGGGTTACCTCTCCCGAGTGTCAAACCCTGATTTCTCAATATATCTAAATAAGCATTGAACATGACAAACTGGTAAACACAATCAAATAATGAAGAACAACCATTAACGAAATACTGATTTCACACAAACAACATATTCATAAATTTATATTAATCCTATCGATAATCCATGTTTAGACAATGACCATAACCATATATACAATGAAAAATGAGTCAAACATTCTCAACAAACTACCGAAGTTAAGAATTGAAAGAAAGAAACGAAAGACTTAGCCGTTGTCCGAAGATTTGGTGCTAAAACCGTTCAACGATCGCTTCTCATTCTTTGCATTGTGTTCTTCTTCTTCGGCTTGTAAGCTCTCCCTAAAAAACCTCTCAAAACTATTCTCCCTAAGTGTATAGAGGGTTGGTTCCTCAAAAATGAAGAGGAGGAAGAAGAAATAGGGCTCAAAATATCTAAAAAAATATCTAAAATCTGTGCAGAGTGATCGCCGCGGCGGTGGGCATGTCGGCAGTGTTACCGCTACGGCGATGGATACAGCGGTGGAAGCAGAGAGTTTCTGTTATTTCACTACAGCGGCGGTGGATTTCACCACTGCAGCGGTGGATTTATAGAGAGTTTAGGCCCTTCTCTGTATTTTGACTACGGCGGTGGTGGGCTGCAGGTTATGAAATTTAGCATCTTTGCTCTTTTTCTACCGTTCTTCCACTACTCTTGATCCGATTTGATCGTTTATGATCCGTTTTCATCATTTTTCAACCTACACACCTGATTTATAACAAAAAGAATAAAAATGCATTAAAACGTATTAAAAATACTATAATAACACTTGAAAACTAACAAGTTTGGTTTGAAAATAGATAGGTAAATTACACCTATCAAATACCCTAAAACTTGAAATTTTGCTAGTTCTCGAGCAAAACACTCACACTAAAATGAAAAACACAACTAAATTAAATAATATGAACAACCTAAACACAAACAATCTAAACATAACGATATGCGAGTTTTGAATTCTTTTATTGACCAAAATATTTTCCCTCAACAACTCCCAATCATATCGAGTTCAGGTGGTAAAATGCACCATGTGATGTTCTAGAATTTCGACATTCAATAATGGTAAACATCATTCTAAATCCTTTCAACATGTGTGTGCGAGACTCAATGATATAAATATCCAACAATCAGATTGGATTATCCACCAATGAAACTCACGATTTAGACCGTAAAGGACTAGGATATCCATATGCCTGATTGGGTTTCACTCTCCACTAATGTAGGTTTGGATGTTCAAAAAGACCAATATGTCTTGGTTCGGTTTTGAAAAAATGGCCAAGGGTATATCGGGAATATAAAACGGGTTAACTTTGTTAACTTAATGATACCCGAGGCACACTCACACTCGAATCCCCATAGATAATTTTGAAATAATTTCTGAACAAACATTTAAGATTGATGTACTTACTTGTCAAAAGAAACGGAAATTCAATTATATTTACATACTTTTTTTTTAACGAATCACACCCCCAAACTTATTCGATTTTTACAATTTCATGGGTGTGGTTAAAATGAAAAAAAAATAAAAATTACAAGTGAGTACTCGAATACCGAACCAATCAAAAGTTTGCTCTAAGCCCAACCGCTCATTTCAAGTAGCATATACGAATGCTAACTTGATTCACTCAAATTGTGCCTTCAGTTTAGCGATAAAAGTTTGGAAAGAATTCAATTGGCCAGGGTATTTGCTATTTGTTTAGAATTGAAATGGCTAATAGGCTTCGACAAGTTAACAAGGGATAAACATATAGCAAGGTAGGCTTCAAAGGCTCAAGCGATAAAATGAATGCTAAATCATATCTCCTGAACTACATCACCTAGGATTTTGCCTCAAGCTTCCCCTCAATCAAGTTCTAGAATCCTTAAATTGTCATGAGTTTGGCTAATCGATAATTGTCCTCAAATCAATTGAATAACTATACATTGAGTCTTTGTGCTTGTGTAAATTAGGATCCACAATAACTTTTACCAAAGCGCATTGTCAAGCACACAGAACACACATGAATGGACATTATCCTTGACCTCGAAAACAACCAGGGGGTAATATCATCATCGGGTTGTGGCCCAGATGAACGCAAAATTCAACATGCAACAAAACAAAACATAAACACATTCTACTCTAAACAAACATGCACACAATAAAACAATAACACATACTAACATACTATACATCACCGCCAAACTTAAAATAGTCAGTGTCCTCAACGACCCATCAGTGATCCCAATGAAATCATAAAGCATTATAATGAAAACGGAGGTTTAGAACACGTACCTGGGAGGCGAGAGAATCTCGCCTCCGAATCAAGTAGGCAGAGATGGATCTAACTTATTTTTTTTTCTTGGGTTGCCTCCCAAGAAGCGCTTGATTTATTGTATTCGACTTGACATGGAGAACGACTCATCAAAGAGTGGCTTCCGCCCATAGTACATGTCATACAACTCCATGTACGGGTCTTGATTCAGTACGCCCTCAAGACTGGCTAGATAAGGCTCTGATTGGCTCGTGCTTTCAATAGGACTCTCCACCGGCTCATGTACTTGGTGGGAATGAAAGAACGTTGCTAATGGAGGCGAATGACAAGTGAGCCACATCGGATCTTCGTAGATGTGATCATTTGGGATCGATGGTGGCATCACAGTGTGGATCTTCAATGGTAAGGAATTACAATCGTCGATCCATGTTTGGGTTCCCGTCTCATTTGAGTAATCATAGTTGAACTCTCCCAAGCTTCTTCCGCTCATTTTCGGTTCCTCATGGTGGCTTTCACTGAATATGGCTTGTGAATCTCCCAGTGCCACCGCATTTGACTCGGCCTTAATGAAGTAGATTAGCTGACTGATTTACGTCTGGAGAGACATTATGGTCACATCTATTTCGGCACAGACCATCTCAATATTGTTGAGACGATCCTTGTGCTCATTGATCCTGTCATTCGTCTCCCTCCAAAAAGTTTGAGTCTCCCCCATAAATTCAGCGAACATGATTTCCAATGCGGGGGAAGACTCAACATATTGGTCTGGGGTGTTAATCCATGGTTCCAAAGCGAGAAAACTATTCCCCAAGCTTTGGTAGCTTGTTGAATAATTCCAACAGTAAAAATCATACTCCGCCATGTATTCCAGTACTCGATAGGCTTCATCCGTGGTTAGTTGATCAAAAGAGGTGGTACCGTTTCCTCTTTCAACCCACGTTCTGGTTGCGGCTAATAACCCATCGAGGAAGTTCAGTAGTTAACACTTCCTCGGGAAACGATGATTCGAAAACCGAAATAGCAATTCATTGTATCTATCCCAAGCACAGTAAAACGGCTCGGAATCCCGTTGAAAGAAATGCATCAATACTTGTTGATCTATCATCTTCAAGTACCTTGCATGAGAAATAGAAAATAAAACTACAAACAAAAATTATAAACGAAAGAAATGCCTAAATTAAAATCAGGTCATGTACTCACAATATCAACAATAATCTAAAACACAATCCTCGATAACGGCGCCAAAAACTTGGCGACGGAATATTACGTCGCCACTTTCACTGCAAGTGTACGGGACAAGTTTTAGTAAAGTGGAAAGAGTTAGGGTTGTTGTATCTACAGTGATTGGTTGAGATTATTATCGAGTACCGTAATTATCATAACCTAATTTTATCTAGGCGATAAAAATTGTAGTTTTATAATTAAATATACTAATACTAAATTACTAATTAACTAATCTATACTATATATACTATATTGAGATGTTTTTAGGGGAATTAATTATCTAGGGATTAACTTCGTTTACAAATACGTGTTTAATCTCGTTTGACTTACGTTAACGGTGTTCAACCTATTCGACAATCTCTATATCATAAACTCATTCATTCCCTCTCCTGTGTGAAAAGTGAATGAATATATGACTTTCCGTTAACGCCGAAGTCCCCCTCTAGCATTTTTTAGAACATATAGTCACATGAGTCTTGCTCCAACGTCATTGATTGCATACTTTCTAACTTCCTCCTGGGTTATTAGATCGTCGCGTTGTGTTTAACCCTAGTCCGAATTCGGGGTTACCTCTCCCGAGTGTGAAATTCCAATTTCTCAATATATCTAAATAAGTATATAAACATGACAAACCGGTAAACACAATCAAATAACGAAGAACAACCATTAACGAAACACTGATTTTACACAAACAACATATTCATAAATTTATATTAATCCCATCGATAATCCATATTTAGACAATGACCATAACCATATATACAATGAAAAATGAGTTAAATATTCTCAACAAACTACCGAAGTTAAGAATTGAAAGAAAGAAATGAAAGACTTAGCCATTGTCCGAAGATTTAGCGCTAAAACCATTCAACGATCTCTTCTCATTCTTTGCGTTGTGTTCTTCTTATTCAGGTTGTGAGCTCTCCCTCAAAAACCTCTCAAAACTATCCTCCCTAAGTGTATAGAGGGTTGGTTCCTCGAAAATGAAGAGGAGGAAGAAGAAATAGGTCTCAAAATATCTAAAAAAATATCTAAAATCTGTGTAGAGTGATCGTCGCGGCGGTGGGCATGTCGGTAGTGTCACCGCTACGGAGGTGGATCCAGCGGTGGAAGCAGAGAGTTTTTGTTGTTTTACTACCACGGCGGTGGATTTGCAGAGAGTTTAGGCCCTTCTTTGTATTTTGACCGCCGCGGCGGTGCGCTGCAGGTTCTGAAATTTAGCCTCTTTGCTCTTTTTCGACTGTTCTTCCACCACTCTTGATCTGATTTGATCATTTATGATCCGTTTTCACCCTACACACCTGATTTATAATAAAAAAAAAATAAAAACGTATTAAAACATATTAAAATACTATAATAACACTCGAAAACTAACAAGTTCGATTTGGAAATAGATAGGTAAATTACACTTATCGGTATACCAGTTTTCAGAAATTAATTATTTAAACTATAATTATATTGTAAAGAACTCTACAATAAAGTATGTTCACACACTAGTAGTGTAAATGTTTCTCACATAGAATAATAAAACAATTGAATTTAAATTAATTGATCATTATCATTTTGAAAAAAAAATAAAAAAATACCACACACATACTTCCTTATTAGGCATCGGATCGTTAACCTTATGATCGAGAGTTGTGATGGTACTGTAACCCATACATCTGTGCAATCTAGAATTTTCGGTATCAGGATCATTCAATATCTCCAATGCTAAGAATTATTGAAAAAAATTCACATAACTATATAAAGGGCAAATTATAGTTTTAGTTCTTCTACTTGCAATATTTTTTTTTGTGGCCCTCTAACTATATTTTTTTGTAATTAGACCCTCTAATTTGTAACCGTTATTCTAAGTGGCATTCCATTAGAATTAATGTTAAATTTAATTAGAAAAATTATATTTCACTCCAAATTTTGACTGGAAGAATTACACCCCATATATTTTAAAAAAGTAATACTTTACTCTTTGTGACTAAGCGATTGAATAAACCTATGTGATATAGTCACATAGGTAGAAAGTTTTTTTTTTAATAATCTAATTGAAATGAGATTACTTGTCTCTTTAATGGTTTTTGGTGGGTTGTAAAATTAAATTTGTATTTTACAATTCTTTTGAATTATTGTCATTAAAATTAAGGGTAATTAGTTAATTATATAGTCCCCAAAATAGTGAAAATAGAAACGAGAACTTTGACCCAATTATTTAAGTTTTTAGTCTTCATGGAGTTTGTAGAAAAATGTCTCTAATATTATCCCAACTGTTCACTCATATTTACAGATTCTTCCATTTTAATTGTCATTTGCAACAAGATAAAAATAATAAACTTCCCATATTTACAATAAAAACATCATCATTGCAAAATCCCTTCTCACAAACATAAAACAAATCGAAAATTTTAGAAAAAAATATTAAAATAACCTGCAAAAAATGATCTGCACGATGATATAATCAGATTTTTTTTGGACTACTTTAAAATGATACGTAAACGTTAATGTAAATCTTAATTACGGGAGGTAAAAGATGTTAACATTAACATAAATATTCAAGTAATACACCTTACCTATATTACAAACTACGATTTGAATTTCATATCCATATTGTGTTTTAGCGTTTACGTATATTGCTTTTTGGGAGTTTTGTGCGTTAACGTTAACACAATTTTATTTTTTAGACCCCCTGTGTGTTTGCTTTAATATTGACTCACCATATGTGATATTTTGTCTTTGGGGCTAGGTATGCATTAACGTTAACGAAATTTTTTTGACCTCTCTGTGTTAATGTTAACGCATTTTTTCCATATGCTTGTGTGTGTTAACATTAATGTATCTTTATTTTTTGGGGTTCTATGTGTTAATGTTAACATGATCGTACCATATCCGTTGTTTGTGTATTTAGGTTGGGTGTGCGTTAACGTTAATGCATCTTCATCGACCATCAGGCTGTGTGTTTAAGCGTTAATGTATTTTGTTTTTTTTGGGGGTTTTGTGTGTTAATGTTAATGCAACTATATTTTTTGGGAAAATTACTGATTACTTCCAAAAAGAAGAACTATTTACCTCCTACTCCCATCGCCTATTTATTGCATTAATTACTCCCATCGATGCCTTTTTCTTGCACCAATTACTCCCATTGTCGATAAATCTTGCACCGAAAACTCCCGTTTCCAAAAATGGCAAGGGATGAGTTTACCTAAATGCCCTCCCATGATTCGCGTTTTCTTTTCGAAGAGTCGAAATGCCCCTCCCTCCATTGCTATTGATCCTGATGTCGAAGGATGTGGATTTTTTAGATCTGACTCATCGTTTCCAGATCTGACTCGCCGTTTCCAGATCTGATTTGTCATGACCGTTCATTTTGGCGACTTCGTCGACTCCGACGATGTGGATTTTGTCCATGGATTTGTAGGCAGTTTCTTCATTCTTTTTCCTTGCGTACATCGTCGACTTCAGGTTTTGTCTTCGTCTTCGATCCAGACGTTTCTCATCGAAAAACGAAACTGTGTTTTCACTGTTCGCCGGCACGCATGAAAGAAAAGGCTTCCATTGTTTGATAGATAGGCTTCTACTGTTTGTGTTTGTCTGTGACAGCTAGGGGAGATATTTTCCTAATAATTTTGATTATTTATACATTACACCCTATAGTTTGTAGTTTATTGCAGAGAACAGTTAATGTTACATTTGAACGCGTATTTTTCACGTCTTAATTTAACTCGCAAGTGCACGAGATCAAGTTTTAATATAGTGGACCTTTAGATCGGATATCATCCATAGGAAAACGTGTTTGTCTAATTGAATATCGTAATTTGCATAGTCTTATATTATCTCGACGGTTCAAGAATTGTTTAAAGTTGAATATTTAAAAACTTAGTTAAACCAACAACTATTGGGTTAATTCTAATTAAGTAGATTACCTAGGGATTGATTTCTTTCACTTAATACATGTTTGACTTCGTTTAGTTAACAATAACGGTGTTTATCCTATCCGACAATCTAGGTATCGTAAACTCGCTCACTACCTCTCCCGATTGTAAAGTGAGCGAATATGTGACTTCGTATCAATGTCGAATTCCCCCTCAACGTCTATACGACCCTTAATCACATGACTCTTGACCTAACCTCATGGATTGCATAATTTCTAACACCCTCCCGGGTCGTTAGATTGTTGTGATATGTTTAACCCTAGTCCGAATCCGGAGTTACCTCTCCTGAGTGTTAAGCCCCGTATTCTCAAAACCAACCCTAATACCTTGACAAGCATATTAAGATTGTAATAAAATGGTAAACACAATAGGATTTAGACAAACAACCATTAAAGAAACATATATTCAATCAAACATGTATTTATATGAACTACATCAATCCCTAAATAATATTTATCTAACCTACCATGATCTTATCCATACAAATATTAAAGAAAAAGGGATTCATCATCATTAGATATGGAAATTTAATTACAAAGATAAAAACAAAAGAAAAATGATCAAATCTTAGAGTGGAATAGTCCACTGTCGCCAAAGATCGGTCTAGAATTGCTTTCTTTTCTCCAAATGTTGAATCTCTTCTTTGAGCTCTAAAAAATAGCTTAAGATCAAGTGTCTAATGTTAGGAACGTTCTTGACAAATGGGAGAACAAGAGGCTTAAATACAAGACTTCAAAATATCTAGAAAAATATCTATTTTCTGTGTAGAGTGACCGCTGCGGCGGTGGATAAGTCGGTAAACTTCACTGCTGCGGCAGTGAAGATAGCCCTAAGCTTTCTGAATTTTCATTGCCGTGGCGGTAAATGACCGCTACGGCGATGGGACTTCTGCAATTCTCCCAGCATTTCCACCGCCGCAGCCATGGCCTGACAACTGTGGCGGTGGGTTTTCAGCATCCCCAGCATCCTCACCTTTGCGGCAGTGGGTTTGCTGTCTTGAAGCCTTTTTTCTTTTATCGTTTTCCCACTGTTTCGCTTGTTTATCTCTTGTTTACATCCCTACACCTGATTTACATAGAAACATATAAAAACGCAATAAAATATTACTAAAACACTCGAAAACTATCAAATTCGGCTTAAAAGTAGATATGTATTTACAACTTATCAATATTCAACATCCACATGTGTTGACTATAACATCAAATTATTTTTAACCGTGGATATATAAAATAAGAGAATAATTGATTTACATTCAACATCTACAGGTATTGAATGTAATATCTACGCATAATACGATCTATAAAAACCTGAGAACAATTGATGTTACATTCAACATCCACATGTGTTGAATGTAACATCATATGAATTTTTACTTTGCACACAAAAATAAGAAAACAATTGATGCTACATTTGACATTCACATGTGTCGAATGTAACATCATCTTATAAAAAAAAACAATTGATATTACATTCAACATTTACAGGTGTTAAATATTATATTCAACATCCACTTTAGGGGTATTTTGGTCAGAAAAAGATAACATCATAAAAAAAGCCAATTGATGTTACATTCAACATCCATATGAGGGGTATTTTGGTAAAAAAAAGACAAAAAGAGTTATTAGTGCAAAAAAAAGGTGATAGGCTTAATCGGTAATTTCTTCCGCATTTTGGGAGTTAATGATGCATGCCCTTTATTTTGTTAGGCCTCCTTGTATTTGCGTTAACATTAACTCACCATATATATGATATTTTGTCTTTTTGAGCTGGGTGTGCGTTAACGTTAATGAACATTTGTTTTGGTCTCTCTATGTTAAAGTCAACACATTTTTATGTTCTTTTTGTGTGTGTTAATGTTAATGCATCTTCCTCATTTTCTTGTGTGTTAGCGTTAACGTATCTTTATTTTTTTAAGGTTTTGTGTGTTAACATTAACATAATTGTATCGTATTTGCTGTTTGTGTATTTGAGTTAGGTGTTCGTTAACATTAATACACATTTTTTGGGCATCTATGTGTTAACGTTAACACATTTTCATATTATTTTTCTGTTTGTTACCGCTAATGAGAGAGAGAGAGAGGGATGACGAACGGTGACTGCAAGTTCAGATTGCGTGGCAAAGGCTAGACGAAGATGGCGAGCAATTCGGCTGGATGAAAAACCAAATCTGCATTTCCAGATCTGATTTTTTAGATTTGGAAACACATATCTAAATGAAGAGAGAGTAGCTCATTACCGTCCATGGTGTCACGGTTTTAGCTTGTCTAGTACTTTTTCTCACACATGGCCACTTGTTCGTGACCCTTTTCATTTGTTTTCTAGACTAGTTTAGCTTAGTTTAGTTTAGTTTAGTTTATTTCTTTCATTTCTTGTAGAAAGACACCATTATGTTTCCTCGAGCATAATGATGTCTATTATTGTCATTTGTATTTTTTTGCTTAAAGTACTATGTGGGAGAACATGTTCTTGAAATCATTCAAGCCTTTCATACCTTGTAGCCTTTGATATTAATACAATTATTGTTGTTATTATAATTGTATTATTCTCTACATTGCCAACATGTGTTGTTGTAGGGAAACTCGTTGCTATTGAAGATTGCTTCTGTTATTTGATATTCAGGCTTACTACTAGGTGATCCCCTAGTTAGCGCCGCACGATCAGCTTTCCAGCCTCGAAAGGCTCGGACCATGATAGTTGGTACTTAGTGCTGCGTTACTGAAAACCATGTCGACGAAAGATCGTCTCGACGCGCTTGAACAAAGCATTTCCCGCATTGACGCTGCTATAGCTCTTTTGTGAAGCCCCGATGCTAATGGGGAGGGGACATCTCAGAACTTCCAAATTGATCACTTGATTGAACGGATAGGCCTAGTTACTGCGACATCCGCTGGCCATCATGCTCAGATGGAACAGTCAGTCCTTGATCTCCAAAGTGAGTTGGACGACTTGAAGAACATTGTGTACTAAGCTCTTTCTAGAGACTCCAAGCAACCTACTTCGAGGGTTCGCATTCCCGAACCTCAATCCTATGGCAGTTCAAGAGACACCAAGGAGCTTGAAAACTTTCTCTTTGATGTGGAGCAATACTTTCGGGCCATCGGAGTAACCTCCAGGGAAGAAAAGGTGACAACAACTTCCATGTATCTTAGTGGTGATGCTAAATTATGGTGGTGAACTAAATATGCAGACATCCTGGCGGAAAACTACACTATCAATAATTAGGAAGACCTTAAAGGTGAACTCAAGGTACAATTTCTTTCGAAAAATGTCGAGTGCACGGCTTGATGACGACTGAGAAAGCTAAAACAGACCAGATACGTCCGAGACTATGTCAAGGAGTTTATGGCTCTCATGCTAGACATTCGTACAATGTCCTAAGAGGATAAGTTGTTTTGGTTCCTAGATAGCTTGAAGGATTGGTTACGTCAGGAAATACAAAGACAACGTCCTACTGATTTATCTGCTGCCGTTGCTGCTGCAGAAAGAGTAACTGATTACTCTCCTGAACCTACCACTAACTATGACAAGAGGAAAGACAACAATGTCTCCCATTATGATAGAAGTGGAGGTCAATCATCTCGGGAAAGCCCGCCTAGACGTCGGAGCAACTCCAACTCCAATTCTAACTCACGGAGTCCTCCAAGGAGTCCGCGTCGAGGCCAACACTCAAAATCTGGCCAATCGTTCAGCAACTCAGGGGCATTATTTGGTTCGACAAACCAAAAGCCTCACTGGGGCAAATAGGCTCACAAAAATCCAACTCCTTGCTTTTTATGCAACAAGAATCATGTTGTATCCGAATGTCCACATAAACATGCTTTGTCTGGGCTATAAGCATCGATTCAGGAAGAAAAGGAAGGTCGGGGAAAATATATCGTAGAGTAGGAGGAGAAAACTTCAGACGAGTTTGACGCCATTCAAATAGGTACAATTCATTTGTTGAATGCTATGAAGCGACAACCGATCGCGAAGAAGAAGGTCTCGAAGAAGAATCTCATGTTCGTAGATCTTCGGGTTAATGAGTAGAATTCTCGTGCTTTAGTTGACATTCGTGCTACACACAATTTTATGTCCGATAAGGAAGCTAATCGGTTGGGCTTACGTGTCGAGAAGTACGCAGGTAGATTGAAGGCCGTGAATTCTGAAGCGCGTCCTGTGGTTGGAGTCGCCAACACGGTACATACAAAGATTGCTCCGTGCGATGGGTTCCTCAACTTCACCATTGTTCCCATGGATGATTTTCAAGTAATATTGGGAATGGAGTTCTTTATGGACACCAAGTCAGTCCCAATGCCTTTTGTAGATTCGCTCTGTATGATGGGAGATCGATCATGTGTCATTCCTACAACACATTATTCGATTGAAGACAGATTTGTTTTGGCTCTGCAGCTTGAGATGGGGGAATATCCAGCCGACCTTCTAGGGCTTAGTGGGGGAGAGACTAACCCACTAATGCCACATTTGATTTCAGCAAAAGAGTTGTTTGACTATGCTTGAATTGCTTCTTCAAGAGAACTTCCAGAGGAGTTTTCCCCTCATCCGGACGGGGAAAAATCTACAGCTATCAAGTTCCCATTAAGTCAATCCACTTTCATGTTAGCCAACGGTGCAAAGACTCACTTGATTTTGGTGGGACTACATCCAGAAAGACAGAAATACCGACTTTGTGTACCAAGGGTCGGAGTTTCGGGAAATACAGGTATAATGGTGGTCATGGTGGATAAAGCTTTGAGTTATACAACCTTATCTCCATCACTCCAACGTCTTTATTCTAGGGACATCGCTGCACAGTTTCTCAAGCATGATACTAAGATGTGGGCTGTTATGAGGAGTATTAATTCTTGCTTCAATCTGTACAAGTACTTTGATATTAATTTGGGCTCCAGTGAGATTATCGCAGACCAACCACTGTATCCTCATTCAGTGGATAAGCTCTACAAGGTTAACCTATCCGGAAGACAACAGAAGACGCAATAATCGTAGACAAAACCCGAAGCATCATCAGAAGAAGTCTATGAGGACATTGACTGCTCAAGTGGGGGAGAATGTCACGGTCTTAGCTTGTCCAGTGCTTGTTCTGGCACATGGACGCTTGTACGTGACCCTTTTCATTTATTTTTTAGACTAGTTTAGTTTAGCTTAGTTTAGTTTATTTCTTTCATTTCTTGTAGAAAGACCCCATTATGTCTCCTCGAGCATAATGATGTCTATTGTTATCACTTGTATTTTTTTGCTTAAAGCACTATGTGGGAGGACATGCTCTTGAAAACTGCTCTACATTGTCGGTATGTGTTGTTGTAGGGAAACTCATTGTTATTGAAAATTGCTTCCGCTATTTGATATTCCCTAATCTTCAGGCTTGCTACTAGGTGATCCCCTAGTTAGCATCACACGGTCTGCTTTCTAGCCTCGAAAGGCTCGGACCGTGACACATGGCTGCCTCCGCCTGAGCCTCTTCTCCATTCGTCTGTACCGTTGTTCGTCTCCTCCGTCTGCACCTCTTCGCCGTTCATCTGCACCGCCTGAACCAACAGCACACACAATATTGATATTACTATCCTCAAACTTGATTGCAATACAAATTCATTTTTTTTTTCAAGATTTGATAAGGATAAGATGAGAAGGGAGTATTCTGTATTCCAATTGAAATCTTAACACAAACCTTGTTCAATAACCACCAAAAACTAAAGGGATTAAGAGGAACGACTGTGTGTAGAGAGAATAAGAGTGAACGACTGGAAACCCAAATCTAAAGAGAGAGACAGAGGTGGCGAATGGATGTGAAGACGAACTCGAGAGAGAGAGATGGCGGCGAGGTGAGGACGAAATCGGAAGAGAGAGAGCGCGGAGCTTCCAGGTTTAAAAATTCCGAAAGCGGTAGTGATGTCTGAGCTTCCAAACCTGAATAATCCAAAATTGGAAGACATAAAGAGCAAGCGCGGCACTTTTGGGCTTCTTGTGGTGATGTCCACGGCGGTGTGGGATAGCTGAGGAAGAGAGATGACGTGCGGCAACTGATGAAGTGTAGAGAGAGAGATGAGTGAATTTAAAGAGATGGAGAGGGACATAAGAGAAACATTTGTGTGAATGTATTGGGATGGTTAGGGTTTTGTTATATTCAGAGATGCAAATATTTAATTGGGTTTATGAATTTAGAGAGAGATAGAAATAGAAAAGCAGGGACATATTTATCTTTTTACGATTATTTTTTAGCTGTAAATGACAAAAAATTTAATTAGTTGTACGGAAGGATTGAAACACTAACATAACTCTTTGTTTGGGCTTTTTTCTACATCATCTCATAAATAAGGATTATAAAATAAAGGGTTAATTACACTTTATCCCCCTGTGGTTTGGCTTATTTGCACTTTATCCCTTTGTGGTTCAAACGTCGCCACTTATTCCCCTTGTGGTTTGTGGACCTAAGTACAATAGTAACTCCGTTAATGGAAATGTTAAAATGTCGATTTTATCCTTATGTAATTATTTACTTTTTTTGGGGTGTAAACTGCAATTAACCCAAAATGTCTCTCAACTCTCTTCCATTGAGAGCTTCTCTCTCTAAAAAACTCAAGCTCCAATTGTCCTCTCCGTTTTCGCTGTTGGAGAACCTCTCTCCGTCTCCGATCTTACCCCAGCCGTTCTCCTCCTCTTCTCCACCGCAATAACCACCATTAAACCTCCTTCGCGGATTCCTTCCTCTTCTCTTCCTCTTCCCTCATTTTTCCCCTTTAACCACCGCCACAATTACAACAATCATCTTGGTCTGCACGTTTATCGTCCTCCGGCGTCTGCTTCCCCATCGATTTTGTCTGTTTCTCCATGGATTTTGTCTGCTAATAGGGTTGCGATTTCAAAATTGAATTCGAAATAGGGTTTCATCGTCTTCTCTATCACGTTCTTCTCCATCGTCGTTTGCTTTTTGATTTTGTCGACCGTGTTCATCTCGTCGTCTGCTTCGAAATCGAAATGAAACTCGAAATCAATTTTGATTTTGGGTTTGAAATTGAAACCGTATGTCGAATTTGTTTAAATTTGGTTGGGTTTCTTATTCGTCTTCATCCATCAATCTTCTTCGTCTTTGTTCATTCGCGTCTGCTTTGCCTTCGATTCTGATTTCAAAATCGAAACTTTATTTCGATTTCGAAATCAAAATAGGGATCGATTTCAAAATCGAAACAAAGATCGATTTTGAAATTGAAACCCTATTTTGATTTCGATTTTGAAATCAAAATTAGGTTTTGATTTGTGATTGTTCTTGAATTTGTTCGAAATCGAAATTGGGTTTAGATTTGAGGTGTTCTATTTCGGGTTTCTGATTTTGAAATCGAAATTGTTCTTGGTTGTATACAAGTTTGTTCTTGGATTTGTGATTGTTGTTCTTGAATTTGTGATTGGTGTTCTTGAATTTGTTCTTGGATTTGTTATTGAATTTGTTTTAGGATTTGTTCTTGAATTTGTGGTTTAGGATTCGTTCTTGATTTCTAGAATAAAATCGTTACCAAACACAATTCTGTTCCCTGAACAAAAAAAAAAATTGTCGTTACCAAACGCGATTCTCCTTCCAAGAAGAAAACAAAATTCTCATCCCATCCCATCCCATTCCCATCCCACTGCATGGGATGGGAACATAAATTGTTACCAAATTGGCCCCAAACTTCCAGCGAGAGAGAGAGAGAAGAGAAAGAATCAAGTGGGTTTGGTTTTTTAAAGTATTTTTGACACTTTATATCCCTAAAGTTTGACCATTAGTTCTTTTATTGTTTGATAAAAATAAGATTTTTTTTTGTCCTATTCTTTTTTTTTTTTTATTTCATTTTTTTATAAAGAAAACTTTTTTAAAATAAGGTTACAATTCAATTGAAATATTTTTAAATGAAATTGAATTTAATTTCAATTGAAAGTATTTTTACTTGAATTCAATTGAAATATTTTAAAAATTGAAATTAAAAATATTTCCAATTGAATTCAAGTAAAAATATTTTTAATTGACTTTAATTCAATTGAAAATATTTTGAATTTCAATTTTTAAAAATTTTCAAATGAATTTAATTTCAATTGAATTCAAGTAAAAATATTTTCAATTGAAATTAAATTCAATTTCATTTAAAAATATTTCAAGGAAGAAGAAACAAAATACAAAATAACCCCTTAAGATATTGAAGATGAACTGTAACTCCAAATTAAGTGTTTTGGGTATGGAAATAAATTACATTATCACCTCTCAATTTATGTTTTAATTTTGAATTAATCACTAGAATTTTTATTTAGTTATCCTTGTATTCAGATTCAATAAATTGACCGTTGACTTTATTTACAAATGCATTCAGTGTTAAAAATGGATTTTTAATAAATAAGTGATATTAATTAAAAGGCATGAAAATCAATAAATACTTGAATAAAAAAATGTGATATTTGAATAATAAAATGAAATTAACAAGATTAATTTTAAATAAATTTTTTGATATAATAATGATTGAAGTCTTGAAAATAAATAATAAATTAAGAATTATTGTGGTGTAATAAATGTGTATTATTGTTGGTTTGGTGCAAAAAATGAGTGAGAAGTGTTAGGACATATATAGAGATATATGGAGGGTAAAATGGGAACAAGAAAAATATATTTTGGAGGGAAAAAACAAAAAAAATACGCCCATCCTCATTCCTGGCGCGTGGGGCTAACTTCTGTCAATTTTGACAGAAAGTGTTAGTTTTGCACTTAGGCCCAAGACTACAAGGGGTAAATGGCGACGTTTGAACCTTAGGGGGGTAAAGTGCAAATGGGCCAAATCATAGGAGGTAAAGTGTAATTAACCCTAAAATAAAAACCACTAAAACTAATTATGTTTTCTTTTCAAAATGTAAAGCTCTTATTAGTCTTTAGTTTTGGGTATTTTTTAATGGATCCCAAGTTCCATTACAAATTCATTCTTATACTCATGTAGTCATTTAAATTTAGAGAAAAATCCAATTGACATATGGTAATTGTTTGGTGTACAGTAACATTTACATTCCACATTCATTATATTGTTGTTGTTAACATTATTACTGTACAACAACATTTGCATCCTCCATTCATTATGTTGCTAATAATATTGTTGTTGGACAGTAATATTTGCATCCCTTATTTATTATGTTACTATTGATGTAGTGAGAGAATATGTATTTGGTGAAAGTTGCTGCACTAGTAAATTTTGTGAAAGTTATTTCATGATGATGTTTTCTTAAAATTTAAATAAATTAATGGGTTTTAGTTGATATGGACATTGTTCATTGAAGTCCATTATGATTTATTTTTTTTGTTAATTTTACGTATTAACACTTTTTTTTTTTTTTTTAAATCATAGAAAATATATTTCATTAACTTACCAAAATGAGATCACCAACTCTACAACCATTTTTCGGGTCAATGTCTTTTGGCACCACGTTCCGAAAAATAGTATTTCCTATTGTATTCTAATTTAACTTACAAAGTTTAGGGATAAGTGCATTTTTGGACCTGGCAAATGAACTTAGTGTCAATTTGAACCCATGTATTTGAAAGTAGACACATTGACTACCTCACATTTCAATTTCGCTTCAATTTGGACCCTGAGCTAAAACCTGTTAAGTTAAACTTGACAGTCAATGTTATGTAAGGGGTAATTTCGTCATTTTACTAAAATAATATATTTTTTTTTTCTTTTTGATCTTGCCACCTTTGTTGTCTTCTTATTACGCTTTTGATTGAATGGCGTCGGAAACTAGACCGCCGTTGGGGCTCAACATCACGAAAGCCTTAATCGAAGGCCAGATCTTCAATGTCACGGCGTCGATGCTTGCCGCATCGGGATTGTTGAAGAATTCGAGGCTAACGAAGGCGGTGCTGGGATTACTTTGTTCGTACCCACCGACGAAGCTTTCTCCGATCTACCCGCGAGGGTGAGATTTCAATCTTTATCGGCTGATAGCAAAGCCGTCGTCTTGAAATTCCATGTCTTGCATTCCTATTACCCTCTCGGATCCTTCGAATCAATCGTGAACTCGATTCAACCCACCATGGTGATGGAGGTCATGGGAGCCGGAAGCTTCACCTTGAACATCTCCAGCGTTTACAACATAGTTTTGATTGAGACCGGAATCGTTTAGGTGTCGGTGACCCGGACGGTGTTCGACTAGAATCCGGTGGCGATTTTTGGGGTTTTCATCGTCCTGTTACCCAAAGAAATTTTTGGGAAGAACCCAGTAGAGATGAACATACCTAGTAGCAACGTCGCAATTGGTAGTACTCAGTCGCCGGATACATCTTTATCTCTGGAAAATTCGCCGACATCTTACGACCCACCTAGCCATTTGTCTTCCCCGCTGGGATTTCGCCAGGAAATGTGCCATTTAAGGTATCGTCAACAGAGTGATCAATGCTTTGTGTATAGCAATTTCTGCACTGGTATAACCCCTTTGCACATACAACAAAATTTTAATCCCTACTAGCTGTGATCTTGTACTAAATCTTCCACCTCTGAAGTGTTTTCAGCGGACTCTGATTTTTGGACTTTTAGTTTCAAGGCGCCCACGCATTTGACATACCAACGAACACCTGGTACTTCCTCTATTTTGTTGGGAAAGATGACAAAATAATTTTGTCACTCCCATGACATTTTCCCAAACCAAAATAGAACATAAATAGCACAGCGGATTTTAGCGTTGAAAACCCTCCTCAATTGAAGGTAAAAACCACAGGACCTGTAGGCCGCTTAAATCTTCCACTATAACAAATAATGGGATTACAAATCTCACACTTTGTGGATCACTCAAACAATATACAAAAATATTGTCTTCAATTTGTGGGTAAAAACTTCACAAATTGGCACTCACTAATATCTTCTCGCAAATGGGTTTTTTTTTTTTTTTTTTTTTTTTTTTTTTTTTTTTTTACGATTTCTTTCTGTAGATGATTATATTTGTCTTTGTCTCACCTCCTCTATTTATACAGGAGGATTTGAGCTTCTTGACAGTCTGAACAGAAGAAAACACTTCAGCAAAAGGTAGGCACCGATTTCTCCTTTTTCTTCATTTGGTGAGCTACCTATCATTTCTTCATTTTTCATTTGTTTTCTTGTGCTTTCTTCAACTTGCATGGGCCATCATTTTGTTGAAAAAAAATCACCCCCAATTGGGAGTGATTTACCCAACATATTTCTCTCAGCTCCTCTGTTTTTTCATTGCAGCTTTATCCATGCTTTAGGTTATGGGTTTGATTCGAATTTAAGGTTTTTGATCGATTCAATCATATGGGTTTTATGTAAGTTATGTTTTTTTAATTGATTATTTGAATTTTCAAAAATGAAAAGTGGAGGTGAAGAGAGGGAGAGAGAAAATGTGTTGAGTATAGAGAGAGAGAAAGGTGATAGAAGTGGAGAACACGGCGGGAAAGATTCTTCAACCCAGGAAGCAAAAATAAAGTGCTTTGATTGATGACATGAGGAAATAGTGATTATTCATTTGCAGGGATTGCGTTCACATCAAAGATGAATAGGAAATGGAGAACATCATCGTCATCATCGAGACAAGTAATGTGTTCAATTTCTCTCTACTCATTCTTATGGGTATTTGTTGTTTTTTAGCGGTTGTTTCCAGACAACTGAGCATCGCCGGCGACGAAGTGATTCAGTTAATGACGTTCTCACAGTCTTCAGTTGATTCTAATCCATCTGGGTTTCTGGCCGACTGGACTTCATCTTCTTCAAGACCATGCCGGTGGCAAGGGGTGGCGTTCTTCGGTGACGAAAAAGTTAATGCTGTCAATTTATCCAGAGGCCGTCGATCGCGGCAGTGGTGGGTTGTTGATCGCCAGAGCAGTGGATCGGTGGTTGCTTGATCGTTGCAGAGAAGACGACGAAGGTGGCGAGATAAAAAAGAATTTTTTTTTATTGTTTAGTAAAATGACGAAATTACCCCTTACGTAATGTTGACTGTCAAGTTTAACTTAACAGATTTTAGGTCAGGGTCCAAATTGAAGCGAAATTGAAATGTGAGGCAGTCAATGTGTCTGCTTTCAAATACGAGGGTCCAAATTGACACAGAGTTCATTTGTCAGGGCAAAAAATACACTTATCCCCAAAGTTTATTATTAAGTGAATGTGGCCGTTATACATGGAAATTCAATACTTTTCAGACTTAAGGTAGGATTTGACTATATTGGTTCACACATAAGAGAGTGAATGGGTAATGGATAGTTGATACAAATGATGATGATAATGTAAGACCCAAAATATTTAACATTATTATGTATTTAACATTATTATTTTTTGATTATTTTAAAAAATAGAAAGTAATATTATTGGTAGCGTGTAAATTACGTCGTTACTTTCACTGCAAGTGTACGGGTCAAGTTTTAGTATATATTGGGAAGAGTATGGGTTGTCGTATCCACAGGGATTGGATTAGACGGTCGTTGAGTACCGCGATTATCATAACTGAATTTTATTTAGGAGACTCAATTTATATTTTTTTGTTAATATACTAATATACTTCGTTAACTTAAAACGTGTTCGTTTTAATCTAGTTTACATTAACGACATTCCAATCTATTCGACAATCTAGGTATCGAAAACTCACTCACTACCTCTCTCGAGTGTAAAGTGAATGAATATGTGATTTCGTGTCAATGCCAAAGTCCCCTTTGAGCGTCTAGACAACACTTGGTCACATGAGTCTTGCCCCAACCTCATGGATTGCATACTTTCTAATGCCCTCATAGGTCATTAGATCATCACGTTGTATTTAAACTCTAGTCCGAATCTGGGGTTACCTCTCCCGAGTGTCAAACTTTGTATTATCAATATATCATAACAAACATATAAACGTAGAAGAACGGTAAACATAATCGAATAGACAAGAACAACCATTAACAAGACATTGATTTTATACAAACAATGTTTTCGTGAAGTACATCGCTCCCTAGACAATATATGTTTAGCTACATATGACCATAACCCTATATACAACTAGAAATAAGCTAAACATATTCAAAATATTCAACCAAACTAAGAAATAAAGAAGAGAAACAAGGAGACTAGCCGTTATCCGAAGATTCGACGCTAAAACCGCTCTGAGAACGCTTACTCCTCTTGGCTTTGATGATCTTCTCTTGGTTGAATGACCTTTGAGCTCTCAAGACTCCCGAAAATGTCAACTATTGTGTTTGGGGGAGAAGAGACGATATTTATATGATCCAAAATATCTTAAAAGATCTAGTGCTTGACCGTTGCAGCGGTGGAGAGGTCGGTAGGTTTCTGGCGGGTGACCGCTGCAACGGTGGAGAGTTCAACAACTCTCTGCATTTTGAACGCTGCAGCGATAGTTTCACCACTGCAATGGTGGAGTTTTAAGCAACTCTCTGTATTTTCACCGCTGCAGCGGTGGATGCAGGTTTTGAATCATTATCTTTTTGCTCTCTTTTTTTCCACCGTTCTTCCACCGACTTGCTCGTTTATGGACCGTTTTAGTCCCTTTTCACCTCAAACACCTAATTTGTAACAAAATAAATAAAAACGTATTAAAACATAATGAAATACTATAAAAATACTCGAAAACTACCAAAATTGACTTGGGAATATATAAACAAAGTACACCTATCAATTATATCTATGACTTATAGATGAGTGTGGTGGGTTGTCTGTAACAAGCCCGAGTGATTGGGAGAAATCTAGGTCAGGAAAAAATTACCGCCACGTGTCAGTCTACACTCGCCACTCACAAGAATCTATGAAATCTACTACGTTGGTTAAATAAACCACGTTCGAGGAAATCACTATCCTGGGATACAACACCACTACCCTCTATCATTGGAGTAGTAATGACACCACCTGCAGATTAAGGATGGAGCCATTACTACTCCCTTAATAAGCAGGCCACCATTCCACTAAACTCGCCATGTTCACAATAATGGGCTGAGATTCGGGGGAGACTTGCCAAACAAGTCTTCCCTTATTTACAAATACCGAAGATGTGGGTCAAGGTAGGTTTGCGCATTCATTTGCATCTACATGCACTTTTGTCCTCGCCAATACTCTGCCCAAATTGCTTCAGAACACTCGATTTATTCTCACATCAGAGGTGCAATATCGGCAAGACCACCTGCGGTATATTGTTTTACAGGAACCTGATCTAGGAGAATAATTTGAGCTAGAAGAGATTTAATATTCCAGATCCCAAAGTGACTTGTCTAAGGAACCAATTTTAGGCTTCATTACCAAGAAAGTGAGAAGTCCGAGATGAAGGATGAATTTGCGATGATATTTTTGGGAGACAATCTAGTTATATCAGGGCCTTGTTTTTGGACCAACACTAACTCCATCAAATACAATTTCATTTGCAGTGGGAAACTATAAAGAGGTAGAGCAGAAATTGTAGAATTTGCAAACTAAGTTTGACACCATAGAATTGGAGTTAGCAGAGTTGAAAGAACTCGTGCAATTAATGATAAAAGTACAATCATGATCGACAAAATCTTCATCTTCTTGGTAACCTTCTAACTATATTTTCTTTCATTATTGATTGTTTTATTTTTTGTTGTTGTTTATTCCCCTGATACAATATTAATAGAATTTTCTTAATTGATAATAGGCCTATATGATTTAATTGACCTGGAAAAAATGATTAACACAATTTTCGTCGTTAACATATTTTTCATAAGAACAATCATTTTGTGACAAAAAAAGGTGCATTGGCACAGTATTTTTCCATGATTTTTCACTATGTTTCAGTGGCAAAATTTAATTATGTCTATGAATTTGGAGAGGAAGGCACTCATCAAAATAGTAATATGTTCCACAATGAAATTTATTTTTGTCGCCAATAACCTTCTGCTATGGAGGATAGACAACAAAATGACAACGGCAACAAAAATGACAACAACAATAAAAATGGCAACGATCAATTTCCTTTGCAAAAACGTTACAAAACATGATAATTTTCATATGAAAATTTTCACCACAAAATATCCTTTTTTCTTGTAGCAGTTATTTTGGTTTTGCTAAAAATGACAGGAGGTGTTAATGGTATAAACCATTCATTTCTCTCATTCCATCTCTACTTATGAAAGTCTTCTCTATTAAAACCTATGTTCCCTTTTTCTATCAATCCCTAGTCATGCCTTTCTCGATCTCGATGACCATTGCACTAGGCACCTCTATCGACACCATCGCCAATCATTACGGAACAATCTTCTATTCAACCCACTATTTGATTTATTGAAATTAATTTATAAATAATTTTATCAATTTTTTTGGATCTTGTACTCCATATTTAAATTTAAATTTATTAATTTTTTTATTATTGTTTTGATGCACACTCCTTTTTTCTTGGTGTGACTTTTTATTTACTTGAATGTGCATGTAGAGATCATTGAGGAACAACTAATATATTTTTGAATGATGTCAAAATAAATTTTAAAATTATTTTTAGGTTCATTTTTTTACATTTAAGCCTTCAAGCACGGGTATACGCTAGTTTTAAAGAAAAAAAATACTATATATATATATATATATATATATATATATATACAGGGGAGAGGGGAGAAGACTAGAAATAACTATGAAGCCCCTTAAAAATATTCACATGTGAGTCAAGTGACTATTCGTCAGTTGAAATTGCAACGGAAATAATAATTTGGTTCATTCCTTAGCGCCCTCGAAAAACACCACAAATTATATATATATATATAATTCCTTAGTGTTTGGACGGGGAAAAAAAGAGGGAGAGGAGGGCAGAAAAGTAGAAATAACCATGAAACTCCTTAAAAATATTCACATGTGCGGCAAGTGACTATTTGTCCAGCGCAATTGCAATGAGAATAATAATTTGCACTATAGTGAGATAATTAAAAAACTTCATGTTATCATGTTTTTTTAATTCTCATATATTATGCATGAGATGTTTTATATATATGTACATTATGGAAAAATCATATGGACTTAGACCATTTAGACTATGTGACAAATATATTTTAATGGTTTTAACTATTTTAGGGTTGAATTATTTATTTCAACAACTTGTGTTTATTTTAGGTGTTTTTCGAGGGCTTCCATGCTCTTTCTTATTTTCTCCCAGGGAATGTCTGTCCTCAATACTCCTTTCTCCCTCTGAAATGTATACTTTTATTTTATTATATATATATATTTGTTGTAATTTAAGAAAATGAAGAGGAGATTAATAAGGGCCTCAAAAGACGAGCCATATGAGCATAGAGCGATGGAGGCCAAAAGTTGACAAACTACCGAGGAGAAGAAGATCAATAAGATGAATCCTTTTAGTTTTTCAAATTAATTACAATTTTCCTTAATTAGATTTAGATTCCAATATGTGGATTCAGTCGAATCAAACTAATTAAAGTCCATGGCCGTTCTAGCCAATTTATATACGTATTTGGGGCAATTTATTTATTTATTTATGCTCATTTCTTTGTGTGGTTCACCATTTTCACCTCTTAAACTTCCTCTTTTTCAAGATTAAACATTTTTTTTAATAAACAGTAAGGTGTGTTCGGGTCAGCTTACGTGCACCTCGACTAATCACCTTCCCAGACGATCTTAAGGGTGCACTCCCCTATATCAATTTGATGCATTTAAGATTACATTCAAGATTTAATTCCCAGAATACTCTCCAGGAGAATCGAATTCCAGTTGGAAAGAAAATGGTGCACCTCCCCTTGCCAATCGGACTAATACCTCTTGGGTTTTTCAAGATTAAACATTAGTGTTATTTTTTAATTGTGTTTGTGTCTTCAAAATTTTTACTCCTATTTATAGCTAAAATTAAGAACATTGGAGGATCAAGCCAGCTTCTCCATATCTCAAAATATATAATTCTTGTTTTCGTTAACACAACTTAATCAAGGCAAAATAAGCAAGTAGTAAGAGCATCTCCAACAACTGTGCTATCTGCTGGGCCATCCCAAAAATGAAATTTTTGAAGAAAAAATTAGCTCCAACAACTGTGCTATCTGGTGTGCCAAAAATGGTATACCAGCTCTGCTGTGCCATATTTGACACAACCTTTTGTCCGTGCCATGTGACCGTTGGAGTAGCAACGACTACTCCAACGGTCTGAAATCCAGTAGTAATGAGAAGTAAAATGAGAAAATCGGAGGCACGTTACCAGATCTCGATCAATTGTAGCCCCATCGCTAAATCGCAGTCCCATTGCCATGAGATCTCGATCAATTGCAGCCCCATCGCCATCGCTAGATTGCAACCCCATCGCGCATATCGCAACCTTCTCCATCACAATTGCAGCCGTTGTCGTGCTGCCTCCATTATAGATTGTCATTCGTCTCTCTCACTCTCTCTCACCATCTATCTTTATATTTGTGATTACTGATTTGGGGCAAAAGTAATTTGGGCGAAATTAGGGTAAGGAAAATGCCAAGTGGGCTGGGCCGATTTTTTATGTTTATTTCTTTTGTTATTCTGTTTTGTTCTGTTTTTATTTTTTATTTTTATGTTTTTTCTATGATTTCATTTAATTTATTTGTAATTGGTACAAAACATTCACTTTAAATAAATTTATGATAAAAAATAATTAACATACATTAAATTAAAATCCCAAAATTTAATTAAATTAATTTGTTTATTTTAATTTTTAATTAAAAAAAATTAGCACACCCGAATAACACATCTCTTAGAGTGTTTTTTTTTAGTGTGCCATTTGGGCTTTTGGTGTGCCATTTGGGCAAATGGCACACCAAATTTTAGCATCACTCTTAGAGATGCTCTAAGTGAGATTTGTATATGAGATCCTATAGTTCAATATAATTGGCTATATCCCAACTCCTTGTCTAGTTTAAGTGTGTCTGAGATCCTTCGTTTTTTCATAACAATCTCCTAATGAAATCGGAAATTTCAATATGAATACCACAAGAAATAGTTAAAAGCCGGCTTATTGATTCATTAATGTTGGAATATTTGATATTATTATTGTTTGTTTATTATTTGTATATAGGGAAAGTAAAATATATAGATTAGAAAAATTATTATTAGTCATTAGTTAGTTTTCTATTTTATTCCTAATTACTCCTATATGTAGTCTCATTGTACAATTAGAAAAATAATAAGATTGATTATTCAATTTTAATTTGGCATCAAAGCTAAAACTAAACCCTAGCCAGCTACTTCCCTCACAGCTACCGCCGACTCTTTATAGCCATCGACGACTGTTGCCGGCCCTTTACAGCCGTTGACGACCTTCGCTGGCCTCTTATAACAACCGACGAAGCTTTATCGGCACTCTTTATAGCCAGGCGACGACCGAAGGCCCTCTTACAGCTGATGATAAGTTCTCTTACAACTGACGATGAACTTCGCAGGCTCCCCTACAACCGACGTCGAACGACGACCGGCCCTCCTTACAGTCGACGTCGAACACCAACCCTCCTTATAGTTGCAACGAATAAAATCGATTGGATTCCCAGTGCTACTAACGAAATTGATCGGCCTTTCTTACCACTGCTACTAACCAATCGATCAGTCTCCCATAGCCGATAACGAAATCGATCAGTATCCAATGATTCTCAGCCTTCAATAACCTTCACTATGTTTGATGTTACCTCGGAATCTACCTCAAGATCCAGCCAACTCACCTAACCAAAAAATCTCCCTTTCTAATCCTAATCCATTTAGATCACCTCTGTTCGATTGAATAGAACCAATTTCTTGCGTTGGTTTCAATCGGTGTGATTGTATATCTGCGGGAGAGGACGAATGGGATATCTAACCAGTGATGCAAAAGATCCAGCCCTCACAGATTCGCTGCATACGACTTGGGATGATGAAAACTTCATGGTTATGACGTGGCTTGTAAACTCTATGGATGAGAAAATTATCTCCAACTACATATGCTACCCTACGACGAAGGAACTTTGGGACAATGTCAATCAAATGTATTCTGATCTGGGAAATCAATATCAAAAGTGTGAATTGACTCTAAAACTCCGTGATGTTCGTTAAGGAGAAGACAATATCATCAAGTATTTCAATTCATTGAAGAGAATATGGCAGAATCAGGATATATTCAATGACTATGAATGGCATTCAACCGAGGATTATAATCATTATAAGAAATTGGTGGAAGATGACCATGTTTTTAAGTTTCTTGTAGGATTAAAACTAGAATTTGACAAAGTTAGGGGACGAATAATTGGTTGTCAGCCTCTTTCCTCAATCGATGAGGTTTTTTCGGAGGTCCGAAGGGAGAAGACTCGTTGGAACATTATGCTCAACAAGCCACAAACTACTGGTTATGCAGCAGCTTCAATTAACCAATTTTCTTTGGCTATTGTTGATGCTAACTCCAGTAGGTTTTAACGCCGAGCAGAGAAACGTTCTCGTATATGGTGCGACTATTGCAATAAGCCTCATCATACACGGGAAACATGCTGGAAAATCCATGGGAAACTAGCCAATTTGAAGAGCAACAAGTTGGGAGAAAAATCTAACCGATTCTATCATTTCGTGAATGAAGTTGCGACCACTCCATTCAACAAAGAGGAGATTGATCAAATTCAGAAACTGCTGACTGTCAATCCATCATTCGGTACTCTTAATGCTTCCTTAGCTCAAACATGTAGCAACTCTAAAGTCTTTTCTTGTTCCTTAAACTCAGCACCTTGGATTATCGATTCAGGTGCTTCTGACCATATGACAAGTTTTTATCACTTTTTCAATACCTATTCACCCTGTTCTAATAACGAAAGAATTAGGATTGCGGACGGTAGTTTCTTACCTATTGCAGAAAAATGCCAAATAAAAATCTTAGATAGCATTAACTTAAAAATAGTCCTTCACGTTCCTAAACTTACTTATAATCTCTTATCTGTAAGTACACTATTGCGAGATTTTAACTATCATGTCATGTTTTCTGAATCTCAATGTCTATTTCAGGACCAAGGCTCGGGTCAGACAATTGACAGTGCTTGACTGGTGGATGACCTTTATTACTTCGATGATAACTTCTTTAAGAATAAAACAACTCACGGTCCTAATGGTATGAGTTCAACGTCTGTTCGTGATAAAATCATACTTTGGCACCTTAGACTAGGACATCTAAGTTTTCAATATCTTAAACATTTGTTTCTGACTTTATTTAAGAATGTGGATTATTCTTCTTTTCATTGTTAAAACTGTTTGCTTGCAAAAAGTCAGCGTTCTTATTATATTTCAAAACCATATCGTGCATCAAAACTTTTCTATTTGATTCACAGCGATGTATGGGGTCCCTAAAAAATCACAACACTATTTGGAAAAAAGATGGTTTGTGACATTTATTGATGATCACACACGTTTATGTTGGACATACTTGATGCGTGCAAAATCTGATGTAGAAACTTTATTTAAAGATTTTTGTATTATGCTCGAAAACCAATTTAAAATGAAACCTATAATTCTTTACACAGATAGTGGTACAAAATATTTCAACAAATGTTTAGGTAGTTTTTTTTTTTAAACAAATGGTATTTTACATTAATTCATATGTCGTGACACACCAAAACAAAATGGCATCCCTGTACGAAAAAATAAACATTTACTTGAAGTCGCACATGAATTTATGTTTTCTATGCACATTCCAAAATACTTGTGGGGCGATGCTCTTTTAACAGCTGCATATTTATTCAATCGCATGCCTACACGTATTCTAAACTACACCACACTATTTGATAATTTCAAAGTATATTTTCTAATTTTTAGGATATCAACTGATCTGCCTCTTAAAGTATTCGGTTGCACCTTCTATGTTCATATTCCTAGCCAAGTTCAATCTAAACTTGATCATAGAGCAGAAAAATGTGTTTTCATAGGTTATGCACCAAATCAAAAAGGGGTCTAAGTTCTACAATCCAGAAACCAAAAATATTCATGTTAGTATGGATGTCACGTTTTTGGAAAATATTTCTTTCTTTGACAAAAACCCCTTCAGGGGGAGAATCTAATGGAAGAAAATTTTTGGGTCACTGATGATCGTCTCCCTACCATAGTCTTAGAAACTTTTAATCCAAATCATTCAAAAATAAGTGATGAAAATATTGAAAAATAAAAAGAGATTCCTACTAGTAAACCAGTACCAAGCATAATTCCCTCAGAAACAAATGAAGAAATACCACGATCACGTACTGAGTTGTAGGTGTATACTTATACTCGGAGAGGTACAAAGAAGAATACAGACCAACCTACCATTCTAGCACAAGATCAATCCGACTCTCTAAGCAATGATCCAGGTAATCCTATCTCCCTGCCATCTCCTAATAAACCCTCTCACCCAGGTAATCCTATCTCTTTACCATCTCCCAATAAACCTTCTCATTCCATTATTCCTTCAGATCTCAATATTCCTATAGCCATCAGGAAAAGAGTCAGAATATGCACCAATCACCCTATATCTAGATATGTATTCTACACAAAACTTTCCAAACCATATAGAGCCTTTACTTCTAAAGTTACTAACATGTTTATTCCAAGGAACATTGAGGAAGCACTATGTGATCTAGGTTGAAAGCTAGCAGTTTTGGAAGAGATGAATGCTCTTAAAAGGAGTGGTACGCAGAAAATAATTGATTCGTCAAAAGATACAAAGATAGTCGGGTATAAGTGGGTATTCACCGTCAAGTCTAAGACAGATAGAAACATAGAACAGTACAAAGCAAGGCTCGTGGCTAAAGAATTTACACAAACATTTGAGATAGACTACCAAGAAACGTTTGCTCCAGTTTCTAAGATAAACTCAATTCGGGTTCTATTATCCCTAGCAGTGAATTTTGATTGGCCCCTACACCATTTGGACGTAAAAGCTGCCTTTCTAAATGGAAACTTGGAGGAGGAAGTGTTCATGAATTACCACCAGGCTTTAAAAGAAAGATAGGATAAAGAAAGGTGTGCAAGCTAAAGAAGTCACTATACGGCCTAAAACGGTCTCCTAGAGCATGGTTTGAATGCTTTGGAACCACTGTAAAAGGTCATGGTTATCAACAAAGCCAAGCAGATTATACTATGTTCTATAGACATTTAACTGATGGTAAGATTCCCATTTTAATTGTCTATGTAGATGATATTATTTTAACAATAAGTGATAGTGACGAGTTGGGAAGACTTAAAGGAAAACTTGCGTATCACTTTGAAATCAAAGACTTAGACTCGTTGAAGTATTTTCTTGGAATAGAATTTGCTAGATCAAAGGAAGGCATATTTGTGAGTCAAAGGAAGTGTATACTTGACCTACTGAATGAAACTGGGCTACTCGGGTGTAAAGCTGCAGAAACTCCAAGTGAACCAAATGAGAACCTACAACTGGCCAAACCTGAAGCATTAATAAACCGAGAACAATATCAAAGACTAGTGGAGTGGTTAATCTACTTATCACATATCCTTCCTGATATAGCTTTTGCTGTAAGCATGGTCAGCCAATTCATGCACTCACCGGAACAAGAATACTTCAAAGCTGCCTATAGAATCCTAAGATACTTGAAGGGTACATTCGAAAATGGAATTTTGTATAAGAAATATGGCCATAAATTGATAGACGTATATACCGATGCAGACTAGGCTTGGAGTGTCACGAATATGAGATTGACCTCCGGTTACTACACCTTTGTTGGTGGGAACCTCGTCACATGGCGAAGCAAAAAATAAAATATCGTAGCTAGAAGTAATGTAGAAGCGGAGTACAAATCAATGGCTCACGACATTTGTGAAGTATTATGGATTAACAGATTACTAGAAGAGTTGAAGATGTCCAATTCAACACCTATGAAAGTCTACTGTGATAACAAATCAGCCAATGCAATTGTTCACAATCCGGCACTTCATGATCAAAGAAAACATGTGGAAGTGGACAAACATTTCAACAAGGAAAAGATCGAGAGTGGACAATTATGTATGCCATATATACTGAATACTGAACAGATCGTAGATATTCTAACAAAAGGATTACCAATGAAAAGATTCGACTATTTAGTATACAAGCTGACAATGGAAGATATCTTCATACTAGCGTGAGAGGAGTGTTGGAATTTTTGATATTATTATTATTTGTTTATTATTTGTATATAGGAAAAGTCAAACATGTAGTTTAGGAAAGTTATTATTAGTCATTAGTTAGTTTCCTATTTTATTTCTAATTACGCTTATATGTAGTTTCATTGTACAATTAGAAAAATAATAAGATTGATTATTCAATTTCAATTATTAATTATTTAAAAAAATGGATAATTGATTTAAGTTTGTGCCCATATGTTGATCAATCCAATGCAGTTTTCCTATAAGTAGGAACCTCGTGAAGAGTGAAGAGGACACAAACACAAAACACATAAAGAGACTTGTAGTACCTTATAATATCTAAAGAAAATCAAGAAATAGAATTAGTGAAAATGGCCAAATACACAAAGAAAGCAGCCATCTTTTTTAGAATGGTCGTCCTCATTTCTCTTTGCCTCTTCTTCACGGCAGATAGTAGACAACTTGGCAGTAAGTTGATTGAGAGTTACTTTTTTCTTTTAGTAAGTTGAATAAAATTTAATTTTTAAATGATACTATGCTTTTTTTTTTTGCTGCAGTTGGATTATCGAAACAAGAGTCAGTTTTGGTTTGCAACTCGGTTTACAGTGTAGAAGCAGGAGCTACATGCTTCTGTGTAGCCCAACAATTCAAAATAGATGCTGAAACTTTTAACGAAATCAATCCCAATCTTAATTGCGACGAAATCTTCGTTGGCCAGTGGCTTTGCGTTGACAGATTGTCAAATTGAGTTGCTAATTTTCAAGCCACAAATAATGCATTATCATTTTGATGAAGAATAAACAAGGGACTTTCTTGCTATATTAGTCTCTTCGTGTTTTTTAAGTGAAGTAGTGAATTCCCGTGCTTAAAGACAGTAATGTCTTATGTGTTCTTAATTTCTAATAAAATAGCATAATTTTGTTTTAAAATATATGTTATACCTTAACAAACTATGACCAAGACAATTGTATAACACATAAATAATAGTTATCGCTGTAAATTAAAAAAAAAAATTATAAAAAAAAAGTAATAAATTTCATTGTGAATTTGTATTACACCTTTTGATAGTAATTTTCTGAAATCCTTGTATTTAAATTGCATCTTCCACTATCCCAAACAAATAGAACATTAAAATTCAAATACATTCACAAAGAAAATATAAAAGAGCATCAAGCTAACTATCAAACTCTTGAAGAAACTATGCAATACTAATGGAAAAAATAATTAAAAAACCTATGTTAATCTTCAATACTAAATATGCTCAAAAAATAGGCCAAATTTGATGACCCCATTTTTTTTTTCTTATTGATCTTTCGATATATTTTTTATTTTTATTTTCAGACTTTCATTTCCCTATCAATCCTTAACTATTTTCAATGGAGAAATATTTAAGCTTTCTATTTCTCTTTTATTTATTTTTAAGTTTCTCTTTTTTATTTTAATGCAAAGTAGTCTAAATTCCATCACCTCATATTAGTTTCTTAGTTTTCTACATTTTCATATTTTCTAATTTATATAATTTTTTTTAAACAATATCAAAACTTTATTCAACTGAGAAAAACATTATAGCCTGGTGAGGAATTCCCAACCTATCATCTTATAAACAAATTTGCATAGAACAAGGAAGGGAAATCTCACTAGAAAAAATAATATAACCATGATCACTAATGTTAGCTAACGAATCAGCAACATAATTACTTTCTCTATAAATGTGCGAGATACCGATCTGAAACGAACTCAACCAATACTAAATCTTATTCCAAGAACCACGCAGAGTCCAATTAGGACACAAACCATGAATTACTTGCACTAAGCCTTTATTGTCAGATTCAACAACAAGAGGTAGGAAACCATTGCGAATAACAAGTTGAAGGGCAAATAAGAGACCATTAACCTCCACATGGAAGCTGGACACGACGTGTAACTCTTTATGAAAATCCATGCAAAAACTAACCTGATGATTTCTTATGATACCTCCACATGCCGAGGTGCCAATGGAATGTTTGAAAGCTCCATAAACATTAAGCTTGAATCAACCCAATTGAGAGGGAGACTACTCATAAACAATGGGTATTCTATGAGACACCGCTCTACCAGAACACCCCATGATTTGTAAAGAATTCAGGGCAAAGCTAGAATTAATAGAAAGAGGCTTGATAAAATTCACGAGATCCCTCAACCAGTACAACACCCAGTGAATCATCTGAGAGCTCGACATCACCCGAACTTCATGAACAACCCTATTCCTACTCTTCCAGATTTCCCAAAAAATAATAAGAGGGACCATGCAACCCAGAATCTTAAAAATCGAATTCCCACGCAAACAAGACCACCAAAACTTTGCACGAACTAAGGCCGATTGATGAAAGCAGTCAACTCTGAATAAAGCCCTGAAATGACACCACACCAAGCTAGCAACCTCACCAGTGCAAAACAAATGAGTCGGCGCTTCAATATGTCTAGCAAAGCAGCACCTGCAAGCAGAAACTAGGGGAATACCCATCTTAATAATATTCGCATCCACAGCCACAACATCTTTAAATAATTTCCAATTAAAAATTTAGATTTTTAATAGAATTTTTAAAGACCACAGAGCTTGATAATGGGGCAGCACAGGCGCTTGAGGAACCAGCTTGATCCAAATAGATTTAATTGAGAAAGAATCATCATTGTTAGGCAACCAAACAAGTTGGTCTTCTTTTGAAGTCAAAACCGGACAAATATATATCTCATCCTTAAACATTTCCAAATTTCTCCAAGCTTTCTGCGTCACAACCTTATGCAGACTCATGTCCTCAAAGTTTGCATCAAACAAATCTCCAAGAATACCTTATCCCCAGTCTTCGTACCAAAATGAAATATTATTCCGATCTCCAATAAGCCAATGGGACATAGAACAGAAAGTCTCTTTATTCTTCATAATATCTTTCCACGCTAAAGAAGTATTGTTGCACAACTGCCACATCACAATAGGGAAATGTTTAATATATCTCCCATGCATGTAATCACATCATAAAGACTTACCCGTGAACAAATTTCAAATATTTTTCAAAGTAAACGCCTGTTTCATGTCATGTAATCTGCGTAATCCAAGACCACAAGCTTATGTAAGACTACAGATTTTCTTCCACGATACCCAATGGCGTCTCCTAATATTATTTGACGAGCCCTAGAAAAAACGAGACATAAGCCCTTTAATTTTAACCAGAACTTTTAACGGAACATTAGATGCATCAATAATATGTAGAGGCATAGAGCTTGTGACACGCTTTATAAGAGTGAGTTTCCCACCCATGGATAAAAGATTAGCCTTCCAACCTTCCAACCGGGAGGCAATTTTATTAATTAAACTGTCAAAGTGAATGATCTTAATATGACTATAAGGAAGCGGAATACCCAAATAAATGAAAGGGAAAGCTCCCATTTGGAAAGAGGTCACTGATTGAATGAGATTATTACGAGTAGTAGAGCAACTTCTGTGCGTATAAAAGTTACTTTTCATGGCATTGATTATTTGACCCAAGGCTTGCTAGCAATTGTTAAGCACCTGAAACAGGTTACGAATAGAAGAGATATGGCCATTGCAGAATAATAAAGTGTCATCAGCAAAAAGCAAATGAGTGATAATAGGGCGGCCATTCTTTGTAATATATGGAAGAATAAAACCCTCTTCAACCGCTTTAGAAAGAGCCCGACTTAAAACTTCTTCTGCTAAAATAAAAAGAAGAGGGAAAATAGGATCACCTTGACATAAACTTCTCCTGCTACTGAAATGACCCTTGTAAACCCCTTGAAAGAGCCCTGAAAATTGGACGTTGGAAACACATTCCTTAATAACTAAAATGAAGGCTTTATGGAAACCAAACTTACGTAGAACTTCAAACAAAAAATTCCATTCCAATCTGTCGTAAGCTTTCATCATGTCAAGCTTAAAAATGACGTTATTCCCACGAACCTCTTTACCAAGATCCTTAGTTAATTCTTGAGCTTAACTTACCACTTCAACAATAGATCTAGCCTTAACAAAACCATGTTGTTGAGTCAAAATCAGAGAAGGTAAAATAAGCGCCAACCTGTTAGCTAAAGCCTTTGAAAAAATCTTGTAAATCACGTTGTAGATGCTTATGGGACAAAAATCACTAAGAGAGGACATATTAATCTTCTTGGAAATAAGCACTATGAGAGTGCTAGAATAAGTTTCCGGAAGTTTTCTTCCCTTCAAGAAGCCATTAGTAGCATCAACGACATCCTTATCAATCACGGCCCACTTAGATTGGAAGAAAGATGATGAAAACGAATCGAGCCTAGGGGCACTATCAACTTTAATATTCCAAACCACTTCTTTGATCTCTTATACTATAAACGGCCTCAAGAAGCCCTCATTAACAGACTTAGACACAAGAGGAGGAATAACCTCAAGCAAATTTTCCTGAATGTTAGTAGAACCAACAGAATAAAGCTTTTTATAAAAATCAATGGCTGCTATATGAAACTCATGAGGATCCGCAAGAGAGTCCTCTTCTTCAATTTTGATCGCTGCGAGATTAAGAGATTTATGTTTCTCTTTGATAGAAGCATGAAAATAACGTGTATTGTTATCCCCCTCCTGAAGCCATTGTTCTCGAGACTTTTGCTTCCAATAAATTTTCTCGTTCAACAAACAACGGGACATATTATCTTTAGCATTTTTAAGCTCTAAGGCTGTCGAATCAGATCATCCATCTTGATAAGAGACGTTTTCAAAACATGTGGGCATCATCATTCTCATCCTACCATCTTCAATAGACAAGTATCCAAATTATCCACTTTTCTCTTATTTGTCCTTCAAGCGCCCCTTTTTTTTTTTCAATTAAAAACAATCGAAGTTGAATTGCCCTATTTCTTTCTTATTTTTCGTTTGAGATTTATTTAATGAAATCAGAAAGTGTAGCATTTTTAAGAGGCATTATTGCATTTACCTTTACATAAATATCCAAGATCCGAACTGAATTTCAGAAAAAAATTTAGATTCCCACTAAACAAAAATAAGGTGGACATTCTCCTTTGCTATCTCTATAACTTTATTGAACAAGTATCCAAGCCCTCCTATTCTTGCTTCTCTATTTTTAAGCTTTTTTTCCTTTCCCATTTTTCTATTCTCTTATGTTCTAAAATAAAAACAAAAATATTTTTAAAGAAATTATTGGATTATCCTCGAAATAATTCATTTATATATAGTTTTTATTCCTAGTTTTTCTTCTTTATTTTTTAATCTTTAACTTAACATTAACTAATTATTTATTATTTCAGTTAATATCAACTAAATCTTAAATTCATGTGGTTAATATCAACTACCAAGGAGGAATAAAAACTAAGTCGAAAAGAAATAAAATAAGTTGATTCAAAATAGGGAAAAAAGTAAAAAAGAAAAGAAAAATAGATGCAGAACTTCATATTAAGATCACCAATAATATTATTTTAATTTTTATGTGATGGAAAAATATTGTATGTGTATATTTTTTTTTGGAACACGTATTGACATGTATTGGCGTGTAATTATTATTTTTCTTCTAACAAATTATAAAATTGTTTATACGTAGTCATAATTTTTTTTAACAAGTCGCGAAGCAATTTGTTACACATCTATAGGTATATATATTCAAACTATGTTCTCATATCATTGCCTAAATATAAAAGTACATATTTTTTTCTAAATCAAGAATATCTTTTTTAGTCTATGCCTTCAAGCGCAAATTATGCACTAATCTATATAATAAAACAAATGAGGATATAGTTTTTAGACATATTTTTCAAATAGATTTCAATTACATATCAAAACAATGTTTTATTACAACTCATTGTACATTTTTTTAACATATTTTCAAATATATTTTTCTTACATCTTTTTGGAGAATATTAAAGAAAATTATGTTCTATTACAGGTGCACCTCTTTTTCTCTCTTAATTTTTTCAATTTCTTCAAAAATTTATTCTGAGGTTAACGCTCCTAACACCCCTTGTCATTGCTTAAAAAACTAGGGTTAATTACACTTTACCCCCTGTGGTTTGGCCCATTTGCACTTATCCCCTGTATTAGCACTTACCCTCCTGTGGTCTTGATTTAGATGCACTTACCCCCCTATATCAGGGGGTAAGTAGTTTGAAAATCTAACCATAGGAGGAGTAAGTGGTGATTTCTTGGTGATTTCTAAATTATAGGGGATAAAGTGCAAATCGGTTAAATCACATGGAGTAAAGTGTAATTAACCCAAAAAACTAATGACACCCCCTTCACATAATTGAACTACCAAGGAAACCTTGTTGGAAAAAAGAGAGCGTAAAATCAATATTTTATCCTTTAAAGAAATTTAAAAAGTAAAGGAAAAAGTTGATAGGATGATTGCTATTGTGCACTTTATTAAAAAAAAAATATTAATGACACTTTGTCTCTTGAGATTTGATAAAATTGCACTTTATCCTCTGTAGTTTTTTCATTAACACTAACCCCAATGTAATTTAGACTAAATTGCAAAAGTTACATTTTTTTAATAAACTTAAAAACTTAAAATTAATAAGTTATTTAATATTAATTGAAATTTATACTCTTAAACTAATTTAGTAGGGACTATTTCAACACCAATCCAAAATTCTAGGCTAAAAAATATATATAATTTTTAATTTTCTTTATTTTTCCTCCATCGACTAACAACCCCTGTCTCCTCCACTACCCACACGACCTCAAATATATATAATTTTTAATTTTCTTTATTTTTCCTCCGTCGACCAACAACCCCTGTCTCCTCCACTACCCACACACGACCTCCACTACCCGAATCACTTCCTCTTTGAGAGAGAGAGAGAGAGAGAGAGAGAGAGAGAGAGGTGATTGTAGTGGTGGTGATGGTAGTGGCTACAGGGGCAGTGCAAACAATGGTATTCCTGGTTGACTAAAGGAATATGAATGAAATAAGATGTTAATGTATTATATAGGCTTGACCCATGTGGCCCATTAGGGCAAAACCCTAACATCCACTTCTCCTATAAATATGTGTATAGACCGTTATATTCTTGTATCTCTTTCTTATAATATCAATACATGATTCATTCTCCCATTTCTCAATCATCTTAACATGGTATCAAAAGAAAGTCTTTCCTGGACCTGTTCTTCCTAAATTTTTTGCAACCCTAAATCTTTCGTCGTCGCCATCTTTATTCTCCCGAGACTTTCGTCGCCAGTGTAGGCTTTATCCTCGCTCTGGTATCAACAACCACCATACCACCGTCTTTATCTTGCAGAGATGAACACAACGCCACCAAACTCACCGCCACTAGAGCCTAAACGCGCCCTTACACGCCTCAAACAGCCTACAGTACCACCACACCTCGCCGTCTCGGATTTTGGGCTCTACCACTTCAACCAAGGCTTCAAATCCATCCTATAATATAACATCAAAACCGTCTTGACGAGACGATCAAAACTACAAAAAATCACCGCTGTACGGATTTGCACGCACTCCACGCACTCCCCAAAATATCTAGTATTGTTTTGATTTAGATTCACGCGCCTACTTTTAGTTTCCATCGCCACGTCAGCCCTAATCAGGTACAGTCAACACCTAGTTAGCACCTATTCAACCCACTCAACATCCACGTCAGTGACACATCATCTCCACATCATCTTCCACATCAGCATTACTTGGGTAGTTTTGTCATGTCAGCGTTGCCCATCGCCACATCATCATTGACTTCCACCTTGCTACATCATCGTTGACCGCCACGTCAACAACCAATGAGTGTCTAGTCAGCTGCCACATCATCGATATTCGTGTTAATCTTCTTTGGACCGGTTCAGGCCTTTTTTGACCGATTTTTTGCAAAGTTAGACCTGTTTCTAGGTTTTTGGAAGTTTTGATTCTGTTTTTGGCCTCTGATTTGTGATTTGAGTCTCACAGAATATACTTTATGTTATATTCGTGTGGTTCCTACACCGGTTCACCAGTTTTTCACACGGTTCTTGAAGATTTAATATTGAATCCTAGACAATTTCAGCATTCCAGATCTATCTGTGATCTCTGTTTAATTAAATTTGGATTATACGGTATAGTTCTCTTTATATTGTTGATTTGGTTTATTACGGAGATCTGATCGGTTCAAGGAGCTCTCAATCGGGTTTTCACGAGTATAGACCGGTTCCTGGATAATTTCATCATTCTGAATCCATCCATAACAACAGTTTTTCCATGTTCAACAGCGATGTCTGTGGGTTCTTCGCTCATTATCAATGCCAAAGAGGTTTCAGATCTTACCTCTACTACTATTACCATGTCTATTGCAGATTTGGTCTCATTTCTCCTTTATATCTTCTCCAAAAATGGTACAAACCTTTTCCTTGCTCTCTCACTTACTACAGGTAACGCTTCTTGGTTTTTTGATTCTGCTTATTGTAACCACATGACATCTGATTCCAATATTTTTTCAACCAAACTCTCCGCGATGAATATTCCTAGTATTCATACTATTGATGGTTCTCAAATGCCTGTTACCCATACCAGTCAGATTTTTACTTTCTATCTTTCTATTCCTGACACATATTTGATTTTGAAACTCACCTTAAATCTCTTGTTTGTTGGTTAACTTTGTGAATTGGGATTTGAAGTCATATTTTCTAATAATGGTTGTCATGTGCAGGATTCTCGGATAAGAGAAACCCTTGGGACTGGTCATAAGGTTGGACGCCTATTTGAACTTACTATTTTGCACCTTCCATCTCCAACTCCCTCATCATCACAACCACATGTCCCTTCATCAACCTGTGCAACCTCACCACCACCACCAGTATTCTCATCCTCATCATCATCCTTATCTCCACAACCACCAGTGTTTCTATCACTATCCCAAATTTGGCATTCTCGGTTAGGCCACACTTTATCTATCCGACTCAAATCGCTTATCTTTAGCGGTCAGTTAGGTTCAGTTCAACATGAGTTCTTCAAATGTATTTATTGCCAACTTGCAAAACAACCAGTACTACCTTTCAAAGAGAGTCAGTCTATTTCCCTTGCACCCTTTGATCTAATTCATTTTGATATTTGAGGGCCTTCTCCTTATGCCTCGATGGGTGATTGTCGTTAGTTTGTTATCTTTATGGATGACTACTCTAGATATACATGGTTGTTTTTTACGAAACATTGATCCGAACTATTCTAAATATATTATGAGTTTTCCTTTATGGTCACAATTTTCTAGAAATATCAAAGTTTTTCGCTCAGATAATGCAATGGAATACAAAGATTGTGCCTTTCTTAACCTGCTTTGCAAAAATGACACGCTCCCCATCGCTCATATCCTAGTACATTCCAATAAAATGGACGAGCCAAACGCAAATATAGACATATTCTTGACATAGTTTGTGCTCTCCTTATTTCTTCATCATGTTGTGAGCATTTTTGGGGTGATGTTGCCTTCACAACCATTTTTTCACTATACTTCATCTACATAAGCCTCAGTCCTATAAGGAGGCTAGTACTAATCCTCTTTGGCAGAAAGCAATGGACGAAGAACTTCAGACCCTCGCCAAAACTCATACCCGGGATATTGTTGATTTGCCCCTAGAAAAACTCTTATTGGATGTAAATGGGTGTTTAAGATCAAGACGCTTTTTGATGGCTTTGGTGACCGATATAAAGCCCGACTTGTTGCCAAGGGATTTTCTCAAGAATATGACATTGACTATGAAGAGACATTTGCTCTAGTGGCGAGGCTAACATCTGTCTGTATACTTCTTGCCGTCGCCGCCATTCAAAACTGGACTCTCTTTCAAATGGATGTTAAAAATACATTTCTCAATGGTGATCTTCTTGAGAAAATCTATATACATACCTCTCCCGGCCTGGCTGCCCCTTGAAATGAAGTTTGTCACCTTCGCCGTGCCCTATATGGTTTTAAATAAGCTACATGTACCTGTTTTACCAAATTTAACACTACTATTCATCAGTTTGGGTTCACACCTAGTGCTCATGATTCGACTATGTTTATTCGCCATACTGCCAATGGTATTATCCTTCTTTTACTCTACGTGGATGATATGATTATTACTTGAGATGATCTATGTGGTATTTCTGAACTCAAAAAGTTTCTCAGTGGCCAATTCGAGAAGAAAGATCTTGGCGTGCTCACCTATTTTCTTGGCCTCGAAGTCTCATATGGTTTTGATGGATATTTTCTATCTCAGGCCAAATATGCCTCAGATCTCCTTTCCAAGGCTGGGATCACTACTCAACCACTGCCACTACTCTTCTCAAGCCGAATGTCAGACTTACCCTCCTTGATGGTTCACCTCTTTAGGATGCCACTCTACATCGCCAATTGGTTGGAAGTCTTGTATATCTGACTGTCACTCACCCTAACATTACCTATATCGTTCATCAGGTCAGCCAATTCTTGTCTGCTCCACAGACCATCCATTACTCGACTGTTCTTCGTATTCTTCGATACGTCAAGGGTACTTTATTTCATGGGCTTCATTTCTCAGCTTCGTCTGCTCCCATCTTATAAGATTATTCTGATGTCGATTGGGCTGGAGACCCTACCGACAGACGTTCAACCACTGGTTACTATTTTTTTTTGGGCAATTATCTCATTTCTTGGCGTAGTAAGAAACAAATTGTGGTTGCTCGCTCTAGTATTGAAGTTGAATATCGTGCCATAACTGATGCAACTTAAGAACTTTTCTGGTTTCGATGGCTACTCGCTGACATGAGAATCTCTTCTCCTGCTGCCACTACCCTACACTGTGACAACATGAGTGCTATTTAGATCGCTCACAATAATGTCTTGCACGAGCGTACAAAACACATCGGGACTGATTGCTACTTCATCTGTCATCACATTCACTAGAATACGGTTCATCTACAATCCGTCAGTTCAGCAGATCCGACAACAACCATTTTAATTAAGGCTCATCCACCCGAACGCTTTCACTTTCTGGTTTCCAAACTCAAGTTCACCTCTCACTTACCGCCTTGAGTTTGATGGAGGATTTTAATATATTATATGCGCTTGGCCCACATAGCCCATTAGGACAAAAGCTTAACCCCCAATTCCCCTATAAATATGTATATATACTGTTGTGTTCTTGTATCTCTTTTTTATAATATCAATACATGATCCATTCTCCCACTTTTCAATCATCTTAACATAAGAAAAAAAAGTACACTTTTGACTCTTGAATTTAGGATTATTGTTGAAATTGATGTTTCTCTTGAGTTATTAAGAAAAAAATGATGAAAGTACCCTTGCATTCGATAATTTCTATCAAAATTTATAAAATATTTAACCATTGCACTTTAGTTTTAACCACAAGTATCCAAATTCTCCACTTTTCTCTTATTTGTTCTTCAAGCCCCCCATTTTTTAATTCAAAACAACAGAAATTCAATCATCATATTTCTTTCTTATTTTCATTTTGTGATTTATTTAGTAAAATAACAAAGTGTAGCATTTTTAAGAGACATTATTTGCAATTACCTTTACGTAAATATTTGAGATCCAAACTGAATTTGAGAAAAAAAAATTAGATTCCCACTAAACAAAAATAAGGTGGACATTCTCTTTCGTTCTCTCTCTATATTTATCGGAGAAGTATCCAAGCCCTCCTATTATTTCTTTTCTATTTTTAAGCCTTTTTTCCTTTCCCATTTTTCTATTTTCTTATGTTTGAAAATAAAATATTTTTGAAGAAATTATTGAATTATCCTTGAAATAATCATTTATATATAGTTTTTATTCCTAGTTTTTCTTCTATATTTTTTGGTCTTTAAGTTAACATCAACTAATTATCTAACTTTTAAGTTCATATCAACTAAATTTTAATTTCATATGGTAAGTATAAAGTCGGACGAAAAAGTAAGTTGAAAAGAACTAAAAAATAACTTGCTTCAAAATAGGGAAAAAAGGGAGAAAAAAATAAAAATAGATGCAAACTTCGTAATAGGATCATCAATATTATTATTTTTCTTCTAACAAATTTCTAAATTGGTTATGCATAGTGATTAATTTTCTTTGACAAGTCGCAAAGAAATTTATTACACATCTATAGGTATAGAGTCAAACTAAATTCTCATATCGTTGCCTAAATATGAAAGTATATTTTTTTCTAAATCAAGATCACCTTTTTAGTCTATGCTTTCAAGCGCAAATTATACACTAATTTATATAATAAAACAAGTGAGTATACAGTTTTTAGATATATTTTCAAATAGATTTCAATTACATATCTTGAGAAAATATTAAAGAAAACAATTTTTTATTACATATTTTGAGAGAATATTAAAGAAAACAATGTTCTATTACACATGCACCTCTATTTCTCTCTTAATTCTTTGGATTTCTTCAAAGTTTTCGGGGTTAATGCTCCTGGCACCCATCGTCATTGCTTAAAATACCAATGACACCTCTTCACATATTTGAACTACCAAGGAAACCCTTGTTGGAAAAAAGAGAGGGTAAAATCGCTATTTTATCCTTTAAAGAAATTTAAAAAGTAAAGGAAAAAGTTGATAGCATAATTACTATTGTGGATTTTATTAAAAAAAATAAATATTAAAGACACTTTGTCTCTTGTGATTTGACAAAATTGCACTTTATCCCAACCAGTATTTTTATCAGCACTACTAACCCCTGTGTAGTTTAGAGACTAAGTGCAAAAATTATATTTTCTATTAAAGTTAATGGTTAAACTTAAAAACTTAAAATTAATAAGCTATTTGTTGATTCTAAGATTTTGATGGACAATTAAATTTGATATTTTTGGTGGAACTAATGAGTTTATTGAGTGTTTCAGTGATAAAGTTCCATTGGTGTTTTAATCATGAAGAAATTGTTGAAGAAGGTTATGGATACAAGAGACGGACAAAAATAAGAGCATTAAGAGATCGAAGATTTTGAAGAATCAAGGGGAAAACAACTCAGGTTAATTTTTACTCTTAATGTATCCCGATTAGGATCATATACGACACAAAAATAATTTTATGATTATGTGTGTTTTGATAAGATCCTAATTAGTTAAATGTATTTGCTCCTATGTGAAATTGAAGAAGAGATATTGATTTAAGAAAGATTAGAAATTGAAATTGATTTAAAGTGTCAATTAAGTTAACCGAGAAAAGAAATCGGTTAAAGGGGCAAAAGTGTTAAACAGTTGAGTTAAAAAAAATTGATTAAGGAAGAGGAGTTCCAGCAGGATCGGTCAATCGACCAACATAGTTTGGTCAACTGATGAGAAGGAGCTGAGAAACGGTTTAGTCTCTGAATCGTTTGGTCGACAGCTAGGTCGACCTGTGGCCAAAGGTGAAACTCTCTGAATCGATAGGTCGACAGACGAAAGTGGAACGGTCGACCTACCATAGCTGAATTTTAGCCTGGGGAACTCTCTGAATCGTTCGGTCGACAGACCAAGGAGTAGCGGTTGATTGACGGGCTTGGCTTGGGCTACAACTTGAATCGATCGGTTGACCTGTGGTGATTGGTCGGTTAACCGATGGTTTGGTTTCAAGTTTAGAGGATTAATTTCGTGATTTTTTTTCCAAAAAGTAGCTGTTACTAGCCATGTTATGGTTAGAATCTAAGAGATATCTTAGGGATCTGATGGTATTTAAGATATGTCATTGATATTTTGTTATCCTTATAGATATGGTTCATATAATTTAATTATTTCTCAAATTGGTGCATGTAATATTTTTTATTCTATCTAATTGAGTTTAAGCAAATATTTGAGGGACTAAGTTGAATATTTTAAAAGATATAATTGTGTGAATTGAACAAGGATTGAGTCATAATGATATAATGGGTCTATAAGTGCAATTAATTGACATGATATGTGGGAACTAGCCGTTGGAGGGCTTGTTTAAATTCCTTATAAATAGACCTGCGTTTTTAAGATTTCAATAATCCCAATCAATCAAATTTAAAAGAGCTATTCAGTTCCTAAGATTTCTGAAAGTGATCATTCTGAATTCCTATTGAGTGTATTGTGAGATTATTCTTGAGAATTATTCTTGAGAAAATTTGTTGTGGATTATTGTTGTTACCGATTTGGAGTTTTATTGCTATTCATACTTTATTCATTGGATGAATTCCTGGTGAGATCGTTCCAAATCTTTGTTGTTAATTGTTGTTTGATATTATTGCTTATTACTTGGAATATTGATCTTTGAAATCATTTTTCTAGACTTTAAATTGATTGAAAATTTTTGAAACGTTTTCTTGTGAAAATCTGATTACGTGCTAAATTGTATGCTACATGTTTTATTAAAATCAGATTTTGAAATTCTCACTTTATTTCTATCACTAGTATCAGGACATTAATTAAGTTCAAATTAATCTGGGGTGGTAGAAGCTCCGAGTGAGAAAAAACTTATCAATTTTGTAACTGGTGAGTTGTGTACGGATTAGATACTGTTGGAAGTATCTAATCAGGGGTAGCTGATTTCAATCTCTTCCGATAAATAGATTGAGGTTTGATCTTTGCCTAGAGTATAAAAAGATTTGGTTACTCTTTTCCCGTGAAAAGAGATAGGGGTAATTCTTCCTGACCATAATTATTTTGAGTGAATTTGTAACGGTTCAATTCTTACTAGGTAAAAGTACACTTAGAGTGTTTTTGTGAGGTTTAATTCTTAGTCTAAGTATAAAAGAATTAGGTTAATCTTTAGTCTAGGAAAAAGATATGGTTATTCCTTAGTCTGTGAAAAGGAATTTATAAAGGTTGATTCTAAGTTTGGGAAAAGAATCATTTTGTAAGGGTTTGATTCCTACTTGATTAAAGGGATCATAGTAATTAGTGGGTGCGACTCTCTGCGGAACTCGGGGGGCTGGATTAGCCAAGAGTAACTTAGTGAACCAGTATAAATTTTGGTGTGTTGGTTTCTTTACATTATTTATATTTTGCTGTTTGGGTGTGCACCTTGTAATACCCCGATAATTTATATTTTTAAAAATATTAATTTAAATAAGTTTAATATTTTTGTGACTGTTTTGTAAATTTATGGTATAAATAATATTTGATAATCTTGGGGATTGAATGTTAATTTTAAATTCATTTTAGAAATTTTGGAACTATTGTGTTATTTAAAAGACACTTTTAAGAGTTTTGAGATATAATTAATATATATATACATATATATATTATTTTAAGAGGGGAGATTGTGTAAATGAAAATAATAATAATTAAATATATGGCCCAAATGGCTTCCTTCTCAAAGAAGGAAACCAAATGAGTCCACACACACATGAGTCTACACACACACACACACACACACACACACACACATATATATATATATTAGGGGTGTGTGTGTGTTTTATATAATAATAATAATAATAATAATAATAATAATAATAATAATAAAAGTAGTAATAGGAATGATCATATTCATTTAGGAGGATGTATATAAGATTATAAGAATAAGACAAAAATGAGGGGAAATGGAAAAGAGGTGGATCATTAGTTTTGGGATAGGATGTGTGCTAACTTTGATATATATGAAAAAGTAGTGATTGGGATGTGTGTTGACCTTGAGATATAAACATGGTCATTGTGTCAGCTTGGGGATATGCATGCATCTGTGGGAAAGAGAAGCAAAGAAAACAGGTGAGAGGACTAGAAGAAGAAACGCAGAAAAATTAGGAAAATATCTTCAATTTTCTCCACAATTAATTATCAATTCTTAATTTTAGGTATAATTTCTAACTCTTCTAATATTTGTATTTAATCTGTCTATTGGGTGATTTATGTTATTATTGTCAGTGAATTATTGTCGTTAGTTCGCATGAAACAATTATGATTATGTGAAAATCATGTCAATGTGTTTTATTTGTTATATTAATTAACTGCACGTGTTAGAGGGGTTGAAGTTCTACTGAGCATTAGCTCACAACCCCATAATTTTGATTGCAGGGTCGGCAAAAGGGAAATAGAGACATGAATTTTAGTTGACTAACTATTTCAAATTGTAATAATTGTATTTATTATTCACCGTTGTAAAATTGATTTAATAAATTGATAAATTATAAATTTGATAATTATAATTATCGCCGCCGCATTGTAAATTAAAATATTTTTATGAACGAATTATTAATTATTTGTCAAAAGATGTAGATTTAATTTGTTTTGTCGTAATATTCATATCTATATGATTATAGAAGTAAAATTTGTAATGGTTTAGCAATAATATTGGGTTCTGTTTGGCTGTCTTACAATTTGGGAATTAAGGCATTTTTATTTTTAGTTAGTTGCTAGATTGCTATATTTTTGTTTGATATTATATTGAAAAAAAAAGGGAGGAATAGAGACACTCGTTATTTTTCTTCTTGATTCGCTTCAATTAATTCAATAATTATAATTGTTGCCTTAGTTTATAAATGGAACATTGGTTATTCGATTTTAGTGTTAATTCTCCAAGGGGAGAAACCGCGTGACGGCCTTAGGAAATTGGGCCGTTAAAGGTGGTATCAGAGTGGGTTTGCGACCGTCTTCCGCTTGGGTTATGATACCCAATTATCATAATTAGTAAAGTAATACTTAAAAATAATAAATTTTCATTGATATATATATATATATATATATATGTAGTGGTGGTTCGGTTTTACATAAAGAGAGAATTCCTATATATAACTACATAGACGTAGATTTTGAGCTGTTTTAACCTGGGGACGACGGGGCTGTATACTGCTTGCACAAACTTAGGCAGAGCTGCGAAACGTCTTAAAGAGAGCCACCTAATCTGCGATTCAACACAAGCTATTTTTTTGTAATTTCGTTCCTTATTTTAATTATGCAGCAACAATTTTAAGACGTTTTCTTCTGCCATGTCTTCAATTGCCGATTTAAATATGTAGTTTCATGAACATGCTTTTGTCTAATCTGCTGTTTCGATTAATTGTAGTTTTTAGAATTAAGTCACGAGATTACCTATTACAAAACATTATGTCTGGAGGCTACTGTATTTTACTTTATTCTCTCTATATACATACACGTACATGAAAGTGGGCTATCAGAGTGAGACAAGTACATGAAAGAGTGTAGGGGAGGAGGCTCGAGAATGTAGAAAGCTGAGCATGAGGGGGCGTGTTGCATGGTAGAGATGGCTAAATAAATACTTTGAGCTTTCCCACTACTCCATTATATGTATGAAAGGGAATTTCTATAAAGAGAAAGGCTATTGTCTCACATGGGACGATGGGATTAATTATTTTTTATATTTGGTTTCCTCATTTTGGGGATTCATATTCAACTGAGAGAAATATTATTGGAATTAGAAATGGAGCCCACATGAAATATAATTATGATATGTTTTCTCTTCCCAAACATAGAATATCTTCAATTTGATTATAGCCTTGAATTAAGAACCCATATGTGTCTTGTTGTTTATGTTCCCTAGAATATTAAATTTTTATATTTAATAATAGCCATGAATTATTTTAGAGCTTTATTGAGAAGCTCATACGATGTAGTTCTTATAGGATAACATGTGAATTGTTATAATTGATATCATGAAATTACTATTATTTGTCATTAAATTGGAAGTGGATTACATGTGGGCTAATGAAAATAATCGTGGTGTGATATAAGTAAGCCTACAAAAATACCAGATGTACTATGGTGTTTATACATATGTGAAAGGATTGAGATTTGGTTTATATTTGCATGCAGTTATGTCTTTGTTATGTTTTGGGTGGTTTGACATTTTGCACCCATGTGTTGTTATCATTATTTCACTTTGGTCCCTGCAAGTTGTAAATTGAACATAATAACATTTTAGGTGGCGTTTGATTAATATAACTTACCAATAATACGTTAAATAAGTCTTGGTAAGTGCTGTGTTAACCGTGGACCATAGGAATTACCGTTGAGTTGAAAATATTAATTTAAAGGTGTTTATTGTCTTCTATGTAAATTATCAAATTATATTTTTGTATTAATTTGGAAAAAAAAAAAGTGTTGATGAAATGCATGGTTTTACGATAATTAATGAATTAAGTAGAATTTTAAAGGTGAAAAATGATTTTTATCTTGTTACACTATAATTGTCTTCTCGTCAAGAGGGCATGTTCTGCGAGATGTGGATATGTTGTTACCTGTCAGGCAAGACCTAAATTGTGGATATATTATATATATTATTACCTGTCAGGTAAGTTCTGCGGGGTGGATATATTATATATATTATATATGTTGTCACCTGTGAGGCAAGTTCTACATGGTGGATATATTACATATATTATTACATGTCAAGCAAGTCCTGTAAGGTAGATATATTATATATATTATATATGTTGTTACCTATCAGTCAAGTCCTGCATGGTGGATATATTATATATATTATTACCTGTCAGGCATGTCCTACAGGGTGGATATGATAACTCCCGATCGTGAGGTAAAACGATTATATGGCTGGTAAGAAAGTATGTTATTTTATTATATACAAGTGAGTTGACCAGTGAATTTAAATTCTGTCGTTCTGTTACGATGATATTTTTGTTGAAGTTTGGATATGGCTCAATGTGGCTACATTTTATTGGAAAGTGGATTTGGATAAAAATACTTGATTCATAAAACGTTTTTATACTACGAAGACAATACACCCATAAAAATGACTCAGATAGATATTGGTCCACTACTAGCGTTAGGTGGGGTCGGAGTGTGAAGTCATTATGAGATTAGTGAGAGCCCGTTGTTACTTGGAAATGTTAATTTAAATCTTTGAGATTAATTTGTGTTGTAAAAATGAGATTGGGAGCTTTGTGTAATTTTTTATAGTTTATGTGAGTATTGAATTCAGTATTGAACTAGTTATGTTACGTAACTTTGGAGATGTAATTATGTGATTTGATATGTATTTGATTTTTATAGTTTGACACGAATTTAAGTGTTTGAAATGTATTTGTGTGGTTGAAACACATTTACGTGTTTGTGACATATTTACGTGGTTCCAGATATATTTACGTGGTTTGGAATACATATGTATTTTAAGATTTATTTGTGCAGTTGACACGTATTTATGTGATTGATAAATACTTATGTGTTTTGAGACAGATTTATGTGGTTCAGACACATTTATGTGTTTTGAGATGTTGTACGACAGAGCATTTGTTACACTCTCATGTATTGACTACTCGCAAGTGTACGAGGTCAAAGTTTTAGTATAGTGTGATCGTTTAAGATCGGGTATCGTATCCACAAGGATTGGTATTCGTTATTATCGAGTACCGTGTTTATCATGACCTAACTTTATCTATGCTAAAAACAAATGTATTTAATTGAATTAATACTAATACTAATATAACCTAAATAAAGTATACTAATGAGATGTTTTAGGGGAAAGAATTATCTAGGGATTAACTCGATTTACAAATACGCGTTCGATCTCGATTGACTTACGTTTACGATGTTTGACCTATTTGACAATCTCGGTTCTAAAACTCCCCAGCCACCTCTCCCGAGTGTAAGACGAGGTATATAACGCGTCTTCGTGTCAACAAAGAAGTACCCCTCAACGTTTTAACGATCCTAGGTCACGTGAGTCTCGCCCCAACGTAATTGATTGCACACAATCCAACTCCCGACCAGGTCATTGGATCGTCGTGTTATGTTTACCCTATCGACAATCTCAGTTCTAAAACTCCACCGCCATTTCTCCCGAGTATAAGACGGGGGAATACATGACTTCGAGTCAATGAAGAAGTCTCCCTCAACGTCTTAACGACCCTAGGTCACGTGAGTCTCACCCCAACGTCATCGATTGGCGTTATGTTTACATTAGTCCGAATCTGGGGTTTGTCAAACCCCGTATTCTCTGAATATCATTCTAAGCATAATAAACATAACAATACGATATACACAATCAAATTTCGAAGAACAAACATAAACGCAACACCGAAATCATTCAAAACACATATTTATAAATATATTGTTAATCCCTATACAATCCATGTTTAACTAATGGCCATAACCACATTTACAAATAAGAACGAGCTAAACATGCTCACAATATCCTAAGTTAAAGAAATAAGGGAAGAAATCGAAGAACTTAGCCTCGTCCGAAGATTTGTTGCTAAGAATTGTTCAACGATCGCTCCACCGTCTTCCTCCACTTTGGGATGTGAGCTCTCCCTTTAAAACTTCTCTACATATCCTATACTAATCCCTAAAGGGGCTCTAATGGTTAGAGGCTGCAAGAAGAGAGGAGATGAGATGATATTTATAGGCAAAATATCTCAAAAATATCTAATAAATATCCTAAGCTGTGCAGAGGTCACCGCCTAGGCGGTGAGTAGGTCGGTTGGTTAATCGCCACAGCGGTGAAGAAGGTGGTGGATTTGAACATTCTGTAGTTTCACCGCCTAGTTGGTGAGTGTTCAGCAAGAATAGGTCATTCTCTGTATTTTCACCGCCGTGGCAGAGGTCTGGACACCGTGGCGGTGGGCTTCTTTCACAATATTGCCTCCGTGCTCATTTTTCCACCGTTCTTCGACCGTTTTTGGTTCGATCTCATCGTTTTCGTTCCAGTTTCCTATCTTTTTGCCCCCCACATCTGATTTATACAAAAAGTATAAAAACTAATTAAAAAATAATCAAATAAATATAAAAAGTACTCTAAAACTAACAAAATTGGTTTGAAAATATGTAGGTAGATCACACCTGTCAGATGTATTTATGTGGTTCAGTTGTATTAGTGTGTTTTGGGAGGTATTTATATGATTTTAACATATTTTGGTGTTTTGAAACGTATTTACATAAAATGCTTGAGAATTGTTTATGTGCTTTAGACATATTGTGAAAATTTATTATTAGAAGTTTGGATTATGAAAACGTTTACGAGATTATTGAAATGTTAATGTGAATATTGGGATGGATTATTTTTAGTCTTACGGGATAGTACACAAGAAATTGGGCTATCTGTTGGATAAGATGTTTGTATTGTGATACGTTGGCTTGAAATGTTGGGAGAAATTGGTAAACGCTAATTATGCAATATGGCAATAGACTTGAAAAGTCATGCCAAGTAGGAAAATTATTGAGGTCGTAGACTTGTTGGAATTGAGATAGACCCAATCCAAGTGAGACTACAGTGATATTTTAAAGATATATTATTATTTATTGTTATTTTTATTAGAGTAGCATGGCAGAAGTATTTAGAAACATAAGATTCTTTGGCAATTGGTTATCTGTGCTAGGTATTACCGACTTAAGTGCACTCTGTCTGTAGGCGGTTGGATATAATGTGGGCCACTGTGAATACGGATGTAGTAATATGGGGAATAGATTTTAACAATTATAAAGTATGGGTGACTTTCAGTTATTGGACCCTACATAGAGAACTATTGTTCTAGAATCGAGTGTAACTAACATGAGCATGCGATGCGATTTTGAAGTATTATGGTTTTGAACAAAATTTCAAGGACAAAATTTATTTAAGGGGGGTAGATTGTAATACTCTGACAATTTATATTTTTAAAAATATTATTTTAGATAAGTTTAATATTTTTGGGAACCAGATCAGATCTAGCCACTTTAGGAAGAGCATTCTCAAATCACGCCTCAGAAACTATCGACTCTGAGGCTGAAATACTAGAAGAGGTAATCGATTAAATTAGATTTAATATTTATACTTTTATTTATTTTATGTTGAAATAGATAGATTCTGTTGGTGCATAAAACTGGTACACACCTCGAGTATGGTCCAGTCGGATGACAGGTGGGTCCTCTTGCTGAGGTGGAGTCGTCGATTGAAAAGTCCTTGAGCGAGCTGTGCCGGGTCCTAGGAGGACTGACCTGCTGTGTCCAGAGTCCTGCTCTTCAGGGAGTGTACCTGCAGAAGGCTCAGACTGGGGTTTATCCCGGTGAAGCCCCTCCGGCGTGGTAATCAGTGCTCAAAGAAAAAAGGTACAGAATATAGTAAGAAAACAAATGAACTCACACGTAATGTAAGTCATTCCAGCGTATCTCGGGCTTACATAGCCCCCGATATATATAGGCATTGGAGATGATTAGTCGAGTCTAAACACGGTTAAGTAGTCGAAACCCTGTGTTTAGCCGATAATCCGAGACGTTTAGGAGATAATCGTTGGGCTTGGGCTTTTGGGCCCATTTGGCAAAGCCTGCGGGCCTTTGTCAGGCCTGCGGTGGTAAGATGGTGGAGGAGAGCAGAGATCCGTGGAGTCTTGGAGAAGAAACAAGGTGAAAAGGGAAGCCGATCAAGGTGAATGGCTGAGTCCCTGAAACTGACTACCTAGGGCACGGCGCAGAGCTCAGAGCGACACGTTCCAGCAGGGCTCCTCGCTCTCCATTGGATGCAAATGAGATTCCAGGGAGGAGCCGTGGTCGGCGTATGCTCCAGTGTGGCGTTTGTGGATTTCGGAATGCGTCCCTATCACTACAACGACGGACACGTGGCTGGGTCCTAAGTGCTGACTCAGAGAAGCCCAAAAATACCCTCATCAGTAGCTCTCCTAGCCCTGTGCGACGAGGGAAGCGAGACGGTCAGGGATATCAATTCCTGGCTGAAAAGGGCATCCTGGAGACTTCGAAGCGTGAGAAACACCTCTGATTGACACTTTTTCAAGAGTTAGTTTTTTCTTGAGGAGCTTAATTGAAATACGCCTCCATACGGTCGGGGTCCGGGGTTAGGTAGCACGGCAGGGCGGTCCCGAATTTCTCTGATTTTCAGGACGACAACTTTTTAGGAGTTGGAGTTTTTTAGAGGAGCTAATTTGAAATACGCTCCCCTACGGTCAAGGTCCGGGGTCAGGTAGCACGGTAGGGCGACCCCGAATTTTTTCGGTTTCACGGCGACGATTTTTCAAGAGTTGAACTTTTTTAGAGGAGCTAAATTGAAATATGTTCCCATATTGCCGGGGTCCGGGGTCAAATAGCACGGCAGGGCGACCCCGAAATTTTTAGATTTCACGATGACGATTTTTCAAGAGTTGAACTTTTTTAGAGGAGCTAAATTGAAATACGCTCCCATATCACCGGGGTCTGGGGTCAGGTAGCACGGCAGGGCGGCCCCGAATTTTTTCGAATTTCAGGGCGACACACGTTCACCGTGAACAAGCCCTGAGCCTGGACGGCGTTCGACGCTGAAAAACTAAAAGTGAACTACAGGGTGGCGGGCACACGGCGAGTGGCCGGCAGCTTGCCGACTGCCGCCGTGCACTGGGCAACGGCCTAGCCGGGCTGACCAGCGCCCAGGTGGGTGCTGGGGACAACACCCACTTATGCTGGGCACTAAGCTATCCCCAGCGCCCAACTGGGCGCTAGTCTAACCAGCAGCACCCAACTGGGCGCTGGTGTTACCAGCGCCCACAGTGGGCACTGGTGACACCAGTGCCCTGGGGACTGCGCCCACAAAGTGGGGCGCAGCCCCAAGGGGGCAAGCCCCTTGGCTTGCCCCCTTCCACTTTTTTTTATTTTTTATTTTTTTAATTTTACATATATATATTTTTACTTATGATTTTTTTTTTTTTTTTTTTTTTTTTTAGGGGAGAATTTGGGATAGACTCTCATCTGCGCCCAGCTGGCCTAAGGCAGCACGGCAGAATAGGAGGAGTCGGATTAGACGACACCGGCTCGGGGAGATGTGGTGAAATCTCTGGATGACACTCCTGGACGACGTTCTTGGATAAGGTCGTCACTGGACCTTATCGGCTAGGAGTAGCACGGTAGGGCGGTGTCCGTCGCTACCCGGACCATGCCGGCTAGCAGTAGCGCGACAGGGTGGTACTTGTCAAACTTGATGGTTCTGGATATGGGACACCGAGGCTGATGTCCCAAACGGGGCCACGCACACAGGCGCCGAGCAGAGGGATGCTGAGGAGGAGAGTGTTGACGAGGGGGCTGAGGAGGGCGAGATAGACGCCACTTCCCATCGCACGAATGCCCCTCACAACGAGGGTAGAGAGGACTAAGCTCGAACCATTGCCTTTTCAGGACTTAGGATTTTGTAGATTTTTTTTCGCTTATTCCTGTTTTTCTGCGCGCGAGCGTGTAAGCTTTTAAGCGGCATTACCAGGGTACTTCAGAGTCTACTCCTTTCTCTCAACGTTTTCGCCAAGTCATTCTTTGCCTAGCATAGTTTTTAGAGTTGTAAAATTTTGAAAAGTTTACAAAAACTTCAAGAACTTCTCGTCTCTGTCCAGGACCATAGTCCACTAGCCCCCCAGTTCGGGACACGAGCTGATTGCAAGGAAATCGTGTCGTGAACTTAGGAGTAGGGTTTCCCAGGGTAGCTGATCCTCTCGGTCCACATGAGCGCAACACGGTGGTTGGACCCTTGTGGCTGGTCATCGGGGAGTTCTCCGTAGTCAGGCTCATTCAAGAACCCTTTCAGGTTATCTCCATTTAGTCCATGCAGGAGCACTTTCCCTTTTAGAACGCCGGACTCATAGTCTACTGGTAGGGAGAGGTACTTGGCTGCAGGCCCTCAGACCCAATCAATGCCCCGCCCTTGGTGGATGACCTAAGTCTGTCCCCGGGTATGGATTATTGACTTCCAGAGAGGGTCTGGTTGTCACCCTCGACGCTGAGCGTCGGGATGAGACTTGTGGAGAGTTACTCGCGACGCCGAGAGTCGGGATGTTGATTTGGAGAATTATCCGTGACTCAAGAGGTCGGAGTACCACTGAGGAGAATCATTCGCGACACCGAGAGTTGGGACACAACTCAGGGGGTCGGAATGCAGACGTGGAGAATCACTCGCGACGCTGGAGCCAAGATGTGACTCTGGGGGTCGGAATGTAACCGTGGAGAATCACTCGCGACGCCGAGAACCGGGATGCGACTCAGGGGGTCGGAATGCAGTCGTGGAGAATCACTCGCGACGCCGGAGCCAAGATGTGACTCAGGGGGTCGGAATGTAACCGTGGAGAATTACTCGCAACGCCGAGAGCCGGGATGCGGATCTGGAGAATCATCCATGACTCAGGGGGTCGGAACGCCGTTGCTGGAGACAGGCTGGAAGGTGCTCATCTCCATCTCTAGTAGGATGGAGGGCTACTCGTCTCCGCCTTTGAGTTGCATGCTCACAGTTGGCCACTGCTCGAACGCCGTGGTGGTGAGAGGGTGGCGGGTAGGCCCTTGGCCCTGCCTACGATGGGCCCTCAGGTCAGATCTTACTGCGTGGCTGGGAAGCGGAGCCCAAGAGTAGCCCTGGTTAGTCCCTGACACCATGTTTTCATGAAGAACGGGGTCTTGACGTGGTCGGGGGGGCTCTCCAGTCCGGTAGCCCCAGTATGGAAGGGTGGAGGGCGGCCCTCGGGCACAAGCCCATTTGAAGATTCCACACAAGCATCGTGATCTTGGGGTCACTCCTCGGGTCCTGCAGTCTAGATAGACGGTTCCCCCTGGACGAGAGGTTAGCAGTAGGCACGCGAGAAGGAGTTGTACATTCGACTTGAACTCTTGCATTTGGTGTTCAAAGAGATCAACCCGAGATGCCTCCATAGCTCTTGAGGTCTATCCCGCAGCCCCAAGTAGCAGAGTTGACGGTCTTTCCTGACCATGGGGGGCAGTTATCCTCATTGGTGGGAGCTGGAGGGTATGCGCTTGGATTGTTCGACATATCTTCTCGTTCTTCTGTTTTGTGTCTATCTAACTAGACCTTGTGATCACTCAAGCTTAGCTGAGCAGAGAGTAGTGATCAGGGGAAGGCTTTTTGCTCAGTTTCCACAGACGGCGCCAAACTGTTGGTGCATAAAACTGGTACACACCTCGAGTATGGTCCAGTCGGATGACAGGTGGGTCCTCTTGCTGAGGTGGAGTCGTCGATTGAAAAGTCCTTGAGCGAGTTGTGCCGGGTCCTGGGAGGATTGACCTGCTGTGTTCAGAGTCCTGCTCTTCAGGAAGTGTACCTGCAGAAGGCTCAGACCGGGGTTTATGCCGGTGAAGCCCCTCCGGCGTGGTAATCAGTGCTCAGAGAGAAAAGGTACAGAATATAGTAAGGAAACAAATGAACTCGCACGTAATGTAAGTCATTCCAGCGTACCGCGGGCTTACATAGCCCCCAATATATATAGGCATTGGAGATGATTAGTCGAGTCTAAACACGGTTAAGTAGTTGAAACCCTGTGTTTAGCCGATAATCTGAGGCGTTTAGGAGATAATTGTTGGGCTTGGGCTTTTGGGCCCATTTGGCGAAGCCCACGAGCCTTTGTCAGGCCTGCGGCGGTAAGATGGTGGAGGAGAACGGAGATCCGTGGAGTCTTGGAGAAGAAATAAGGTGAAAAGGGAAGCCGATCGAGGTGAACGACTGAGTCCCTGAAACTGACTACCCAGGGCACGGCGCAGAGCTCAGAGCGACATGTCCCAGCAGGGCTCCTCGCTCCCCATTGGATGCAAATGAGATTCCAGGGAGGAGCCGTGGTCGGCGTATGCTCCAGTGTGGCGTTTGTGGATTTCGGAATGCGTCCCTGTCACTACAACGACGGACACGTGGTTGGGTCCCAAGTGCTGACTCGAAGAAGCCCAAAAATACCCTCATCAGATTCAAATTTAAGGAACATGATATTAAATGTAATTTAAATTTTTTATATTTCGTTGCGTAAATCTTATGATTTTAATATTCGATTCCTTCAGTAATCCCTTGTGGAACCAATTGAAATCTTATCCCAATAGTCACATTGCTCTGGGTAGAGTTTTGGATGAATTATATTCGATCTAATAGTAGATCGTTTCTTGCGTACGTGTATATTCATAATAATATTTCTCTGTAGCTAAGTATAAAACTCAGTATTATCAAAGTATAGCAACTCGTACATGTAATGCACAGTTGCTCAAGTCTAAAGATCACAGGTACAACCATAACTCAGATAATCCTATTTTAACATTGAGCAAAACTACCATGTAAGATATCTTGGATGATCACATTCAGGCCCTTACCACACTCCTATGTTCCCTTGTGGTGTTCTAGTATCTCATATTAATGGTTGAGACTCATCATTCTCATAAGAGAAAATACCATAACTAAAGTAGATTGTTAAAGACCTATTTAAACAATCTAATATTGACTAGGAACATTTCAGGATATAAATTACAAAATATCTATGGTCTCCGCCTTTTAATCACATTAAAATGTGAAGATTTTTCAACTCTATATCTATTGTCTACTTCGACATTGATTTGATTCAAGAATAATATCAAACATATATATATATATATATTAATAATTTTACAGATAAACGACATTGAACGTATAAATGAAAGATTGACTGTATGAGTTACATCCAATAATATGTTCAAAAAGTATTAAGTATTTTTTATATAAATGCCATTGGGATTTTGTGGGCCTTTTTAGTCGATTTAGGCGTTACGGTTCGATTATATTTCTAATTATATGGTTTCATATTTCAAAAATCTGTGATAGGTTATGGGCTACTAGTCTGCCATAGTCATGTCCTAACATACCTATATTTAAAACAGAGATGGAGATATCTTATTTTTTAGATCTATTTTTTTCTTCATGAGCTCCGATCTTAGACAAAGCAGATGGCAGTGACTAGGGTTGCGGTTCACGATTAGTGGTTGGCTCGATATGAGATAGAGACTCCATAGTGGCCGAGTCAGTTTGCGAATCATCGTGTTTTTCTTCATTTTTTTTTTATCTTTTTTATCTCCCTTTTGCTCCAAATTGCAGTGTTTTTGCTCAAATTTCAAAAATCTACGAAAACAATTCAAATAAATCATTTATACTAATTTAATTTATTCTAAAGAATAATAAAATCTAATTTAGTGGTTTTAAATCGCGTAAAATGTTACGCGATTACACCCCAAATCCAAATTTTGCTAATTCTCGAGCAAAATCAGATATATAAATTAAATAAAAAGTAATTTTCGTAGGGAACACAATTACATTTAGTATATGCAACAAGTTTTTAAACCCCTAAGTCACCCCGAGTGGACGAGTATAGTCTCGTAAAGGTTTATAGGGATGATACTCACAAACATCCTAGGTTTTTATTGTGAATTTTATTCCTCACAAAAGATTTATCAATTTGACCAATGCTAACTCATAGCACATGATTCCTGGTAATATTCATTTTTGCATCCGCAACATACATATAACTCTCATTTATAATGAGTTTAACACAAGTAGCTAGCCAACTAGTTTTATACAATCAAATAATCTTTTTCCTGAAATAAAAATATATTTGTCTATATCTATTTTTTATTTTAATTATTATTTTTGTATATATAAAACAAATATATATATATTTAAAATAAGTGACTTGTGCAATACTACCCAATTCAGTTGGCTTGGGACATTAGGTGTTAAGGCACTCTTTAGACTTAATAACTCGAACATCTTAAGTTTCGAGGTTAACGAATCACTTATTGTTTTAATAAATCGTTTCCCCCTTTTGATGCGAATACTCAAAACTTACTGAGTTAAGAGGTCCGGTTACTCAGCGAAAATTTATCATTAAAACAAAGAATCATTATTATTAACACAAATTTAGTTTTTTTTTTTTTGTTTTTTTTTTTTTTTTGTGTGTGTTTTTTGTTTTTCAATTTAAAGTTCAAGGTTAAATTATTCGCATGTCAAAACTTAGCAAACCAACTCATGTACTAAATTTAAAATAAATGAAAGTTAGCATGCACGTATGGGTTGAAAAATAAAATATTTTTAAAAAATCGGTGCTATGTTCCGATGACTATCTAGTAAACTCAAGTTTGAACCCGACAGATATACTATCGATGGATATATTGACAAAATTAAGTGCGAAACAAAATATCAAAAGGAATACAAATATCAACAGGAATACAAGCATTTACCCCCCCCCCCCCCCCAAAAAAAAAAAAACCTAAATTTAACATTATCCTCAATGATAAAAGCATGAAATAGCTTTGACAATGAAGGATACTACCTGGCGTATTCATAGTTATGGCATGACTGAGTAGGTGTAAAATGCCTACAAACCTGTTTACCAATGCACTCAAGGAAAATCATCAAAATAAAGTATAAGAACTGTAAAACTATAATAACTAAAATAAAATAAACTCAATACTCTAAACAATAGTGGGTTGCCTCCTACTTAGCACTAATTTTAACGTTTTTAGCTAGACGTAATGGGGCATCATGAATAAATCGGGTTAACCAAGTTGACCGCCTCGATAACACCCCGCTCTTTAAAGCCTACCATATGCTTCAAACTTTGGTCATTAACCTTAAGTTTTCGGTCGTCTCTTAAGTCGATTATCTCCACCACCCCCACTGGGGTGCGCTTTTTCGATGCCATCCCACTTAGATCAAAATTCACCCGGGAAAAGTCTTAACTTTGAGTTGAACAACCACACCTTCTGATTAGGATGGAAGGACTTCCTATTAATGATGTTATTATGAAATGCTCTTTTCCTTTCCTTAAAAATTCTCGAATTCTTGAAGGCTTCATTCCGCAAGTCGTCTAACTCCGAGCGTTGAAGCTTGTGTTCATTCCCTGCTAGTTTCATCTCAAAATTTAATGCTCTCGTAGCCGAATAAGCATGATGCTCTAGATCAACAGGTAAATGACACACTTTTTCATACACCAATAGGTAAGGTGACATACCGATAGGAGTTTTATAGACTGTACGATACGCCCATAAAGTATCAACCAAACGTTCTGACCAATCTTTACGGTCGGGACGTACCGTTTTCTCTAAGATCTGCTTCACCTCTCTATTGGACATCTCCGCTTGACCATTAGTTTGAAGGTGATAAGGTGTGACCACCTTGTGAGTCATAGAGTACTTGCGTACCAATGCCTCAAATAGCCTATTACAAAAATGTGATCCCTCGTCACTAATGATTGCCCTGGGTGTCCCGAAACTGCTAAAAATATGTTCCCTCAAAAAGCGGAGCACTACTCTATGGTCATTAGTTCTAGTAGCTTTGGCTTCAACCTATTTCGACGCATAGTCTATAGCTAGCAAGCTATACTCGTGACCAAAGAATGTTGGGAACGGTCCCATGAAATTGATGCCCCACACATCGAAGATCTCAACTACTAGGATAGGTTGGAAGGGTATCATATCTCGGCGGGATATTGATCCAGTGCGCTGACACTTGTCATAAGCCTGACAGAATTGATGCACATCTTTAAATAAGGACGGTTAATAAAAATCCGAATTGTAGCACTTTTTTCCCCAAAGTGTCATTCGCATGCCTGAGAGTGTAAAAAATTCAAGATACTGTCAAACTCTCACTCTGGCACACATCTCCTTATCACTTGATCCGTATAATGCTTGAATAAGTAAGGATCCTCCCAGTAAAAATGTTTGACCTGTGAGAAGAAATGGTCTCTATCTTGTTTTGTCTACTGGGTAGAAATCTCATCTGTAGTGAGGTAATTTACGATGTGCGCAAACCAATATGGGGACACTTGGGGGCTACTGAGAAAAGTTGTTAATCGGAAAATGAATCCCCAATGGGCTTTTCTTTCTTGCTCTCATTGATAAAAACCCGAGATAGGTGATCGGCTATGACATTCTCTACTCCTTTTTTATCTTTGATCTCAATATCGAATTCTTGGAGTAAGAGAATCCACCTAATCAGCTAAGGTTTTGTTTCTTTCTTTGACAATATGTACCTCAAAGCTACATGATCGGAGAATATGAAAATTTCTGACCCTAGGATATAAGATAAAAATTTATGCAATGCAAAAATCACAAATAACAACTCTTTCTCGGTAGTAGTGTAATTCACTTGTGCTTCCACAAGTATCTTACTTGTATAATATATCACGTGAGGTACCTTATCCACTCTCTATCCCAAAACAACACTAACAGCATAGTCAGAGGCATCACACATAATCTCGAAGGGTCGAGAGTAGTCCGGGCGCTGAATGATATGAGCAGAGACTAGAGTGGCCTTAAGCATCTCAAATGCCTTTCGACATAACTCATAAAAAACAAAGGGCATATCTATAGCGAGTAGATTGCAGAGGGGGTGTGGAATCTTGCTAAACTCCTTGATGAATCATCGATAAAATCCTGCGTGCCCCCAGAAATAATCGAATTTGCTTTACTGTTGTGGGTGGTGGAAAATTCGCAATGACATCAACCTTAGCACAATCCACCTCAGTCCCTTTCTTTGAGACCACACGTCCCAACACAATGCCTTGCTAAAACATAAAATGGATTTTTTCTCAGCTCAATACCAAATTAGTTTTCTCACATCTTTCTAGAATCTTCTCAAGATTGTTAAGACATCCTTCGCATGATGTCCCAAAAACTGAAAAGTCATCCATGAAGGCTTCTAGGAAGTTGTTGATTATATCAGAGAAAATTGCTAACATGCACCTTTGAAAAGTTGTATGTGTATTGCACAGTCCAAAGGGCATTCTTCGGTATGCAAATGTGCCAAAGGGGCACGTGAATGTGGTTTTCTCTTGATCTTTGGGAAACATTGGGACTTGGTTATATCTCAAGTATCAGTCAAGGAAACAATAGTAAGGAAATCCCGCTAACTTATATACAATCTGATCAATGTATGGTAGCAGAAAATGATCATTTCTTGTTATGGAATTGAGCTTTTGATAATCAATACAAACTCGCCATCCTGTGGTTTCTTTGAGAAGGACCAATTCTCTCCCAGAATTCTTTACCACTGTAATTCCCAACATTTTCGGCACCACCTGTACGGGACTCATATACTTGCTATCAAAAATTAGGTAAATGATACCCTCATCTACTAGCTTCAGAACTTCCTTCTTCACCACCTCTCTCATGTTTAGGTTTAACTTTCATTGAAACTCTCTTGTCGATTTTGCATCGTCTTCAAGATGTATTTTATGCATACACAACAAAGGGTCGATCCCCTTTAGAACTGTCACTCCCCATCCTATAGCCTTTTTATATCGTTCAAGGACATTGACCAACTTTTCTTCTTGCTCACCTGTGAGTTCAGCCGAAATAATTACAAGTAGCGTATCATCATGGCCAAGGAAGGCATATTTTAGTGAATTCAGAAAAGGTTTCAACTCAATTATTGGTGGGGATTCAATTGATGATTTCAGTTGTTCACTTGATTGCAATGGTAATGGTTCAGGTTTCCTAAACCATAGGGTTTCATCCTGGTATATTCCTAGCACTTCGTGGATTTCCTCGTATAACTCCTCAGGTTCTAACCCCTTATCCTCCATGTATATGGTGATTGCCTCAAGGGAATCCTGGGATAACGTAGAAGGTAAAGACTCTTCCACTAATTCATCAATTTGATCAACCCCAAAGCACTCTGACGAGTTCTCATCCAAGGTTGGTTAATCGCCTTAAAAACTTTGAGTCGCAACTTCATGTTTCCGAATGACACATCTATGACTCCTGACCTGTAATCAATACAAACATTGGCTGTAGTTAGGAATGGGTGTCCCAATATAACCGGGATATAATGGCTAGGGTTGGGGACTGGTTCCATGTCTAGGACTATGAAATCCACGAGGTAGAAAAACTTCTTTACTCCTACGAGGGCATCTTCAATTATGCCCCTCGGTCTTTTGACTGACCTATCGGCTAACTGGAGTGTCACTAATGTGGGCTTTAGATCCCCTAAACCTATATTCTCATACATGGAAAATGACAGCAAATTTACACTTGCGCTAAAATCTAGGAGAGCCCTTGCGATGGGCTGGTCTCCTATCACACATGCTATAGTCGGGACTCCACAGTCTTTAAACTTTGGTGGTATTTCACATCCTAAGATGAAACTCACTTGTTGTGTTAGTAAGACCTTCTTTGACACATGTGTTCTAGATTTTCTTTTCTTTGTACAAAGGTCTTTCTGGAATTTTGCATATGCAGGGAGTTGTTTAATAACATCCAAGAATGGAAGATTAATCTTTACTCGCATGAATGTTTCGAGGATATCCTCATTTCTAGCGCTATCACGATTGAACGGTGAAGGTTGAGTTAAGCATTGAGAAAATGGAGCCCGATGAACTGAACGTATTTCCTTAGGTGTATCAAGTTTGGAGTTCGAACTTTTGGGCTCCTCAACTTTCTTTCTTGGCTGTGGTTTTTCTACCATTTCTTCATTTTCATTCTCATCCTCTTGAATTCTCTCCTCAACACCTACCTGATTGTCAATCTTTTTGTCACTTTTAAGGGTTGTAGTCAATTGAACGTGCTCGTGAGACTCGCTCATTTCCCTAATAAAGTGTTGACTCCTAGGATTATTTATTGGCTGACTAGGAAACTTCCTATTATCCCTCTTATTCAAAGCTTCAGTGAGTATCCCGATTTGGGCTTCTAACCTAGCTAGGGATTGAGAATGCGAATTCATTTTTTGATTTTGCTCTTGAAGGAGTTTAAGAAATTGTTGCATTTCAATTGGATGTATATTTGCTTGACCTTGGGATTGGTTAAATCCCGGGGGTGGGTTCTGGTACTGGGGCCTAGAGGGTGGAACAACAGACTGTCCCTAAGTGTGTGTCTTCCATGGAAAATTAGGGTGATTTCGCCACCCCGGATTATAATTGTTAGAGTACAGATTGTTGTCCTGTCGGGGATACGTTTGTGCAGCATTAATCTATTCTTAAACATATTCAGGAAATTGCGCTCCGCAGGACACTCAAGGACAATATGGGATTAGTTTAGGTAAATTTAACATGCCGTAGCTGGAGGAGGAGAATGAGGTAGTTGATTTTGTAAAACGATTCAATCTAACTTTTGGGAAATCAAATCAACTTGTGCAGCGAGGTCTACTTGTTTGATCTCGTACATCCCTCCTCCTCGTGTTTGTCTAAGGCTCTCTTGCCTACTAGTGGACACATGTTGTAAAGAATTTTTACTTAAAGTCTCAAACATGGTCCAAGCCTCATCCTCGCTTTTTGTGAGGGACGTTCCTCCGCAAGACACGCCTACCATATGATGATTGTGTTCATTTAGGCCCTCATAGAAACTTTGTACTATTTGCTACTTTGGTACCTTGTGATGTGGGCATTGCGCAAAAGATCTTTTATTCGATCCCAACATTCATGGGATTGTTCAGTAGGTTATTGGGAGAATGAAGTTATTGCTTTCCTAATTTGGTTGGTCTTCCTAATTGGAAAGAATTTTTGAAGGAAAGCTTTTTGAAGTTCTTCCCAGGTAGTGATGGATTCCGGGGGTAAAGAATGGAGCCATTCCTTTGCCCGATCTTTTAGGGAGAACGAAAAAAGTCTAAGGTAAACAGGATCCTCAGATAAGTGGGGCAATTTAAATGTAGTGCAAATTGCGAGGAAATCATTAAGGTGCCTATATGGATGATTGAGACTGTTAGCCTAGTGGAATACCCAAGAGGGGGGGTGAATTGGGTAATTAAAAATTTATCAGAATAAAATTTTAATAAATCAAATATTAATTTTAATCCTAAATTAATTAGTATCTTTATATCACAGCGGAATTAAATAATCAACTAAGTGCACACCAAATAACAAAAATAAATAAAGTAAATATTGCAGCACACTAAGATATATCCTGGTTCACCAAGCTACTCTTGGCTAATCTAGTCCTCCGAGCTCCACGGAGATTCGCACCCACTAATACTTAAGATCCCTTTAAAGGTAGGAACTAAACCCTTACAACGATTCTTTTACAGACTTAAAATCAACCTTTACAAAATCCTTTTCTCAGGCTAAAGAATAACCTCTACTTTTTACAGGCTCAAGAATAACCTATATTTTTACTAGCTAAAGATTAACCTAATTCTTTTTATACCTTAGGCTCAAGAATCAAAATCTTACCAACACTCCAAATATCCTTTTACTCGGTAATGATTGAACCGTTACAAAATTCACTCAAAACACAATTCTATCTAGGAAGAATCACTACCTCAATCTCTTTACAGGAAGAGACTGAAACCCGGCTACCCCTGATTAAATACCCCCAACAGTATTTAACCCGTCACACTACTCACCAATACAAATTGATAAGTAGGAAATCTCACTAAGAGCTTCTACCACCCTAGATAAATAATAACTCAATTAATATCTCGACTAATGATAGAAAAATGTGAGATAAAAAAGTATGATTTGAAACAAGATATGGGTAGCAAATTTGAACACGTAATCAGATTCAAGCAATTGTTTGTAAAATATTTTCTTTAATAAAAATCAAAAACTATTTCTAAGATTAATTTCCAAAAGATAAACAAGTAATGCAATAATAGAATATAGTTGGAAAGATCTCACCCGAAATCCAAAAAAAGAATAATTAGAATAATGTAACTTCAAATCCGGTAGCAGCAAAGATTAATCGCAATTTGATCTTCAAGATTGTCTCTCAGAATAGCTAACACAATATCTTAGATTGATAACTCTTAGAACAACACAATATGATATTTCTCTCTTTAGCTCACTTCTCTTGTTGTTAATGATATAAGAAATTCACAGGTCTATTTAAAGGAAAATGAAATCAGTCTTCTAACGGCTCGTTCCAATGTGTCATGACATTTAATAACAATTATAGACCCCTTATATCATAATGACTTCATTTTGGTTCAATTCACTTAATAAATAACTTTTAAATCTTTCAATTAAGTCTCCCAAATATTTCTCAAACTCAATTAGATAAAATAGAAACAATTTTATGTATTAATTTGAGAAACATTAAAAATTAATGAACCAAATCAATAAGATTTATATTTCAGGTGAAGCATATCTTAAATATAAAAATATCCCCGAAATCTCTTTCAAATCCTAACTAAAAACGGTTACTTTTGGATATAATCTCGAAATAAACAGTTTCCTGAAACAGTGCGTCTAGTCGACCGACCAGTCGACTGGTAGATTCAAGTTGTAGCCAAGGATGTTCATTGGTCGATCTGTCTGTCGACTTGTAGATTCAGAGAGTTCGTTTTGCCTTCATCGGTCGACCTACCTATCGCCTTGTAGATTCAGAGAGTTTAGTTTCTCTTGGTCGGTCAATCTACCTGTCGACTCATAGATATAGAGTCTTCATGCTGATTGGTCCGGTTGACTTACCAGTTGACTAGTGTCTTCTGGATCTCTGTTCTGAACTCGTTTTTAACTTATTCTCTTTTACGTTTTCGTCCCTTTAACCATTTTCTCTTCTAAATAAGCTCCACTAACCTTCTTATATTCCATTTTAGTTATTTAAAATTATTTCTTTTCAAATCACATATTGGAGCAAATAAATTCACTTAGTCAAAACACACATAAACAGTAAAAAAAATTTGTGTTGTGTATGTGTTCCTAATTGGGATATTAAGAGTTGAAATTCACTTGAGTTGTTTTCTCTAATTTTTTCTAACTCTTAATTCTTCATCATCTTCGACATTATCATTTGGCATCCAATTAATTTTCTTCTTCATCACTGGAACTTAAATAACTAAAACACTCAATTAAAACATTAGTTCCACCAAACCATCAACACTTAATTGTTCATCAAAATTTTAGGACCAACAGAGACTAAGCCCATGAAATGATGGAAGCATTTGGATAATCCATGACTTAATTTCAAATAAAGTCGCACCCCCTAATTCAGGCAACTTAATGCATGAAGGCGATTTATAAATTGAGGGAATGTAATATTCCCTCAACGATCTAGGTGGTTTCGTAGCCATTTCGGAGGGTTCATGGTTTGCAAGTTTATTAGTTTTATTTTCAATTTTAGATCTCCTAGGAACGCTCTCTAATATTCTATCGAGATTGAATTCGTTCAGAGAGTTGGTTTGTTTTTTCTTGTGCATAAAAGTAGGCAAACCCCAAAGACCAATTGCAAATTTTTTAATTATTTTTTATTTTTATTTTACTATTATTATTTTTTTATTTCTTAGTTTAATATTATTATTATTATTATTATTATTATAAATGTTAAAAAAACATTCAACTGTTACTGTTACTGTTTGATTTTTATTTTTATTTTTTTTTTCAGCTACAGTTGTTAATTATTGTAACAGTTAAAAAAAACCAGCTACTACTATCTCCAAGCTCTCAGGTTTTTTTTTCACTTTTTTTTTTCGTTTTTCTTTTATTACAGTTTCTGTTTTTTTTTTTTAAATTAATTTATTAATTTATTTATTAGTTAATTTTTTTTATATTGTTTTCTCTAATTAATTAATTATTTATTTATTATTAAACACGTAAGAAAAAGAAAAATAATAATTAAATTCAATAATTAGCGATGTTGATCCCGGCAACGGTGTCAAAATTTAATCGCTCAAAAATAATACTCTTTTAATGGTACTGCGATACTGATGTAGCACGGGTTCAAGTAGGGTGTCGAACCGAACCACAAAGATCGGTCTTGTAACGATTAATTTCAATTTTTTTTTTCTTTCTTTAAGAACAAATGAGTTTTGATTTTTAATTTGAGTTTTGCAAGAAATAAATACTAGATCTAAACAATGAAAATAGGGAACCAAGTTAGGAATTGTGACTTTCGTATTTTGTAATTATGTTTTTCTCGTATTTTCTTTTTAATTCACATGTGTGCAAATAAGCTCCCAACTATAAGCCGGAACTACTTAGAAATATTACATTTATTATTCTTTGGTATGATTTATCTTCGGCATGTAATTCCTACGTTACTCTAATTTATGGTGGATTACAATCTAGGCATAAACCATCCAAACCAATAATTAAATCTTAAGAATATGATTATATGATTGTTAAATCTAGAGTACAGGTACGAACTTTAACGTTCTAGTAATAATTGAATCTAAAATTGAAATCTCTACGAGAACATTTCGAGATTAAATTTAATCACGATTTAAACTATATTTCAAGTACAAAATTCATTATCATATAATTTTTTACGCATAAACTAAAATTAATCTAAAAATACAATATTACATAAACCAAAATACATACCACAATTCTAACCTGGTTAGAAGGAGATTAGCCACAGATGATGATTTGTTCTTCTTCAAACATGATATTCTATATAATTTTCATTGAAGAATCACCTCTAAAATCTAGCAATAGTGTGTACAAAATTTGAATGGAATTTTATGAAAACTAAAAAAATAAAATCAAACAGTGTAATGGTCACTGCTGAAGAAAGACAAAAAGAAGAAATTAAAAAATGAACTTCTCTCCCTAACCCTATTGCTGCCCGACTAAAAACCGAGAAAAGTGAAAGAAATAATCCCCTAGAAAAAGGCCAAGCAATCCCCAAAGGAAAAAAAAAAAAAAAAGTAGTTAGAATCCACCTCAAATTTCTCTATTCCTTTTTTTCTCCCACAATCAATGGTCATGGCCATAAAATGGTCATTTCCTGGTTAAATGTAACGGATTAGGCCTCCCATAATGGTTGGTCTCTCAGGCGTGGGCGAATTGTGACCGGACCGGACCGGATCCGGATCGGGGCTTGCGTCAGTTCACAAATCTTCTTGTTTTTCTCCATTTTTTTTTAGGAAAAATTGACAATTAGTTCTAATTATATGGTCTAATTTGCGATTAGTCTTTTTTTATGATTAGGTTTATAATTAGTCCCTAAATCTGTTTTTCTCTCCTGTTTTAGTCTTGCGCGTGCTCACGTATGATTCTTGGAGTGTGGAGAGCAACTCTTTGAGATCGTTTAGTCGTTGTATTTTGAATTCGCACCTATATATAGTTTCAGTTTCAGGGTTCTTTTGGCTTCTATTTTTCGGTGATTTTGTTGGTCGGCGAGCTAGGGTTTTGGAGATATTGGATTCTATTAATTTAGGATGTCGACTAACGATCAGCGAATCGAATGTAAGTAACATATATTATTTTGGCACTGTTTTTAGTGATTTGTTTATTGATCGTTGGTTTTTTTATGACGCAATTTTGGTTAGATCTTAATTTTTTGGGATATGAATTGACTGTATTTTTTCGCAAAGTATCTGATTGATTTATTATTGAATCTTTAAGTCTTTTTGCATATAGGACGAGATCTTTTAGTAAGGTGATATATACGTTTGACAAACGCGATAGATTTTGAACTTCGTTAATGTGTTTGATCCTTTTGTTGGAATTTTAGAGTACGTGTTTTGATCTTTAGCTGGATTTTTTTAGTGAAAAATTTGTTACATTCTGTCAGCTTTAGTGTAAGCTTTTAGTTTACTTACTAATTGTGTGATCTGTGTTCTGAACTTAGAAACTTTTTAGTGCAAATTTAGTTACATGCTACTAGTTTTAGTGTAACTTTTTTAGTTACATTTTTAATTGTGTGTTGTTTTTGTTCTGCTTTTTTATGTTATAAGTTTAGTTCAAAACTTGTTACATTTTACCAGTTTTAGAGTAAGTTTAGTTACATTTTGTAATTCTGTATTTTTTCATACATGTCTTGGTATGTTTTTCTTGTAGCAATATCTGCATTTAGATATAAAATGTCAAACTTGGCGATTGCTTTGTTCAAATATAAGGATTACAGTGGAATTGTGAAAATTGATAGTGAGATGAATTTTGTTAGTTTCATGGAAAAGGTTGTTTATCGATGGAATAGCTTGTCATCAATCTATTTTGATATGCATTATTCTCTGCCTGGTCATCCAAACTGTATGCTATGTGATCAAGATGACTATGATGGTATGATTATGTTGATTAGATCATTTAGTGTTGATTTTGTGGAAGATGTAATAAAGGGCAATACTATAATCCATGTACATGTTTTTAGTGCTACATCTGGTGAGGGTTCAAGTAATGTATCAGATAGTGGTCCTAGTGGATCAGGGGAATCAAGTTTATGTGTTTATGATGATGAAGATGATGATATGCTGCCTTATTCTTGGCATCATGAGAAGAAATACTTGCAATCTTTCGGAGTGGGCAAAAGGTATTAATTGTGTGGGGCAGTGTTTTAAAGGTGGGGTGGAAGAATTTCGTACTGTCTTGAGGAAGTATTCGATTGAAATTGGATTTAGTTACAAGTATAAGAAAAATGATAAAGTCCGTATTACTGCATATTATTCATTTAGAGATACAAGAGATTGCAAGTGGTTTGTACATGTGCATACTGATACTTTGAATGGATGTTTTAAGATAAATGAGTTGCTGAATGAACATACATGTGGTGCAGCATATAGAACTATGAAGAACAAGAGGATGAGTTCTAATGTTGTTACTAGTTATTTGTTGGAAACTATCAAGGATAAACTTGAAACACGGCCTATTGATATTCTTCATGAGTTCAAGAAACGTTATGGTCTTGATATTACATACAATCATGCTTGGCTTAGAGTTGAAAAGACGAGGGATAGCCTTTTTGGGGGATCATATATATGCATGTAATCAATTGAGATGGTATGTAGAAGCATGCAATAGAACACATCCCAACAGTTACTTGTTGTTGGAGTATGAAGGCGACACAAATCGTTTTAAGCGTTTTTTTTGTTGTTTTCCATGGGTGTATTCATGGATTTCAGTTTCTACGCCTAATATTATTTCTGGATGGGACATTTTTGACTGGTAGATACAAAGGAGTTCTTCTTGTTGCTTGTGGTAAAGACGGCAATCAAGGTACTTAAATTAACACATTTCTGTTACATGTATCTAAGTTTTACATTTTTTGTTTTTAACTCATTTTTTAGTTACATGTCACTTAAATTAGAGTCATTTGTAATATTAGTGACATGTATATCTTCTTTTATAACATGTCACAGTTTTATATTACATTTTCAACATGTAATATTAGTGACATGTCAATAATTTATTTTAATATTTTTTTATTTGTTAACAAAATACAATATAAGTCTTTTATACCATTTTAATCACATTATACTTTTTCTTCTTATTCTTATCTAATTTTTTATACTTTTTCATGATGTTTATTTATTTATTGTATACATTTATAAAAATTTTGATTTTTTATAGTTATTTTTTGTGTTTTTTATTTTGTTTAGGTATATTTCCACTTGCATTTGTCATTGTTGATGCTGACAATGAAGATAATTGGTTCCGGTTTTTGACACAATTGTCTGTTATATTACCTCCAGAACGTGTCATAACGTTCATTTCTGATCGGCACAATGACATTATTCAAGGAGTCTGAAATGTCTTTCCACATTGTTATCATGCATTTTGTTTACACCATCTCAAAATGAACTTGAAAGCTGCATTGAGTGGATAGAGTACCAAAACAAAGGAATTTTTTGTTACCTAATTATCTGAGTGTACTTATGCAGTTACCCCGGAATTATACGATGTTGCATATGATGACATGATTGTTCAAGGGGGAGCATGGGTGGAGAAGTTTATGGAAGAGTTGCCAAAAGAAATATATAGTTGAGCGTTTTTTCGAGGCACAAGGTATGGCGAGATGTCCTTAAATTTGGCTGAGTCTTTTAATGCGTGGATTAGGAATTATAAACATATGCCAATTATTATGATGGTTGACAAGATAATGATTTCATTAATGGAACAAATGTCTCAACGGAGGAATGATTCGTTACGCTTAAGTGGAATTATATGTCCTAATTAGGATACAAAACTGTCACGGTATATAAGTGAGTGTCGAACATGGTTGGTCAGCGAGGGCGCAGAAGGAGTCTATGAAGTGCATTGCCACCCTTCTGTTTATGTTGACCTAAATAAAAGAAAATGTTTATGTTAATTATGGAAATTGAATTCCTTCCCGTATTCGCATGCCTGTGCAGCAATTATGAGAACAGGCTCGTTGGTATATGGTTTTGTGGAAGACTACTTTCACTGTAGTTTCTATTGTGAGAGTTATTCGAAAAGCATATACACAGTGCCAACAATGGAAAGACCTATTTTCGAACAGACAGAGACCGTCGTATTGCTACCTTTATCAAGAAGGCAACCTGGACGACCGAAAAAGCAAAGAATTCCTTGAAGGGGTGAGGTGAAGGAGCATAAGTGTGGTCGAATAGGTAGACACAATAGGAAAACGTGCAAACTTGCGCTTTAGTTGAACAACATTTTTACATTTTTTTATTCTTTTTCAGTTTCTGTTTTTTTTTTTTAGCAAGTGTTACTTGATTTTTTCAGTTGTTTTCAATTTTAATTGAAATAAATTTTAGTTACATGTCATTGAAATCTGCGTTTTTTTGTGCATTGTTTAACATGCAACATTTTTTTTTAGGCATATGTGGTTATAGTACAAAAATTCAAAATATATATAACAAAAACATCCATAGACATATACAAAAAAGAGGCCTACATATATATATATAAACAAAAGTAGTTTTTTTTCACTGAACAAAATACATATAAAAACTTTAAAAAGACAAAAAAATAGATGTGGTACTACTTGTTTGCGATTTGTCTTGCCAGAACGTTCTTGTAAAAGTCGACATCATCCTTGAGGAGTTTGATCTCTATCTCGTGTCAGCGTGCTTGTCGTTGTGCTTCATCTCATTCATCCTTCATCCGTCGGCACTCTGACTGCGCTGCACCCAGTTTCCATCGCATATCTTTTGCCTTTTTTATTTCTTGATCTCTCTCTTATCTCATTGACCGATAAGTTGTCTGACATGCTCCCAGTTTCCACATTAGTTCTTCAATCGTTTTCCTGAAATGGTTGCACTCTGATAAACATGTCTTCATGCAAGTCTCAAACTTGCTTTCCATTTATTTTTGCTCTGGGAGTTTTTTGTGTAGAAGATATGAACACGAACGACGGTGATTTTGTATTTATAGTCGATTTTTAGATAGAACAACGATTACATGTAGCATATGAATCATTTTCTTGCATACAACATCCATCACGTCATTTCGTATATAATAAATACGTTTATCATGATTACATGTAACTAGAATCTATGCAGTTTACACATTCTATGTGAGTATATTATCGTTAAATTATTCATTTTTTGGAATTATTAAATTATTAATAAGAGTAATTTTTAAATTTAAATTATTTTTTAAATTTAAATTAATTTTTATTTAAATCATTTTTTTATTATTTTTTACCATTTATTTATTTTTATTTTGGAATATATTGGAAGTTTATTTATGGTTATATGTAACTAGATTTAAATGAGTTCAAGATTTTTAGGTACATGTAACTAGGTATAGTGGTTTGATAGTACTAAATTATAGAAGTAATTATTACGTTTAATTATTATATTTTATTTAAAATTTATTTTTTAATTAACTTTTAGAGTTTTTTTTTTATTTTTTGTTACTTGTAACTAGGGACACGTGTTAGCTTAATTTTTTTTTAATATATAAATATGAAGAGATTTTTTTAATATTGCAGTGCATTTAAGAGTCCATCACGTCGGTTTTGTAGTGTTGACGTATGGTGTGATTAGTCTTTTCACATTTCACTTTTTTGAAATGTTTAAGCGATGACGCATGGTGTGTTTAGGTACATGTAACTAGATTTAATTTTGTAGTTCAAGATTCTAAGTACATGTAACTAAGTATAGTGTTTTGTATTAAAATTTATTTTTTTAATTAACAAATATATTACTAAAAGAATTTAATAATCCAGTTGTTAGTTACAAAATATAACTAGGGACACGTGTTCTATTTTAAATAATTTTTTATTTTTAAATTATTAAAATATATAAATATGAAGAGATTTATATATTTTTATAAATATATAATAAATATATTGGTTTTTGCAGTGATGTTGAATGTTATGTTTTTAGTGTCTTTTCACAGTTTACTTTTTGAAAATATATAGAAATGTTTATGTATATATCTATATAAACAACAGGTGTAGGTACATGTAACTAGATTTTTTTTAATTAACAAATACATAATTAATCATAATTAGAGATTTTTTTGTTACTTTTGTAACTAGGGAAACGTGTTAAATGGTAAATATTTTTTTTATTTTTTGTTTATTTAAATTTATAAATTTGAATATAAATAAATATATTTATATTTAAATATATAAATATACATATGACGTATGATGTGTTTTTGTGTCTTTTTTCACATTCACTTGAAACATATAAAAGTATTTATTTTTATATTTAAAATAAAGAAGAGGTGTAGATACATGTAACTAGAAGTAATGATAGTTAGGGGATTCTAGTTACTTGTAACTAGTTTTTATTTAAATTATTTATTTTTTCTAATAAAACATAGGTGCAACTAAATGATAGGGATTCTAGTTCCTCGTAACTATTTGTTATTTACTTTTGTTTTATTTAAATACTTACAACAACTGTGTATTGTTTTAATGACATGTAACTAGATTACTATTATTTTAGTTATAATAGTCTAGAAACAAGAAAACATAAAATATATTACTACGAAAATCGTTGGATAGATATGCATCTAGAATACGATAGTTGCAAAATGAAATTGATAGCAAAAATTACATGAAAACAAACCATCAAAAAACATTACGCACATGAAACGATTTTTGTTCAAAATAATTAGCGTATGGTTTGTTGATCCAGTTTTGCTGCTAATTTTTTTGCCAAATAGTTATTTATTGTCCAAGATTTGGTTGGATGATGCAACAAAGATTCAATGACTAATGTCCTCTCTCTTCTGATCTCATCCTTTGTAAAATCTGGATCAATTTTCTCTCCCAGTGCTATTTGCTTCATGAAGTACACCACAAATACTCCACAATCTTTGCTGTATTTTTTTAAAGAAAAAATTAGTGTTATCACACTAAGAAGACTAGCATACAGAGAAAATAAAAGTTTTTTTAATCTGCCGAGGTGCTGTTGTGGAGTTTTCTTGACATATGTCATCCTAGATTCAAACTTGGGGTTTGATGCATCCTAGTTTCGATGTTTCTTAATAAATGTTTCAACAAATAATTTCTGTAAAAAAACAGACATAAATGAAACTTATATTAAAAATAATAATAATAATAATAATTAAACAAATGTGTATTGCTTCCATGTTTTTAACATACCAATTTCCTTGCATCTTTGAAATAGTAGTCAACCTCTTGTTTTCCGGGTCTAGGCTGCAACGAGTTATAGAATCTCTATATATTCTCATGCGTATTCAGAAACGAGTAATGTCCAATGGTTCTCTATTGTACTTTTTCCTGGAGAATTCATTGGGAAATGGATGTATCTATAGTCCTCGCTTAAAGCTTTTACCAACTGTGGATAGAAATAATCTTTGAGGTATTTTGTTGAATTGTCATTCATCATTTTCTGCAATTTTTTTTGATAAGATGTTAGATATTTTTTGCTAAAACATAATAAATTTATAATAATATACAAAATTACCCATGCGGAGCTGATTGTGAAGAATGATTTGCTCAACAAAGTCTATTGCATTAGAGTAAGCTTCGTAATATTTTGTTCTTGCTTATTCATTAGAACTTCAACATATGCATTTATAATCTACAAAAATAGTATTTTTTTTTTTTATACATTATATATGGGTAACATTATAAATTTAGAATTTAGAGACATTTTAGAAACTTACAAAATTCGAAACTTCTGTTTCGACAAGCATTCCAAACAAATCACGCAACGACACTTGTGCTTCTACTCCTTCACCTCCAAACACAAAACACCTGCAGGATTTTTCACATTTTTCTGTATTTAGTACACGTAGTTAGTAAAAAAAAAAACGTATGTTAGATGTAAATTAGTACCCTGATTGCTCAAGATCATAAATGGTCTGCATAAGTGTCCAGTCCTCGTCATCTAAGAATGGCGCAATAAAACTCTTCCGCTTTGATGGCATTTTTGTGGGATTTTCATCAAGGACTGGAGAACTGTCCACTTCCATGGGTTCATCCACTTTCTCTTCATCATCTTTTCTTGTCTTCATCATTTTCACAGGATTATTATATACATATTCTTCTTCATGTGTCTTTTGTTTCCGTGATCTTGATTTGATTCGTTTAATGAGAGAGTTTGGGTCACCAATTTTTTTGTCTTTCGATTTCACCTTCTGTTTATTGTGTGAAGGCTTGACAACAGGACTTTTTTCTTGAATAAGTTGTCTTTTTCCATCATCAATCGAATCAGCAGACAGCTTAATTGTCTCTTCCATTTGTGGCGTGGCATCTCTCTTCATTATGTCCTAAATATGTAGCTTCTGCTCAAAAGATTCCTCTGTTAGACTTGGCACATATGATTCTTCATCGTCAAATGACTCTTTCACCTTTACATTTGGCTCTCTGCCACCAAGTCCAGCAAGTTGATCTTTCAAACTCTCAATTTCTTCATCTTTTCTTGACACAAACCGTTTATATTAGCAATCGAGGTCTTGGATCTGCTCTCTCAATGGATGCTCAATACGATATTGTTGAGTGACAAGCTGCAAACTCAACTTCGTTATCTCTTTCTCCAACTTGTCTTGTTTTTCAATAAACACCTCAATAACTCCATTCAATTCCTCAATCCTTTCAGTAGATTGGGCACATTGCATTTTCAGCTCTTGATTCTGTTCTGTCAGATGTAGGATTTTTTCCTTGAGTTGTTCTTTCTCGTGATCTACCCTTGGGGCTCTAGTGTCAGATTCAGAAATCCCCAAATCAAAACTGGGTATATCTGGTAGATGAATAGATTTCCTTAATTTTCTCCTTGTTTTTCCAACATGACTATCATCAGGTGCTTTTTCCTTCGCAGTACGCTTCTCTATTATTGCAATATCTGAATCATATTCCGTCGTCTTTCTCTCTACTGGTTTGCAAATTTCTTGTTGAATTTCACCCAATTTCTCAGATACCTCAATAGACAAAACCTGTAATCACAAGTATAAGTGTTTTAGTTACATGTCTCTAATAAGTTACATATATTTTTTTTTTTCAGTTACATGTTTCCCAAACTTTTTAGTTACATGTCTAGTAATTGTATACATGGGTTCAAACTTTTTATTTTTGATGTCCATACTGTTTTTATATAATTTTTTCAAGTAAATTTACTGATATTTTTGTTACTTGTCTCTAATAAGTTACATAGTTACATGTAACTATTTTGTGTGTAATATTATTGTATTAGTTACAGATATCTAATTTTTTTTTTTAGTTACATGTAACTTTTTAATTACATGTCTCTGATATGTAACTAAAAAATTTGATATTTTTTAATTATATGTTTCAATAATTAGACTTTAAACATGAGACTTTTCACCGATTTTCTCCTAGTTTTTTTAGTTACATTGTTCTCAAATTTTTTAATTACATGTGTCTAGTTTCTTTGTAGTAATTATATGCATGTTTTGACTCTTTCTACTTTACATTTTTTTTTGTATTTGTTGTAAGAAATATGAGAAAAACATAGATCTGGTACCTGATTTGGTGTGACATAGAGCAATTCCAATATTCTTAGCTTCTTGTTTAATCTCTTTAGATCCCATTTTGTGAAATGTGGAATTGCTCTCAGCCTGCTCGAAATTGGTTTTTGTATTGTCGTATACTCGCACAACCAATACTGCATTTTTTTTCAACAAAGATTGCATTTTATGTCATAATACAATAATATTTTTAGCAACTTGACAATTTAAGAACTTTTTTTTGTTAGAATATGTACTTACTGGGAGAACAAAGACGCATCCTTTCACCGCTATTGGATTACTGTAGTCTGAGCGAATAGACACCATCAAATTTTCATGTATCGACTTAGCCCAAGCGTATGTCATCATCTTGTCAATGTCATCCACATACTTGACCAAGTCATAGGGAATAAATTGTCCCTTGTTTGTGTAAAAACAAGTTGCAAACAAATGCATACATAGTAGGCGGACAACATCACTAACCCTAAGTGGTGTTGTACCCGTTACTTTATTTTTTGCCATCTCTTTGATCATGCAGACTATAAATTTCGGTACGCCTTCCAGTCTATTTCTGATTACAGAATTTGATGACACTCGCATCCCGTAGTTGCAATTGATCACTTCTATTCTAGACCTAATCCCAAATATGAGTCGTACATCACAGGGCTTCAGCCTGATGTACTTCCTAGCGACTTTGAATGCATTTCTATATGGATTATATTGAGAAATGATGTCTAGAATTAGGTGATCATTTTTTTTACACTGTTGCGGAGTGACTTCTTTCTCAATTAGGGCTCTAAATGTTTGCCAAAAAGTTGTTTTGGCTAAACATTCCTTGTGGTCGTCTCTAAGGTTAAGCTCATTCAAAAGATCTATCATCTAATTCAATGATGATCTGAACTGATGGTACCACTTTTTTTCTTGACTTGGAGTCAAGGCAACAACATTTTCTACATTTTCTTCTTCAGATACTGGTGCCTTTTCCTTTCTTGGATCTATAACAATATAAGTTAGTTGTCTTTTAGTACAAAGTACATTTTAGTAGGTGATAATATAAGTTGAACTACAAATTAGTAGCTGATAAATAAAATTTTAGAAATTTTTTTTTATGTCTTTTTTTAGTTACCGTGCTTCAATATATAGATATGATAAATATTACAAACATTTTTAGTTACATGTTCATTATGACAGGTATTTCAGTAATATTAGTGACACATAACTATTTATTTGAAAACAAATAGGATCAAACATATAAGGAGGAAATAGTTACACGTAACTTTTTTAAGTTACATGTCTATGATATTCAGTTACATGTAACTTTTCAGACAAAAGGATAATATTCAGTTATGTGTAACTTTTTCAGCTACATGTCTCTGATATGTAACTAAAAAATTTAATATTTTCCTGTAACTTTTTTTAGTTCATATTTTTAGTAATAATAGTTACACGTAACTATTTTCACACATATAATTCGAAAGTATAACAAAAAAAAGGTAATATTCAGTTATATGTTCTAATAATATGTAACTTTTTAGTTACATGTCTCTGATATCATGTAACTAAAAAATTTGATATTTCTGATATATCGGGAATACGTTTTACATGTGCATAAGAACACATATTTCTCTAATATTAGTTACAAGTAACTATTTTCATAAACAAAAAATATATAAGTCGAAAATTGTACAGGAAAGGGTAATATTCAGTTATATGTTTCGATAATGACATATATATGTTTCTAGTTACATGTCACAAAATGTTTCGAGGTGCATGTAACTATTATAGTCTCAATAGTTACTAAATCGTGTAATAGTAGATACATGTACTAGTAGTCTCAAAAAACAGAGTAGAATCGTGAAGAAATAGACAGGTTTTTTCCTCTTTTCGGAGCAAAAGGTGAGTCGGTGCCGGAGTGTGTGCTCGACATTTTTTGAAGAAAGAATAATTTTTTTGAGAGTTTTTTGAAAACAAAATTTCTTGAGTGTAGAAGAAGACACGGTTTTTTAGAGGGTTTTATTAGGGTTTCTAGGAGGAAGAAGATAACGAGACAGTTTTGCATCTTAGTGGAATGATTTGTTGCGTAGAACGTCGCCCTGTGGTCTAACACGTTACGCCATGATGGTCTGACCTCTGAATTTTCGCGTAGCATGGCGAATGCGGTCTGCAGTTTGGTGGGGGCGCTGGCAGGGCGTGTACATTGGCGCGTGTGATTTGGCATCCCGCCTTTTTATATTGAGTGGGACTAAAATGAAAGTGACTTTTGGCTTCAGGAGTTATTAAAAAATAGCTTCGAAATTGAGGACCACTGACCGATTGACCCTTTTTTTTTATCCTTTTTGTCTTCGTTTTGCTCCAAATTGCAGTGTTTTTGGTCTAATTTAAAAAATCTATGAAACCAATTAAAATAAATCGATTATACTAATTTAATTTATTCTAAAGAATAACAAAATTTAATTTAGTGGTTTAAATTGCGTAAAATGTGATGCAATCACCAATTTTGTAGAAAATCGGTCTAAAAAGGCATTAACTGATCCAAATAAGAGTAGCTCTAAGAACTGCTGACGTGGTAGAGGGGCTGACTGGCCGTTGATGTGGTACTGACTGGGCGCTAAATAGGCACTGGGATTAGGGCTAATGTGGCAGGAAAAAAAATCGTTGAACAATGGCGGCAACGCGTGTATATGAAAGGAGAAAAGGCAGTGGCTTCTTCCCGAGCATAGAGGCACGTGCGTGCTCAAATCTGGACATTGTTGGTAGATTTGGAATCGTCTCGTTGAGACGGTTCTGACGGTGTGGCCGTAGGTGAATTTTGAGCACCGATTGTTGCTATAGAGCCCAAAATCTGTGACGACTAGTAGTGGTGTTACTGCTTTGGTTTGGCAGCGCGTGAGAGCGTGTGGTGTCTCCGGTGGTAGTGATTTTGATGGAATTGAGCTCGTCTCTTCAAGACAAAGGTCGTGGTGTGATGATAGTTGATACTGGAGCAGTGGTGAGGTCGTAGCAGTCACGAATACCACGGGAAAAAACTGGCGGCGGAAGACTTTGAGAGGACTAGGGTTTCAAAAATTTTAACAGGAACAAGGTTAGGAAATATTGACTCTTGATACCATCATAGAATAATTGAGAAGTGGAATGGTGAACATGAAACGATTGTATTGATATTCAGGAAAACAATGTATTTTACTGAGATATGCAATAGGACTATTTATAGGAAAAGTGGGGAACCCTAGGGTTAGAGTTTGATGTAATAGGCCAAGCTCATATATTACATTAACAATAGGAAAAAAAAAAAAGGTAAAAAAAATATATATGCAAACTTCGTAATAGGATCACCAATATTATTTGTGATGTAAAAAATACCATATGTGTATATTTTTTTAGAACACCTATTGCCATGTATTGGTGTATAATTATTGGGGGCACTTACCACCTGATCCTAATTGGGTATCTAAATTGTCGAATGAACCCAACTGTATTTCAATGAATAGAGGGATCCTATTAACAAATATAGAATGATTTGCCACTATTAATGTGTTGTTACCTTCCATTTCAGACTAGTCAATATTTATGTATATACACTCCCTAAATTTGTGGTACAACGATGCAACAATTTGGCGAAAAAATTATTTTTAAAAAATCACAGATTTTTTCCCTACCGTCTTCATTGATCCATTGTTCATTTATACAAGAATAATCTCTATTTCACTATTTTTAAGATGAGACGTCAATCGTTTTTTTTGGAGTGCTGGATAGAAATTCATATTATATTCAACATGGTATGTATTACAAGATGAAAAAATACATTGTTAAGTTTGTTTGTTGGCATTACATATAACATGAACTGATTGTAAAGTAAAATATATATCTTCTGTGAAATATACAATCATAATACTCGTCGTTTGTTTGGATGTTGAAAATATTCGATGATATATCCAACATAGTATGCGTTACAAGACGAAAAAATACATTATTATATTTGTGACATGAACTGCCTGTAAATTAGGGTATATGTCTTCCGCGAAGTACACAATTATAACCCTCGTCTTTATTTAGATATTGAATATAACATTCATTGACTACGACGCTTGTTATTTCTGTAAAATATTTTTTTTGTTAACACCATTTAATTAATAAGAAAAACTATTAAATTCTCTAGATCTTTCAAGGGTATTTTAGTCATTATATTTTTTGCCCTTTTAAAATTGGGATTAAATAATTCAAAATTGGGAGTAAACAATTCAAAAAGTCAAGTCAATGAAATTAGTTAGTTTAATCGCAAACAATTAGTATTAATTGGTAATTTGGTTCTTAATTTGGGTCCACCTGATAATTTTTCATAATTTTTATTTTTCTTCTAATAAATTGTCAAATTGTTTATGCATGGTGATTAATTTTTTTTAACAAGTCTGCAAAATAATTTCTTACACATTTATAGGTATAGATTCAAACTAAATTCTTATATCATTGCCTAAATATGAAAGTGTATTTTTTTTTCTAAATCAAAATCACCTTTTTGTTCTATGCTTTCGAGCACAAATTATACACTACAATTGAGTATACAGTTTTTAGACATATTTTCAAATAGATTTCAATTAGATATCTTGAGAGAATATTAAAGAAAATAATATTTTATTACATATTTTGAGAGAATATTAAAGAAAACAATGTTCTATTACACATGCACCTCTTTCTCTCTCTTAATTCTTTGGATTTCTTCGAACATTTTTGGGTTAATGCTCCTGACACCCCTGTCATTGCTTAAAAAATCAATGACACCACTTCACATGCTTGAACTACCAAGAAATCCTTGTTAGAAAAAAGAGAGGGCAAAATCACTATTTTATCCTTTAAAGAAATTTAAAAAGTAAAGGAAAAAAGTTGATAGAATAATTACTATTGTGCACTTTATAAAAAAAACATTAAAGGCACTTTCTCTCATGATTTGATAAAATTCCACTTTAGCCTTTGTAATATTTTTATCAGTATTAATCCCTATGCATTTTAGAGACTAAAGTGCAAAAGTTATATTTTCTATTAAAATTAATGGTCAAACTTAAAAATTTAAAATTGATAAGCTATTTAATATTAATTAAAATTTATACTCTTAAATTGATTTAATAGGGACTATTTCAACATCCATCCAAAATTCAAGGTTATATATATATATATATATATATATATATATATATATATATATATATATATATATATATATATATATATATATATATATATATTAACTTTCTTTCTTTTTCCTCCATCGACCATGACAACAACCCCTACCTCCTTTACTACCCACACACGGCCTCCACCACCCATATCACTTCCTGTTTGAGAGAGAAAAGAGAAACAAATAATAGAAATCGGCGATTGTAGTAGTGGTGATGGTAGTGGCAGCAAGGGCAGTGGAAACAACAGTATTCCATGGCGGGAGGAATATGAATGAAATAATAATAAAAAAAAAATATTTTTGACTCTTGAATTTTGGATTATTATTTAAATGGATGTCTTTCTTGAGTTATTAAGAATAATGATGAAAGTACCCTTACATTTGATAATTTCAATCAAATTTTATAAAATAGTAAGCCATTAGCCTTTAGTTTTAACCACAAGATGGGTAGTGCTAATGAAAATACTACAGAGATTAAAGAGATATTCTTTCTTTTTCCTCCATCGACCATGATAACAACCCCTTCCTCCTCTACTACCCACACACGACCTCCACCACCCATATCACTTCCTCTTTGAGATAGAGATATATAGAGAGGGGGAAAGAGAAACAAAGAGCATAAATCGGAGATTGTAGTAGTGGTGATGGTTGTATGAGCATGGGCAGTGGAAACAATAGTATTCCATAGCCAATGGGAGGAATATGAATGAAATAAGAAAAAATACACTTTGTGCTCTTGAATTTTGGATGATTATTTAAATGGATGTCTCTCTTGAGTTATTAAGAAAAATGATGAAAGTACCCTTACATTTGATCATTTCTATCAAATTTTATAAAATATTTAACCATTACACTTTAGTGTTAACCCCAAGATGGGTAAGTACAAATGAAAATATTGCAGGGATTAAAGTGACATTCGGCCAAACTATATGGCAAAGGGCCACTAACCCCCAAAAAACTACACTTATTTTCAATAATTTTAATAATATTTTCCCTTTTACATCTTCCTGCTTTCAAAGAAAACCAAATAGTCAAACTGTTGGGTTTATCCCACATCGGATGTGGAAAGCGCTAGTGGTTAAGTTATGAGTATGAGTGAAAGGATTATATCGTGAGCTAGTTTTTGGGGTTGAAAGAGACTCAAGACCACCATACATTGGTATCAGAGCGCTCATATTTCAAAACTCTAGCCCAACAATGGCCATAGGGCTAGGGAGATACTGGTCGAGGTTTAGACGACTAAGGGCTCGATGTGTAAGGGAGATATTGGGCCTAGTACACTACATTGTGTAGATGAGATTTCCAATTGTCGAGACATATGGAATCCTACTCATCGCAATCTTCAATTTGGAAGATCTTCTCAGAAAGATAAATTCCATGTTGGATTGGGTGATACGTCCTTTAGGAATTCACCATACTAAATCGCTCTAGCACATTATCTATGTATCCGGATTCAAATAAACCTAGCATCATTTTAGATCTATCACTATATATCTTCATGCCTAGTATGTAGGTTGCTTTTCCAAATCCTTCATGGGGAAACTTTGAGAAAGCCACACTTCAGTGGTTGACAACATTCCTACATTTAGCGGTAAGACACTTGTATTGCTTCTGGGAAAACTGTTTCTCTACTGCCGAAACCAGATCAGATCTAGCCACTCTAGGAAGAGCATTCTCAAATCACGTCTGAGAAACTACTGACTTTGAGGCTGAAGTACTAGAAGAGGCAATCAATTTAATTAGATTTAATATTTATACTTTTATTTATTTTAGGTTGAAACAAATAGATTTGAATTTAAGGAACATGATATTAAATGTAATTTAGATTTTTTATATTTGGTTTCGTAAATCTTATGATTTTAATATCTGATTCCTTCAGTAATCTCTTGTGGCACCAATTGAAATCACATTGCTCTGGGCAAAGTTTTGGATGAATTATATTAAATCTAATCACATAGGACATATCTCTTTTTACTGAAAATGGTAGATCCTATCTTGCATACTTGTTTATTCACATAAATGTTTCTCTATAGCCAAGTATAAAACTCAGTATCATCGAAGTATAACAACCCGTATATGTAATAATCAGTAGCTCAAGTTTAAAGATCACAAGTGCAATCATAACTCAGATATCCCATTTTGGTATTGAGCAAAACTACCATGTATAAGATATCTTGCGTGATCACATTTAGGCCCTTACCACACTCATATGTTCCCTTGTGGTGCTCTAGTATCTCATATTAATGGTTGAGACTCATCATTCATATAAGAGAAAATGTCATAACTAAAATAGATTGCTAAAGACTTGTTTGAACAATCTAATACCGACTAGGAACATTTCAGGATACAAGTTATAAAATATGTGGTCTCCACCTTTTAATCACATTAAAAAATTAAGATATTTCAACTCTATATCTATTGTCTACTTCGACATTGATTTGATTCAAGAATAATATCAAATATATATATACACACACACACACACACACATATATATATTAATTAATAATTTTACAGATAAACGTCATTGAACTTATAAATGCAAGATTGACTGTATGCCTTACATCCAATAATATGTTCAGAAAATATTAAATATTTTTTACATAAATGCTATTGGGATTTTGTGGGGGCTTTTTAGTCGATTTAGGTGTTACGGTTCGATTATATTTCTAATTATATAGTTTCATATTGCAAAAATATGTGATAGGTTATGGGCTACTAGTCTGCCATAGTCATGTCCTAACATACCTATATTTAAAATAGAGAGATGGAGATATTTTATTTTTTAGATCTATTTTTTTCTTCACTAGCTCCGATCTTAGACAAAGAAGATGGTGGTGACTAGGGTTGCAGGTTCACGGTTAGTGGTTGGCTCGATGTGAGATAGAGACTCCATAGTGGTGAGTCTAGTGACCAGAGTTGTTGTGGGTTAGTTATGCTGGAGAGAGAATGAGATTATTGTCTTTGATGATTTACTGGTGTTGCCCAATTGAAGAACATCTCAATCATTCGGGAAACAAAAACACCAGTTGTACAATAACTAGTGTTTCCCAGTTGAAGAACATGTCAATCATTCAGGAAACAAAAACACCAGTTGTACAAAAATAGGAAGCTCAAGTTCAACTTTATGCCTATGAGTTTTTTGAATGTTTCCCCTTGATCAAGTTATGTCTTGCGTAATTCAATCATAACTAATCCACATCGTAGTCCGAATTGACAAAAAAAAAAAAAGAAAAAAAAAAGAAAAGGAAAAGTAAAGACATTGTGTGAACAAACTTAAATTTATTTGAAATAACATTGCAATATAAGATGAGACTTCCATAAGGACAAAGGTGAACAAAAGAAAATGAGCTACATGACGTGACTTTGATAATTTCTTCTTTTATTGAACAACCACCTTGCTATATTGTGGCTTCAAGAACAGCAACAACAACTCAGTTGGATGAGGCATCGATGCAAAGCCACTGGCCAACAAAGATGGTGTCGCAAACAAGATTAGGGTTGATCTTGCTGAAAGTATCGGCATCTAGGTTGAATTCTTGGGCAATACTGAAGCAAGTGTCGCCTAGTTGGGCACTGTAATTGGAGTTACAAACCAGAGTCGATTTTGCATTCGCACGTCCAACTGCAATGTCCAAAGATTTATTTAAAAAAAAATCAAAACTAAAATTTAAAAAAATAACGTTAAATCAATCAGGACTTACTACCTAGGAGCTTGCTCTCGGCAGCGAAGGCAAAGAGAAGAGACATGAGTAGGACCATGTTGAAGAACACAATTGCATTCTTTGTGTACTTCACCATTTTCACTTCTTAAACTCTCCTTTTGAAGATTTTTTTTTTTTAATTGTGTTGTGTCTTCATAATTTTTAGACTCCTATTTTATAGATAAAATTACGAAGATTGGGGGGGACGAAGCCGGCTTCTCCATATCTCAAAACATATAATTCTTGTTTTGGCATTGTTTTCTCCGTTGACACACAACTTGATCAAGAAAAAATAAGAGAGTAGTTAGTGAGATTTGTATCTATAGTTCAGTATAATTCGGCTATATTCCAATATCTTGTCTAGTTTAAGTGTCTGAGATCCTTTGTTTTTTCATAACAATCTCTTTATGAAATCGGAAATTTCAATATGAACACCACAAGAAATAGTTAAAAGCCGGCTGCTTTATTCATTAATTACTCAAAAAGAAAATGTATAGCTGGATGAAGTTTGTGCCCATATGTAGATCAATCCAATGCAGTTTGTCTAAAAGTAGGAGCCCCATGAAGAGTGAAGAGGACACTAACACAAACACCACCACAGAAGAGAATAGAGAAATAGAATCAGTGAAAATGGCCAAATACACAAAGAAAGCAACCATCTTTTTTTAACATGATCCTACTCATTTCTCTTTGCCTCTTTTTCGCGGCAGATAGCAGACAACTTGGCAGTAAGTCTTGATTGATAGTTACTCTTTTTTCTTTTCATTTTTTTTTTAGTTCAATAAAATTTAATTCAAAAGAAATCAAGCCCTTGTTTTTTTTGGGTTGCAGTTGGATTATCGAAACAAGAGTAGGTTCTGGTTTGCAACTTGGTTTACAGTGCAGAAAAATGAGACACATGCTTCAGTGTAGGCCAACAATTCAAATTAGATGCTGAAACTTGGTTTGCAACTTGGTTTACAGTGCAGAAAAATGAGACACATGCTGCAGTGTAGGCCAACAATTCAAATTAGATGCTGAAACTTTTAGCGAAATCAATCCCAATCTTAACTGCGACAGAATCTTCGTCAGCCAGTGGCATTTCGTCGATGGATCGTCAAATTGAGTTGCTAATTTTCAAGCCACAAATAATGCAGTATCTTTTTGATGAAGAATAAACAAAAGACTTGCTTGCTATATTAGTCTCTTTGTGTTTTTTAAGTGAAGTATTGTATACCCGTACCTAAGAACAGTAATGAAATATATGTTCTTAATTACTAATAAAATAGAATAATTTTATTTTCAGATATATATTATACCTTAGAAAATTATGACCAAGGTAATTATATAACACAGAAACAATAGTTATCGCTGTAAATTAAAAAATTAAAATTATCAAATAAAGTATAATAAATTTTAGTGTAAATTCGTATTGCATTTTGACAGTAATTCTCTAAAATCCTTGTATTTAAATTGCATCTTCCACTATCTCCAAACAATTAGAACATTAAAATTCAAATATGTTCACAAAGAAAATATAAGAGCAGTAAGCTAACTAACAAACTCTTGAAGAAACTACGTAATACTAATAGAAAAAATAATTTAAAAAAAAAAACTATATATACTCCGAAAATTTAAATTCTTGAAAATATTATTCTATATAAAAGTTTAATATTTTTGAAAATATTTTACGAATTTATGATATAAATAATATTTGATAATTTTTAAGAGTTAAATGTTTATTTTAAATTAATTTTAGAAGTTTTGAGACTATTAGGTTATTTAAAATTTACTTTTAAGAGTTTTGAAATATAATTAATATTTTCTTTATTTTCATAAAATTATTAATATAAATAAGTGACGAATCATGATTTTAACTCATGAGTCACCACTTACGTGTTTATATATAATAATTGATGAGGGTATTTTTGGGCTTCTCCGAGTCAACACTTGCGACTCAGCCACGTGTCTGTCGTTGTAGTGACAGGGACGCATTCTGAAATCCACAAACTCCACACTAGAGCATACACCGACCACGGCTCCTCCTTGGAATCTCATTTGCATCTAAGGAGGAGCGAGGAGTCCTGCTGGGACGTGTCACTCTGAGCTCTGCGCCGTGCCCTGGGTAGTCAGTTTCAGGGACTCAGCCGTTCACCTCGACCGGCTTCCCTTTTCACCTTGTTTCTTCTCCAGGACTCCACGGATCTCCGCTCTCCTCCACCATCTTACCGCCGCAGGCCTGACAAAGGCCCGCGGGCTTCGCCAAATGGGCCCAAAAGCCCAAGCCCAACGATTATCTCCTAAACGCCTCGGATTATCGGCTAAACACAGGGTTTCGACTACTTAACCGTGTTTAGACTCGACTAATCATCTCCAACGCCTATATATATCAGGGGCTATGTAAGCTCGAGGTACGCTTGAATGACTTACATTACGTGCGAGTTCATTTGTTTCCTTACTATATTCTGTACCTTTTCTCTCTGAGCACTGATTACCACGCCTGAGGAGCTTCACCAGGATAAACCCCAGTCTGGGCCTTCTGCAGGTACATTCCCTAAGGAGTAGGACTCTGGACACAGCAGGTCAGTCCTCCCAGGACCCAGCACAGCTCGCTTGAGGACTTTTCAATCGACGACTCCACCTCAGCAAGAGGACCCACCTGTCATCCGACTGGACCATACTCGAGGTGTGTACCAGTTTTATGCACCAACAACAACAACAACAACAACAACAATAATAATAATAATAATAAGGAATGATCATATGAAGAGAAACAGTGACACTTGATGGAAAAATAATATATATAAAGTTACAGTAATAGGATACGGAAAGTTTTTAGCGAGAAAAGAGATTCCGATTGGATTTCGATTCAGATTTTAGGTAGAATTTTTAACTCTTCTAATATTTGTATTTAATCTGTCTATTGAATGATTTACGTTGTTATTGTCGGTGAATTTATCGTTATTAGTTCACATGAAATAATTATGATTATGTGAAAATTATGTCAATGTGTTTTATTTGTCGTGATAATGAAATGCACGTATTAGAAGGGTTGGAGTTCTATTGAGTGTTGGCTCACAACCCCACAGTTTTGATTGCATGACCGGTGAGAGTGAAACGGCGCTAGAAATTATGTTAGAGTTTCTATTTAACGTGTAATAGTTGTATTTGTTATTTATATAAATAATCAATAGTTGAATTGGAAATTCCTTAATGCCAAGCCATTGTTACCATATTAATAATAAATGATACGAATGATACGTGGCTAATTATTAACTAAGCCACTGTTACAGAATTATGTTGATAGTTGAATTGGAAATCCTTAATGAATTAACTAAGCCACTATTCTTTAATGAATTTCTGTAAGTCAGTTTTGTTATTATGTTGATAGTTGGATGTAATTTTATTCAACTATCGATTAATTATAATTTATCTATTTAATTATTTGTTATTAATTAATTTATAAATGGCGAATTATTCGTTGTGGAATTTTATTTGAATTTCTATTTAATTTACAATAGTCGTATTATTATTTATATTTGTGAAATTGACGCGATAATTCAATAATTACAATTATCGCCGTAATTTTGTAAAATTTGTCAGATTTATATAAAAATGAAATTTTGGTCAATTGACTTTAATGTTAATTTTTCGAGGGGAGAAACTGTGTGGCAACCCTAGGAAACCGGGCCGTTACATCTTCAATACCAACTATGCTAAAAAAAACATCAATATGCTTAGTTTTAAAGTAATAAATTGTAACAACCCGGTTTCCCAGGGCCGCTACGCGGTTTCTTCTACCGGAGAATTTAACTAAAACTGAATCACCAATATTTTTATTTTATATAATCAGATGAATTTTACAAACAACGGCGATAATTTTAATTATCGATTTTACAATGGTAACCAATAAATAGAATAATTACAATTTAAATCCAATCGAATAACCAATAATTTATTCTGAATTAATCGGAGAAATTTTACAATCAACGGCGACAATCACAAATATCGAATTGATTGATTTAATTTTTAAACCGATAAATAGTAAATTCAGCTATTACCAATTAATTAGAAATTCAGCTAAAATTCCTGTCGCCACATTATTTTTAAATACCCAAATAAATTTCTAGCACCGGTCAATTTAAACGTTAAACGTCAAGAGAAAAACCCCAAAAAACTCACATGTTTCCCACGTGGGTGATCTTCTTAAAAAATTAATGACGAGGTTAACGATTTACAATTTGAACTCATTTGGTACGATTTGGATACATCAGGATTTAATGTGTTCAAATCGAATAAATTAAATAAGAGCTAAAGTGAATTTTTCTAAAACTGAAGGGGTACAAAGTGCAAAAATCTCGAAAGGAAATTCATAATTTTATTCTTTTACAAGACCTTAGTCCCTTTTTTATATCACCTTTCCAATAATAATTTTTGACCGTTTATAGCAAAAAAATATTTAAAAATAGTTACACTCTAAATCTCGGGTATACTTATTTTGACATTTTCATCTCTCTAGTGTTTAGTCATCATATAAACTTAACTTATGAGAATATCTAAATTTATTGGAGCATTAGTTACAGGATTGCGCTACTAATTAAATCCCTACATCATAACCTAAGAATTATCCTCCGTGGATTTGTTATTTGCCATTTTAAAAATGTACTATTTCCATTAAAATAATCATGTCTTCCTTATTATTATTTAAGGAAAAAAAAAAAAAACACTTCCTAAATAGTGTTCATTTTGTAACAGTACAGTTACATTCTATTAAAATATAACACAGTAATAAAAACAATTTATACTGTAATTGCACATAACGTAGTCACCCTATTAATTTTTTTTTTCACTATACACAAATGTAAGATGCAATTAGATTGTTACATTTGATTCACAAATGTTTTCAAAATGGTATAACTACATGTAAAGATTAAATATTAGAATTATATCATGTTTTTCTAATTGATACATCTGCATCTGCTACACTAATATCCCATTTAATAACGCAATTAAACACTTAAAACTGAATACATTAAGTACTTATAAAATTAAGTTTGATAACCAAATGAAGTAACTACTTATAATATAAATATCACTTAAAAATTATTCAAAATTTTAAGTGATGTGTGACTTGCTTAACTTTTTAGCACATTTCATTTAATACCATAAAATATCTAATTATCACAATCACATCTTACACCAATTTTACAGAAAAAGTTACATATAAAGAATTAAAGATGGAGAAAATATTAAATTAAAAAAAATAAAAAGATAATATTTTTAAAAAATAAAATTATAAAAATTATTTTAAGAGCATAAAATTGTTCAATTTTTTTTTTTTTTTAAATTAAAAATATTAAAAATTGAATAATTAATATATTCAACACTTAAAATTTAAACGTTATCAAATAAGTGTTAACCTCTCAATAATTAAAAAATAGATCATATAATAGAATGATTTATACCATAAAAATTCAATGGCATAATAGTTAGCGAGACTATCTCTAAAGTTACAAAATGAAAATTTTTGAAATGGATAAATGACATCCATTGAGTTGAGAATAGGGGCCAATCTTCCTAAAAATAAAAGAGACTCGTTGGCCTTTGAATATAGTAAAAGGGTGTTGATTCAGGTCAATGACTCAAGAGTCACGTAATGTAACAGTTGTAGATTATGTTATTCTTCATAAATTAGGCCCAGTTACCAGGAAAATCTCGACAAAATTACTAAATACATTTTAAAAAAAAAAAATGTTATAAAATAATATTTTTGTCTTTTTGTAACGGTTTTACCTTTTGCGTTGAATATAACATGTGATTGTGTTGAATATAATATGAGATCATATTATATTTCACTTTCACCACCATTCAAATTTTACCAAGTCGTTGTACTCATTATATCTCATCAAAATAATCATATAATATACTTAACATAAACTCCACTCCACCAGGTGCATAACTCAAGTCCTTTTTTCTCTTTCTCTCTCTCTCACATTTGTTTAGGGTGATGAGTTCTGGGCCGCCGCCATCGTGTTATATTCCAATTTTTTCATCTAAATTGATAATTCTCTCTCTCTACATTCATATGCTCAATTTTTTTTCTAATATTCCAATTTTTTTCATTCAAATTGATAATGATGCAATTGATGGCGAATTGAAGACCTAGGGTTGGGATTGGATTGGTGTTTACTGTTTAGGGCAAGAAGATTTTACTCTCCAATGGCTTCGTGAGTTCAGTTGTGGCTTCCTGAAGAGTCGGAGCGCCATCGAAGACAAGTCTTGGCATCGGTTTAGCAGCCTCTACGATCAAATCCTCATTTCTGCCGTCGAATTTCAAGTCGTCGATATCCCAAGACGGCCTCTGCTGCATCGAACCATCAATATCTCTATTTTGCGACAACACCAAAACGTTCGACCTCACAAACCACCAGTTAAAGGCCGACATCATTCATCGCAAACCTTTTGTCTCCGGAATCACCTCAATATTAAGCTATCAACACATTCAATGCCCACCCCAAACAAATCAATTCCACCAAATTGACTAAAATCTTCAAATCACGAACATGAAAAACAGAAAAAAGAAGAACAAAACTAAACAATTTTCAAACGAATACGCGATCAAAACAAAGATTTTAACGAAAACCGACTCATTGAGATTGATAAATTGGTTGTGAATTTGCGATGGAATTGACTAAAATTAGTTACCGAGACAAGACGAGTTGCCCTTCGAGCAGCGGAGGAAGTTCGATAAATTGGCTATTAATTTGCGATGGAATACGATCAAGAGGCGATGCAAATCATGAAGGAATTGCTGGTGAAGAGGGAGGAAGAGGCAACAAAGACGAGACATCAAAGGGCAAAAGGAAGGGGGTGAAAGAAGGGCGAAATTGTCAATTCAAAATATTAAGAACTATCTTGTACAAATTAGCATTTTTTTAAGGATAATTTGGTGCAAAGAAAAAGTAGTGGGGCCATCTTGTAATTTTAGCTTTTTAAGTAGGCTATTTGATATTTTTTCCTATAAATTATTGGTGTAAAAAGGAAAAGTAAGACCATTACATTTTTGTTTTTTACACAAAAATCTCATCTTAATGAAATTATGTCTCGTGTAATTCAATCTTTAAACTAATGAAAGATTGTAAATTTTAATTAATTTTTTTTTTTTTACTATTATACCGTAAGATGTGTCTGGACTAACTTACGCACATCTCGACTAATCACCTCAATTAACATCGTAAATTTTAATTGTCCGAATTAAAATAAAACGAGGCAAAACATTGTCAAAATAAATTTTTATATCACATAACATTAAATTATAGGATCCTTCAATAACAACAGCAGTGTTTGGAAACTGGAGTACAAAAAAAAAAACACCAAAATGATAGTAAATAAAAAGAAAAGGGCAGCATGAAAGGAACTAGAGTTGATCCTCCTTCTTTTATTCAAGAACTACACTGTGGCTCCAAAAATAAAGTACTTCAAGAACAGCAGCAACAACTCAGTTGGATGAGGCATCAACGCAAAGCCACTGGCCAACGAAGATGGCGTCGCAAACAAGATTAGGGTTAATCTTGCTGAAAGTATCAGTGTCCAAATTGAATTGTTGGGCAATACTAAAGCAAGTGTCGCCTAGTTGTGCACCATAGGTCGAGTCACAAACCAGAGTTGATTTCGCATTTCCAAATCCAACTGCAATATCAAAAATACTCAAAATATATGCGTTTCGATAAATCAATGCTGTTTTTTTTGTTTTTCTTTCCGAAAGGAATTTGAATTAATTAAGACTTACTCCCAAGTTGTCTGCTCTCGGCAGCAAAGGCAAAAAGAAGAGAAATGAGTAGGACCATGTTGAAGAACGCGGCTGCCTTCTTTCTGTACTTTGCCATTTTCACTTCTTAAACACACTCTATCAAGATTAAACACTAGATTTTTGTGTTTGTGTTGTCTTAATTTACTCAATTGGAGGTGAAGAGACTCCTATTTATAGAAGAAATTAAGAATATTGGAGTGATCAAGCCGGCTTCTTTTATCTCTGAATATAGAATATTTCTTATGACAGTAATTCATATTGTTTCCTCCGTTACAATTAACATACTGGCAAAAAAACATAACTAAGGACAAAGTGAGATTTGCATCTTGTTTAGTTCAAGTGTTTAATGAAATCAGAAATTTCAATATGAACACCACAAGAAAACGTTAAAAGCCGGCTTATTTATTCATTAATTGTTTGCAAAAAAGTTGGATAATTGAATGAAGTTCGTGCCCATATGTAGATCAACCCAATGCAATTTACCTGCAAGTAGGAGCCCTTCAAGACCGAAGAGGACACAAACACAAACACAAACACGTCTAAAGCAAAGCAAGAAATGTAAGTAGTGAAAATGGCCAAGTACATAAAGAAAACAGTCACCTTTTTTAACATAGTCCTACTCATTTCTCTTTGCCTCTTCTTCACGGCAGAGAGCAGACAACTAGGCAGTAAGTCTTGATTTGAATCTAATTAGTTTTAATTAAGATCAATTTAAAATGAATTTAAGCTTCTTCTTTTTTTTTTTTTTTGGGGGGGGGGGGGGGGGGGGGGCAGTTGGATTCGGAAGAACAAAATCGGTTCTGGTTTGCAACTCGGTTTACAGTGCAGAAGAAGGAGATACATGCTTCAGTGTAGCCCAACAATTCAAATTAGATGCTGAAACTTTTGGCGAAATCAATCCCAATCTTAACTGCGACGGAATCTTCCTCGGTCAGTGGCTTTGCGTCAATGGATCAGATTGAAATTTTGCTAATTTTCATGTCGAAATAATGAAGCATTTCTTGTTGAAGAATAAAGAAGCGACTCGCTTGCTCTATGAGTCTCTTCATGTTATAGTGAATAAATTTATTGTTGAAGAAGAACAGTAAAGAAAATGACAATCACCTTGTGAAATCATAAATCTTTATTTATCATGCGATTCATAATTTCATTTCGCATCTTCTGTGATCAAAATTTACAGTAGAAGATGATTTATATCACCTGTACAAAGAAAATTTACATTTGAGGACGACTCCTCCCATTGATTTCGTTTCTGTTCCTTCCTGATCTGATGCAATTCGAATCTAAACCGTCCTTCGCAGCCTGATTTCACCGAGCTTTCACTCTAGTCAACTCACTCCTCACTGAGTCAACTCGTTCATCCTTCGTCCCGGGGGGCGACTTTCGCCTCTCTTCAAGACTTGTACCGATCTCCAAAAAAATATAAACAATTCGATCTTCGCGAGCCGGGATCTTACGATCGCCGGCGATTTACATGAAACAAATCAGCCCTGTCCCCAGCAGTTCAAATACATGACCTGACGGAGCGAGTCGTCGGAGTGCTTCCGTTTCTCGCCTCCGCTCCCGATGAATTCTCCGATGTCTGATCCGGTCACGGTGGAGAAAGGCCGGAGATCTGCGGCATCGCCGGCGGAGGACGAGGAAGAGAATCGCCTCTTGCCGTGGTGGACAGATTTGATGCCGGATATCCACTTGTGGCCTTGGTCGTTGTGGCCGCTGACGACGGCGACGCTAGCCGCCACCCAAACTCGGTTCAGGTAACTCATCCTCCTCTACAAGTGAAAAGTTAAGAAATAAAGCTGCGTTTGGTTGCACTTTCGAGTACACAACGAATCAAGGGAGGCTTTATTTATAGAGGCGGTGAGGCTGGCGAATGAAAGGGCGGTTTGTAAAACAGGAAACAGGAAACCGGGTGGGGGAGAGAGAGAGAGGGGGATTGGGGGGTATAGTTGATGCGGTACGGAAGCGGAGGGGGCTTTTTGGAGTTATCGATGCTCTACAAATTAGAATTAATCGGCTATTTCTCACGGATTGATCCATTTATGGCTTTTTCTCGCGAGTTGGTATTTCCGATTTTCTGCTGAAAAGGTTGCAATGGGTAGAAATTAAGGTCGTTTGGTAACCGTTTCGTGCTCATCTCATGTAGTGGAATGAGAATGGGATGAGATGGGAGGGATGAAAATTTTATTTCCTTCTTGGGAACAGAATCGCATTTGCTAACGACAATTTTTATTGAATATGGGGACATAAACGCGTTTAGTAACAATTTTATCCAAAAAATCAAGAACAAACGTTAAACCACAATAAAGAAATCTTTCAAATCCTAAACTCCAATCGAAATTGAAATCTTAAACCCCAATTGAAATCGAAATCCTAAACTTCAATTGAAATCGAAATCGAAACCCTAGCAGACGACAAAGATGAGAACTATTTCGAAATCGAATCAAAAGCAGACGACAAAGATGAGGACGGTTTTGAAATCGAAATCGTAACAAATGACGAAGATGAGGACGACGAACTAGAAGAGGACGGAGGATGATGACGAGGACGAGGACAAGAGAGCTTACACATACGAGTGATGACGAGGACGATGGTAGCGAGGACGACGAAGAATAGAGAAGAGAGAAATCACGATATGTACTGATGAACAATTTGGAATGGGAATAGGTGGAAACAATTTTTTTTTTTGTTTCTCATTTCTAAAGAAAAAAGAGAGATGGATTCTCATTTCGAAATGGAATGGGAACGGAAACGGGATTTACCAAACGCTATTCTCAAACAAAAATCCCAAAAATCTGGGAATGGGATGAGAATTTTTAGGATGAAAATGGTTACCAAACGGGGCCTAAAATTTTGATTCTTGTAGTGTGCATGTAAATTCTAAGATTTATTTAGAGTTTTTTATTGATTAAATTTATATTAAGAAATTTTAAAACCATTCTAAATAAATAAAAATAGGAGTTCTCTTCAGAAAAAAATTTGTCCACAATTTATACTATTGAAATCTTGACAGTTAATTAAATATGACGATCGGACTAAATTGTCTTTACGAAAATTACGAAAGTCGTGTATTGAAAGGGTTTGTTAAAGTATAGGTTATTTTTTAGTAAATTTTTTTATTTCTATATAATGTTCGATGATCAATTTTGTGTACTTTTTGCGTACTTAATCGTCAAACATCGACCCTATTCGAATCTTTGTAAAGATGAATTGATAATTTTGTTTGCCGAATCTTTATTTTTGAATCATAATCAGTAAATTACAATAGAATGTTCATCAGTTTCTCACTCGATTTGTGTACTTAATTGTTAAAATTGATCAATCAATCCTATTTGAATCTCGATTCCATAAATTGACAAATCTTGTTTGACGAAGAAGGAAATGGATGTGATTGGAGAGCAGAGCGGTGAGAAGAAGATAGCGTCAGTGTGCGATGTGGAGGCTTTGAAGAAATGCTTGGAGGAGAACAAAGGGGATTACATCAATGCCAATCGCAAATCGAGGCTTTCAAGTCTCTGTGTTCTATTAAGAAACTTGATATTTCGCTGCGAAGCTTAATGACGGTGGTGGCATTCTCTCAAACTAGTATATGAAGTTCTCAAACATGTATATTTTATATAGATTCTGAATCGACATTATCTTTAGTCTCTAATTATTTGGTGTTATCTGTGCAATGATTTCGCAATCCAATGGGAAAAATAATGTTTTATGTTTGATTTTTCTTTCCAATTTGATAGATTTATGGGGAAAGTGGTTTCCCAGTGGAAGTTCACAAATCTGTTATCTCCTTATCTGTTGGGGTTTTATTAAAGAGAGAATACTTAACTTCTGATAAGATTTTGATCTTTTTGCTCTTTATTGAAGCTAGTTTTTATGACTTTTTTTATTCTTATGAATTCCATTCTAATTGTGAAAAATTGTTTTTATTTTCTACCTCTGATTTGAAACTTTAAGTGTTGGATACTTGGATTCTTAATCAAGATAAGTTTTCTGAAAGTACAGATGTTGACGGTTAGCATAGCAAGTATAGAGAGTGAATCTTCACACTATTTCACAACAATAGTGTGAATATTTATACTGATAATCCTATTAAATCTGGTGTTTTACGAGTTATTGTTGTGAAATAGTGTGAACATTTATAACAGTATAATAGCAATACAAATGTTCATATTGATAATCTTATCAAGTCTAGTGCGTTACAAGTTATTATTTTGAAATAGTGTGAACATTCACAATAATATATAAATGTTCACAATTAAAAGAGACATTCATTTTATGTATGCAAAACATGACAATATCTCAATGTGATAATGTATCTAAAACTTAACGTTGCAACAAATTATAATGAGGAAATATGAATGTTCACAATACAATTATTGTCATTAAAATGAAATCTAATATTTGAATGTTTCATATTACGAATTTGATATTTGTTGTTAAGAGAAATTACAAATATATATATTCACATTAGTCGTTGTGAACATTCACATTAGTTCACAACAGTCATCGTAATAATTGCATTAAATGTTCAAAATAGCTATAAAAAAAAAAATATGAATGTTCACAGTCAAATGAGACATTCATTTGCATAAGCAAAATCCGAACAATAACCCAAAATGGTAGTGCATCTAAAATTTAACATTACAATAAATTATAACCAGAAAATATGAATGTTCATATGATTCAAATAGAGTATAACATCTGAATGTTTCACATTAACATTTTGATTTTTGTCGTTAAGCGAAGTCACAAATATAAATATTTACATACTCAGCACAATAAATTAATTTTCAGGGTGAATGTTCATGAAAAGTCCACAAATACGAATAATGAAATATAACCAATTTCAATATTCAAACAAAGAAGACATTTATGTAGATATTCAAAAACTAACAATACTTTATTACATATTCACATACACAAGTGATAGTTCATCTAAAACCTAAGGAGTGAAATAAGTCCCAATATAAAAGGGAATAATGAGAGGGAAATGTGAGTTTCAAATATTTTAGGAAAATATACTCACTTTCAAAATTATAAAAATAGGCAGTGGTGTAAACATTCACAAATCTATAAAAAAAATTCTTAAAAATATACAATTTGTATATCAAAACGATTATTGTGAATTGTACATTAAAATAGTATTTTTTTAAACATCGGAAACGTTCACAATGTTTATTTCTTTAAACACGTTTATTCCATGATTTAATGGATTTTCTATTTTTATTTTGGTGGTTGCATGTTTTGTAGTATGACATAATGTATTAATTGAAGGTCAATCATGATTAATTAATTAATGTGAAGATTATTTATCAATGATTTATGCAACTTTGGATAATAAATAATAAAAACTCATTTATTTATTGTGAATGTTTAATTTTTTAATCTTGTAAAATTAAAAATATTTTAATAATTTTAACTGAAATTAGTGACTTTGTAATTAAAATATTTTCATTATTATATTACTCTATTAGATTTTATTTTTTATTTTTTATTTTTTTAGAAGAATTATGGATACGAAATATTAATGAATCACTAAAATAATAAAATATTTCATTAAAAAATTGCGCACCTACAACAATATATTTATTATTAATTTTAATATTTAATTTGATAAGCTTAAACGTCTACCTAGACTTAATTTCACAAACTGTAATTTTTGTATAATTATATGATATTATCCAATTTAAAAAGCAACAGGAATATTTATAATGATGGTACATCTCAATTATTTGTTTTGCGAAAATTATGATATATATTTAACCCTGTACTCTAATAAGGGGACAGGTGGCAACCTTATCCGAAGGAGTAGTGGATGACTCATGTACATGTGACCAATGGATATCCAACAGGTTTCTCTCTCTCAATGAAGGTAAGGATACTGTTGAAGAGGGTCCCACGTTTTGGAATTTATTCCGTTACCGTTGATTTTAGGCAAAGCCTGTCGTTTTCATGGTATGGGGGCCAGCCTGCAAATGGACAAGAGACCCACGTGAGCGAGGGTCATTCCCGAGCTGTTGACATGATTGCGTTTAATAAGATTGAAAATTACAACAGGGGTGCCCTTTTTGAATAGATCTAACCGGCTCCGTTTTCAAATTTTTTTTTTTGAAACCGGCCTTCACAAGGCCCGTTTCACATTTGGGGGCTGCCACGCTGGCATCCCCCCCCATCCCCATCCCCATATTTTATATATATATATATATATATTTTAAAGTTTTGATTATTTTATTTTATATGTATTTAAATTATGATAATTTGAAAATTTATTTAATATTTTAAAATTAAAAATTAAATATAAATTATAATTTTTTGGTAAATGTAATTAATTTTTAAAAATATTAACAAAAATAACAATAAAAATTGTCATTATATTGAAATTAAACGCGTTTATCATAAAAACGCACTTCCTTTATAAAACTAAGTTTTTATGGACGAAAGTACCAATAATAAAAGAAAAAATAGAAACTAAAATTAAATAAAGGGATAAAAATGTAATTAATTTTTTTTAATTGAAAGTGAATTTTAGGGATGAAGGTGTAAAAAAAATTGAAATTAAAATTAAATAAAAGGACAAAAATGTAATTAATATTTTATAATTGAAACCCAAGTTTTTAGGGATGAAAGTGAGAAAAAAAAATAGGGGCAAAAATATAATTAAAGCTTTTTAGTTGAAACCCAAGGTTTCAAGAAAAAAAAAATAAAAAATAAAAAAAATTAAATAATGAGGCGAAAATGTAATTTTTAAATAATCGTCAAAGTTGGTCGGATGAGTTATTTTGATGACGATGCAATATTTTTTTTGGCAATTTTGAGTTAATAAAAAATGATTTATTCGTAATCGTAATGAACCAATTTTTTTTTTTTTTTGTACGTAAACTGTATTCATAAGACTACATAACAAAACTTTAAAAAGTAAAAACGGATAAACGAATAACTTTTAAATAATCGACAAAGTTGGTCGATTGAGTTGTTTCGATGGCGATACAATTTTTTTGGCAACTTTGAGTTAACAAAAGATGGTCTATCCGTAACCAAAATGAACCCAATTTTTTTTTTACATAAATTGATTTCCTAAGAACACTTAATAAAATTTAAAAAGGGATAAAGACATTTTTGGTCCCTGAGAAATGCCTTGGGTGTCCAATTGGCCCCTAAGAAATACAATTCGACAATTTGGCCCTTGATATTTCAAAATAGTGTCCAATTAGCCCTTCAAGCGAATTCTATGAAGTCAATCTAACGGTCAACGTTAGTTTAAGGGTATTTTGATCTTTTCATTCATTATGATTAAGGGATAAAGACCTTTTTGGTCCCTGAGAAATACCTTGGGTGTCCAATTGGCCCCTAAGAAATGCAATTCGACAATTTGGCCCTTGACATTTCAAAATAGTGTCTAATTGGCCCTTCAAGCAAATTCTAAAACGAACACCACTACCGAAACAAACAACGCTACCAACAAACACCGAAATCGAAAACGAAGAACACCGCCAAACCTTGGGGTTTCGATTTTGATTTCAAAATCGAAACAGGAAATCGAAGAACATCGTCGAACATCGCCACCAAAACGACGAACACCATCAAAATCGAAATAGGAAATTGATTTCGAAACTAGGTTTCGATTTTGATTTCGAAATCGAAACCGAAGAACATGGCACGAAGAACACCGCTAAACACCACTACCAAAACGACGAACACCGCCGAAATCGAACCTTATTGTTTCGATTTCTATTTCGAAATCGAAATAGGAAATCGATTTCGAAATCGAAATTGAAGAACACCGCCGAACATCGCCCCCAAAATGATGAACACCATCGAAATTGAAATAGGAAATCGATTTCGAAACTAGGTTTCGATTTTGATTTCGAAATGGAAACAGGAAATCGATTTCGATTTTGAAATCGAAACCGAAGAACATGGCACAAAGAACACTGTCGAACACCACCACCAAAACAACTAACACCGCCGAAATCGAACCTTAGGGTTTCGATTTCTATTTCGAAATCGAAACAGGAAATCGATTTCGAAATCACCTCTCTGACCATCGTGAAGTTCCCACTCCCGTCCTTCGCCACCACCAGATCGAATTTCGTCGCATTCACCGCCGCCTGAAGCAACGCTCGATCTTTTTTCTTAATCCACCTCAGATAACCAGTGCGGTATTTTGGGAATGTCTCTCCGGCAGGGGACTTCGGAGAAAACGACGAGGAATTCAATTTCTTCAGAATCACCAGAGAATTGCTCATAGCGGCGGTGAAGGAGAGCAGCGGTGGAGAGGAAGAAACCTAAAAAAAATTAAAGAAAAAAAATATTTTTACCCCCTTAAGTTTAACAAAATATGTAAATAGGTCCCATTTTATTAGTAAGCATAAAATGACGCATTTACCCTTGGCCAGACGTCATGTGCTTGTCACGTGACTTTTGCCATCCAAAATCCCCAAATTTTACTAACGAAACCTGACCCAAGGGCCAATTGGACACTATTTTGAAATGTCAAGGGCCAAATTGTCGAATTACATTTTTTAGAGGCCAATTGAACACCCAAGACATTTCTCAGGGACCAAAAATATCTTTATCCCCTAATCCTAATGAATGAAAAGACTAAAATACCCTTAAACTAATATTGACTGTCAGATTAACTTCACAGAATTCACTTGAAGGGCCAATTGGATACTATTTTGAAATGTCAAGGGCCAAATTGTCGAATTATATTTCTTAGGGGCCAATTAGACACCTAAGACATTTCTCAAGGATCAAAAAAGTCTTTATCCCATTTAAAAATGTCAAAACGGACTAGTGAAAAACTTTTAAATAATCGTCAAAGTTGGTCGGATGAGTTGGTTCTGTAGTTTTTTTGGTAACTTTGAGTTAACAAAAAATGATCTATCCGTAACTGAAATGAACTCAATTTTTTTGTACATAAACTTTGTTACTAAGACTACGTAACAAAACTTTAAAATGTAAAAATGGACAAGCGAATAACTTTTAAAAAATTGACAAAGTTGGTCGGTTGAGTTGTTTCGATAACGATGCAGTTTTTTTGTCAATTTTGAGTTAAGAAAATATGATCTATCCGTAACCGAAATGAATCCAATTTTTTTGTACATATACTATGTTCCTAAAACTACGTAATAAAACTTGAAAATGTCAAAACGGACTATTGAATAACTTTTAAATAATCATCAAATTTGGTCGGATGAGTTGGTTCTGTAGTTTTTTTTTTTTGGCAACTTTGAGTTAACAAAAGATATTTTATCCGTAACCGAAATAAATTCATTTTTTGTACATAAACTGTGTTCCTAAAACTATGTAATAAAACTTAAAAATATCAGAACGGACTACTGAATAACTTTTAAATAATCGTCAAAGTTGGTCGGATGGGTTGATTCTGCAGTTTGTTTTGCAATTTTGAGTTAACAAAAGATGGTTTATCCATAACCGAAATAAACCCAATTGTTTTGTACATAATCTGGGTTCGTAAGACTACATAATAAAAATTAAAAATGTTAGAACAGACTACTGAATAACTTTTAAATAATCGTCAAAATTGGTCGGATGAGTTGGTTTCGCAGTTTTTTTTTTTTTTGGCAACTTTGAGCTAACAAAAGATGGTTTATCCGTAACTGAAATAAACCCAATTTTTTTGCACATAATCTGGGTTCTTAAGACTACCTAACAAAACTTAAAAATGTCAAAACGGACTAATGAATAACTTTTAAATAATCGTCAAAGTTGGTCGGATGAGTTGGTTCTGCAGTTTGTTTTGCAACTTTGAGTTAACAAAAGATGGTTTATCCGTAACCGAAATGAACCCAATTTTTTTGTACATAAACTGTGTTCCTAAGAATACGTAATAAAACTTAAAAATGTCACAACGAACTACTGAATAACTTTTAAATAATCGTCAAAATTGGTCGGATGAGTTGGTTCTGCAGCTTTTTTTGTAACTTTGAATTAATAAAAGATAGTCTATCCGTAACCAGAATAAACCCAATTTTTTTGTACATAAACTGTGTTCCTAAAATTACGTAATAAAACTTAAAAATTTCAGAGCCAACTCATCCAACCAACTTTAAAGATTATTTAAAAGTTATTCACTAGTCCGCGTTGTGAAATTTTTAAGTTTTATTATTTTATTTTTTTCAATTTTTTTAACACTTTTTTATAAATAATAATTTTTTTTTGGGTAGATTTTTTTAACAACTCGGCGGTGGGAACTGTTTAGCTCGGCGACAGACATGACATCAACTCGGTTCGCCATTCGGTGGTTCATCGTCGTCGGTTTAAAAGAGGATTCCCCCGCCACCACCGCCGGCCCGGAACTTCCGCCACTCGCCATCAGCTCGGTTGAGAGCGAAACAAACAGGGCAATGAACCACGGTGTGTGGCGACGTCACTTCTCCGAGCTGAAACCGTTCCCACCACCTAGTTGTTAAAAAAATCTACAAAAAAAATAGTTATTATTTATAAAAAAATGTTTAAAAAAATCTTGTAATATGTTTTTTTTTTTTGGATGGGGATGGGATGTGGGGGGGGGGGGGGGGGGGGTGATTCCCGCCCTGGCAAAGCCTGAATCAAACTTGATTCCAGCCATGGCAGGGCCGGAATCCCCTACCCCCATCCCCTTCTTTTTTAATTTTTTTTTCGATTTTTTTAATGATTTTTTTAAAACCCACCTGCAAGTCTTGAGAGAGAGAAACCCACATTGGTGAGAAGATGACAAAAAAAAAAAAAAAAAAAAGAACAAAACAAAAAATTACAACATTAACCATTTATGTTTGACTATATATTTAAATAGAGCTATGACATTAACCCATGTCATGGTTGGATTCTAATATTTAAAAGGTGTTTAGAAATTATTTATTAAGTAAATTTTCGTTTGTTAGTTATTATTTATATATAAAAAAAATAGTTTACAAAAATTGTCAATTTTTTTTAACAATTTTTCCTATTTGACAGCGGCGAACCGCCGAATGACGAATCGAGTTGATGTCATGTCCGTCGCTTTATTTAATTTTAGTTTCAATTTTTTTTACACTTTCATTCCTGAAACCCACTTTCAATTAAAAAATGTTAATTACATTTTTATCCCTTTATTTGATTTTAGTTTTTTTTTTGTTTTTTTGGCATTTTTGTTCATGAAAATTTAGGTTTCATAAGGAAAGTGTGTTTTTATGGGAAACGCGTTTAATTTCAGTATAATGGCAATTTTTATTGTTATTTTTGTTAATATTTTTTAAAATTAATTACATTTACCAAATAATTATAATTTATATTTAATTTTGAAATATTAAATAAACTTTTAAATTATCATAATTTAAATACATATAAAATAAAATAATCACAACTTTAAAATTTATATATATATATAAAATAAATAAATAAAATATGGGGATGAGGGTGGGGTGGGGTGGGGGGGGGGGGGGGAGGGGGAGGGGGGCTGCCAGGGTGGCAGCCCCCAAATGTGAAACCGGCATTGTGAAGGCCAGTTTCACAAAATAAAAAAAAAAAAAATTGGAATCGGTCGTTCCATGGTCGGTTAGACCCATATCGGTATATAATAAAAAAGGGAACCCCCTTTTGTAATTTCCAATCTTATTAAACCCATTCATGTAAACAGCTCGGCCATTCCCATCCACTGTCCATGTCTTTGCTCATTAGCCGTGGGAGGAGGACATTTGGGCTAACCAAATTCCTTCCCTCTTTTTTTTTTCCCATAAATAATTTTAATTTATAATTTTATTTATTAAAATCATAGCAAGAATATTTTTATTTTTATTTTGATAAAAAAAAAAATCTATAAAATATTAAACAAAAATTAAATATGATTGTAATCATTATTTTAAGTTAAATCGCATTTGGTATCCAATTTCGTAATTCTAATCAATTTTATTATGGGATTTTTATTCTTTAGACCAAATTCCATACTCTTTTTCCTCAACAAACCTTTTTGAAAAATATGTTACTTTTTAAACCTTTTATGAAACTTTCTTATAATATAGACCCCGACAGTTGGAAACAAAGGCTGCATGAACGTCGTCACCTCTCCCAGATACTGTCCAGATGATTATGATAAGTTCTATTCACAGCTTAATTGGGTAGTTTTCATTTAATTCAACTTATTTATGGCATATTCCCCATTTCAATCAAATTCATATTTTTGGTATATGAAGAGACTACTCAAACAATTTTCGAATCCAGTAGAGAGAACAGGTGAAACATTTTTCTGGATTGCAATTGTGATTTCTCTCTCTCTCTCTCTCGAATTCGTTTGTCTGTATCCATACAAAGCAATTTCATCGCGTGGTGTAGTGAGTATTTTATGTTTTTGCTATTGGCAAAGGTCACCCGTTTAATATTTTTGCGCATAAATCATTGTTTCATTTTGCAAAAACAGTTCGTTTTGTTTGCTCAATTCAATTGTTTACGCGATTGAACAAAAATTACATTAATACACAGTATATGAGAGTGTTCGAAGGTTTTTGAGAACATTCAAATGACATGAAAATGTTATACTTTCTTAAGTTTTGAGAACATTCAAAAGATGAGTATATGATGTGAAAATGTTACACATTCGCTGATTTTCGTAAACATTCATAGATTACCATGTGTAAAAGAACATTCTATGATTTGTTTAAAGATTCAAGATATTTTGGATAGAACAATCTGGGTTTTTGTTTGAACATTCAATATGTTTGCACACATTACTTTTCTCTGTTAGGAAACATTTTGTTTTTCAACTTTTTCGCAAAACTATTGTGCTTCAAAACAAAAAGAGGAACTCTAAATTGCATATTAAATGGAAACATAAATTGAATGTTTTTGGACACACTCCACTATGTTTTTGTAAGTCTTAGTTGTAAATGGACAGATAACAAACAGAATGGATGCTGCATACGAATTAATGCTGATGTGCAAGTTTGATGGGTATTCATACGGAATAAAGGTTTCGGATCATCTCATGTTTGATACGTTGCTTCAAAAAATAATAGCAAGGTGGGAGATACTGCGGCATGACGCTTTTGAGCTATATTATTCCATCCTCGAACATGACAAGTGTATATTGTCCTCCCAAGCCGACTTTGAAGTTATTTGTAGCTTTAGTCAAATTTTGAAGTTCGAATATATCTGTGTCAACATCAAAGTATGCGACAGCTCAAGTAGATTAGGGGACAGTGCACCCATAATGATGATTGAACACTCAAAGTGTCAGGACAACAACGGAGACAAATCTAGAGATGATGATTTATAGTCGATTTTTTGCCCATTGTCACAAAAATCATTGCTATCGAATCGATGGGGGGAAGGCATCAAAGAAGTGGGACATATTTTTTTTTATGGAGGGTGGGGTTGGTAGCGAATTATTTCATCGCTACTTTACCGCAAGTATACGGGTCAAGTTTTAATAGTATAGTGATGAGTAGGGTTGTCATATCCACAGGGATTGATTTAAATTATCATTAAGTACCGCAATTGTCGTAACCTAACTTTATTTAGGCGATCTAATTTTAGGTTTTTGTTATAAAAATAAACTAAAATAGTAACTAATTAAATTACAATACTAGGAATTAATTATATGTAAATAGATTATCTAGGGATTAACTTCGTTTACTTAAACATGTTTGATTTAGTCTAGTTTACATTAACAGACATTAGTATATTCGACAATCTAGGTGTCTAAAACTTACTCACCACCTCTCTTGAGTGTAAAGTGAATGAATATACAATTCGTGTTAACACTGATATCCCTATCTAGCGTCTAAATAATTACATGAGTCTTGTCCCAACCTCACGGATTGCACACGTTCTAATAATCTCCCAAAACATTAAAACGTCGTGATGTGTTTAAACCCTAGTCCGAATCTAGGGTTACCTCTCTCGAGTGTCAAACCCCGTATTCTCAAATCAACCAAAATATCATAACAAGCATATAATGGAAGTAAAAGAACGGTAAACACAATCGAATAGGGATGAACAACCGAGAACGAAACAACGATTTACTCAAACATGTATATTCATGAACTATATCAATCCCTAAATAATAAACGTTTAGCTCATGGCCATAACCAAATATTCAACTTATACACATGATTAAACAACCAACAAGATTTAAGAAATAAAGAGATAAACAAGGAAGAATAGTCGATATCTGAAGAATTGATGATTCCACGTCCGTAAAATCCGCTCCAATCTTGTTTCCTCTTCTCCAAATATGTTCTCCTCTTCTTGGTATGATCTTTGAGCTCTCAATACTCTCCAAAAACATTCTAGGTATGAGTAGGAATGAGTGGATATCAATTAGAACACCAAAATATCCTAAAATATCTAAAAATATCATTGTCAGCTGTTGTCTGGTCGCTGCAGTGAGTAGAAGCTTGTTGCAGCGATGGGAAGTCAGTAAACACACTAACGAGCTGCAACAAGCAATATCGCTGCAGTGAGATAAATTCTCGTTGCAACGAGTTTTAGATAGTAGCTGGCGTTTGATTCATAGTTTGGTTGTAACTTCCTTGTCAGAACTCCGATTGAGGTGATTCAAAAACCTACGAAACGATAAAACATAGATCTACAACTTCCATGTTTTAAGATTTTCAAAAATAGGATTTAATTATTGTCAAAAATGGCCTTAAAGTTATCACACCTGAACCGATTTTGCATTTTGTTTCCCCTTTATTTATAAACCTACAAAACAATACAAAAACATATTAAACTAACAAAAATGCATGAAAACACACAAATATTTAAAACTAAAAATACTTGATTTATTGGTAAATAAATTACTCATCAGGGGTACCAGAGTTTAGAAAAATTCTTAGGAAGTTTTCCGTTCAGGGTGGTTTTACCCTCAAGTTCAAAAAGAATGATAAAAAGAAGGTCATCGCAGAATGTTCACAAAGAGAAGAAAGAGACTGTGAATGGAAAGTACATGAGAGGGTGGATAAGAGCAATGGTTTCTTCTACATTTGGGAGTTCCAGAACATACACTCATGTGGGGCTGCATATACGACGAATCAGAACGGGAACATGAATTCGAATGTGGTGAAGGCTTGCTTCGTTGATTTGGTGAGAAACATGCCCGATGATCGCCCAATCGATGTCATTCACACATTCAAGAATGATTATAGCATTGATATCCCATAACACATCGCGTGGAATGGGGTTGAGAAAGCCCGGGATAAGTTATATGGGGATTACAAGTCTTCGTACGACCAACTCCGATGGTACGTCGATGCTTGTTTGTGAACGAACCCAGGTAGTCATTTTGTTCTAGAATATAACAAGGAAACGGGTCATTTTAAGAGAATTTTTATCGCATTTAACGCTAGCATAAAAGGCTTTAACTATTGTCGCCCCATGGTTTTTCTAAATGAAACATTTTTATGCGGTCGTTACAAGAGATGCCTTTTGGCTGCGAACGCAAAAGACAGCGCGAATAATAATAAAATGATAAAAGTGAAGCTAAAGTATATATTTTGTACTTTCTGCAATTTGTTTGGCTAAAATCTAACAGATCATTTGACACTTTCATTTTACTAACAAGAATATTCCCGATTGCGTTCGTGGTCGTGAATGCAGAGAACGATGAAAATTGGCGGTGGTTCTTAACCAATTTGTCCTTTATTGTATCGCATGAACGTGTGTTAACATTCATATTAGACAGACACAGCGGGATCATCGACGTTGTGCAGAGAATGTTCCCAAACTGTTTTCATGCATTTTGTCTCAATCACCTGAAGAATAACCTCAAGGACAAGCTGACCGGAATGAAGTAGGGATTCAAAGAGAGCCTGATCTTTAAATTTACAAAGATGGCATACGCGACGACAATTGACAAATACAACGAAATGCTAGATGACCTGAAGGCCGAGAGTAGAAGTCGAGGTGAAAATTTCTTACACGATGTCCCGCTGGATAGATTTTGTAACTTGTTCTTTCGAGGCAAAAGGTAAGGCAAAATGTCATCAAATCTCGCGGAATCATTCAATGCATGGATTATTGATTTGCGACACCTAACAGTTATAACGTTAGTTGACAAAATCAGATGTAAGTTAATAACACAAATGTCTGCCAAACGTGTTGAGTCGTTGACGATGATGGGAGTTATTTTACTGTGCCGCAAAGAAATGATTGCACAAAATATTGACCTAGGACAAACTTGGTCGGTCACGAACTTTGGGAATAATGTTTACGAACTTCTATCACACCTGTCCATTCTGGTTGACTTAAACAACATGTCATGCACATGTTTGAACTGCCAGGTCAACGACTTCCTATGCGTGCATGCGTGTTCAGCCATCCTGAAGAGCATCCAGAACATGCATTCATTCATTGAGGTTTATTTTTTTGTGGATTACAACAGAAGAACATACTCAGAAGGAATTTTTGGCGTACAGACACTTGTGAGACCGGTGTGGAAAGAAGGCGAAGCTGTAATTATCCTATCGATTACCAAAAAATAGCCTAGACGTCCCAAGAAGAAGTGTATACCGTATAAGGGAGAGATCGCCGAGATTCGTTGCAGTCATTGCAAAAAGATTGGGCGTCACAATCGGAAGACATGCACAAACCCAATTTAGTTTCGTAAGTTATTTTGTTTTGTTCTTCATTTTACAGAAGATTGGAGCTTTTTTTTTTTAGACAGTGCATCTATTTGTTTCATTTTTGTTGTCACCTAGTTACTTTATATATTTTTTCAAACAGTTCATTTAACCTTGATTTTTTGTTAGATACATCATTTTTTTGAGAGTTCACTTAACCTTGTTAGTTTATGTCTTCCTAATGGGGTAGGATATTTTGATTACATAATTAGCATCAGTTCTCTTAAAGAGGTTCAATTGGTCTAACCCCAACGACATGATTAATGGTTTTTGTTAAGAAGCAAAAGAATGACAAGACATGCCATTAGATCGTGAATATTCATGAACTAAAAATGAAAAATCATTATGAAAAACACAATACAGGTACACTGACATCAACAAGAAAAGAAGATATCATGAATATTTAAGCAATCTATCAACACCACATTTTGCACATACATCCCCATCATAATTACTACGTATTCGAATAGGTCAGATTTTTTTGGATTTTATGTGTTTTAGCCCCAGTATTTACTGAACATCCATACAATTATGAACATTCAGAAACACAATCCGGTTGATTCCCTCCGTTGGGGTGCATAAATAATCTATGCGATATTCGTTTAACACATTTCTCAGTGACCAATCCCGATTAATTCATCCATTTGTTTCTCAGTATTAATGTAAAAAAAATTGATATTTTCCCCATTTATTTAGTATAGAATTTAGGGCTCCGATGGGATATCAAGATCACGTCGTATCTTTGTGCGTCGATCAGCGAAGAGTTGGATGAACATTCATGACCCTATGTGAAACGTTACCCCATGTCGCTGGTTTTGTGCTTTGGACAATGGAACGCCACACCCAGACATCCAGGTATGGAGGCCAAAGAGGGGGGTGTAATTATGGTTCAGAATCACGCCTTTTTTCATCTCACAGGATGGGGGGTCTATATATATGACGATCTCCATTCCAATCCAATCGCAAAAGCAAATTGATTTTTGAGTTATCTGACATCCCTCTTTAAGTAACGTTCGAAGATCCACCGGCGAAAACAAATCGAGATAGTAGTAAGTTTATTTATAGTTTATAAATCTACAATTCCATCTTGATCTAGCGCCATATTTTCGTGTTTCACGACCACACTGGTGAAAACACAAACCTAAGATGGTGTTTGTTGTTGCTATGTGTTTTTTTAGCTCTAATTAAGACCCACGACTGTTGTTCCAAGTAGATACGCGATTTTTTACGAAAACACAATGGTGAGTACTGACTTTACTATTTTTTTTATCTCCAGCGTTTTCGATGTGTGTTTTGAATGGTTTAGACATACGTGTGAATGAATAAGCGCAAACCTAGCGTATATTTTTCAATAGTTTATGAATGTTCATCCCTTTGGTATTTTTTTCTCAAGGCTCCACGTTGAATTTTCAAATGGGTTATTAGCATTTTTTACAGTGTCTTATTGTAATCGTACAGTGTTGTCCTAATGTTTTTAGGCTTGATAAGTCATCCTGGATTGAGTGTGTGTTAGGTAATGGCTAACAACGTGGACAACCAGAATGTTAACTGATAGGTGTAATTTACCTATCTATTTCCAAACCAAACTTATTAGTTTTCGAGTATTATTATAGTATTTTAATACATTTTTATTTATTTTTGTATAAAGCAGGTGTGTGGGGTGAAAAGGCATGAAAACGGATCATAAACGATCAAATCGAATCAAGAATGGTGGAAGAATAGTGGGAAAATAAGCATAAGGGCAAAATACAGACTAGCAGCCCACCGCCACGGCGGTCAATATGCAGAGAAGGCCAATATGTTGTTGAATATCCACTGTCGCGGTGGTGAAACAATAGAGATGTCTCTAATCCCACCGCCGTGTCCACCGCCGAGGCCGTGACCAAACCGACTTACCCACTGTCGCGGCGGTCACTCTGCACACACTTTAGATATTTATTTAGATATTTTGGCTCCTTATATCTTCCCCATCTCCCCTATTTAGGCCATTAGAAAGATCATTAGAGACTCCTTAGGGTTAGGATATTTTGAGAGTGTTTTGGGGTGTGCTCAACCAATTCCGAAGTAGAAGAACACGGTGCGAAGAAGGAAAAACGATTGTTGAACGGTTTTAGCGGCAAATCTTCAGACTACGGCTAAGTTCTTCCGTTTCTTTCTTTATTTTCTTAACTTCGGTAGGTTGTTGAGCATGTTTAGCTCGGTTTCCATTATATAAATGGTTATGGCCATGAGCTAAACGGATTTTGTCTAGGGATTAATAATATTTATAAAATCGTTATTTGTTTGAGTTGTGTTTCGTTAATGGTTATTCTTCGCTATTTTGATTATGTTTATCGGTTTGTCATGATTATATGCTTGTTTAGATATAGTGAGAAATCGGAGTTTGATATTCGGGAAAGGTAACCCCAAATTCGGATTAGGGTAAACACAACGCGACGATCTAATAACCCAGGAGAGAGTTAAAAAGTGTGCAATCAATGACGTTGAAGTAAGACTCATGTGACTCGGTGTCGTTAAGATGTTGAGAACTTCTTCGTTGACGCAAAGTCGCATATTCACTCATCTTACACTTGGGAGAGGTGACAAGTGAATTTACGATACAGAGATTATCAGATACGTCGAACGTCATTATTGTAAACTAAACGAAACCAAACACGTTTTTGTAAATAAAGTTAATCCCTAGGAAATCTTTTCCCTAAACATCTCAATATAATATTAGTATAGTTAGATTATTAACTTAGTATTAATGTTAATTAATTATAAACTCAATTTATGTCGCCTAGATAAAGTTAAGTTATGACAATCGCGGTACTCGATAATAATCTCAACCAATCCATGTGGATACGACAACCCCTACTTATTCTCATCTATACTAAAACTTGACTCGTACACTTGCGGTGAAAGTCGCGACATAATATTTCACCACCATTAACCATCAAAACAATGCAAACAATACGTTCGATGCTCAGGTCAGCCGGTGGGACAAGGACGCCAGAAGACTGGTGGAGATAGCACAATCGATGTAATGGAAGATGGACAAGGGCCCGCTAGAGGTACCAAGGCAAATGAGATGAGACCGACTAAATGAGGCTGGAAGTGGAGTACCTTCGACAACGTGTTAAGGACCTAGAGCAAGAGGTTGAGAACTTGAAGAGCTATTTTGGCCCGGGTTTTGCGGCGCCAACGCCCAGCGAATCATCGGTCGACATGGAGGATTGAATGTTGGTGGCCTATGTTCCTTTTTCGATATATCAACGTGTTTATGTTTTTTACGTTTTGTTATGTTTAAGTCTCGAACAATCTCTCTTTTTTTCATTTTTTTTTTTGTATGAATGTATATCTATTTTAGGATGGTTATATATATATATATATCCCGTTTCCCTTTTGCGAATATATGCAATTGTTTGTGTTTTTTACAACTTGTTGCATTACACAGTTTTCACATCCACAAGTATAAATTTATCGCAACACAATTATACACATGTACAATTTATGGAGAACTTTTACGAACTCACAGATACTTTGTTCATGAAAACCTGCAAGCACGTATTTTCTTGGTAAACCTCATCTAGGGGGGGAGGGGGACAATTTATGAATGTTTACCCTTCGTTCAAAAAATATGAGGCATTTTACTAGAGAGGGGGGGTGCCCCAGTGAATGCCTCCCACACACACCGATGAATATTAAACAACCACCCAAAAAAAGAACACTCAAACCACACATTTTTTTTTGGGTCAACTTTCACCCATGCTGGGGGGGGGGGGGGTATAATTTTTTACCCCCAAAAAATAAACATTCAAACCACACATTTATTTTTGGGTGAACTTTCATCCACATTGGGGGGGTACAAATTATGAATGTTTACACTAGTTCAAACAATACAAAGGCATTTTCTGGGAGAGAGGGTACCCCAAAAAATGTTCCACCCATATACAACAATGAATATTTAAGAAACACCCCAAAAATGAACATTCAAATCACGTAACATACGAATAATCAGCAACACACCATATTTAACAATGGTGGACATCAAGCCACACGATTTATAAATAAAAACATGCATTTCCCAAAACTATAGTATGTAAGATGTGTCCAACACAAATAACCAAAACTGTCATACGAAATGTCTACAACAAAAATCAAATCCCAAAAAATATAATTCCATTGGTGGTTCAACTATGTAGATAGTCTCGTCATGCTTCTTTCTCAGTTTCGCAGCTGATAGTGACCAAGTTCGCTTCCGATCGTTTAGCAAATAATGGAGGACTCTCTTGTGGATGTTTTTAACATTTTCTACTTTTAACCTTTTTGCAACAGGTTTATTCTTGGCATACTAGAGCATCATATACATCACGTACACGCCACAATCGGTCCTGTGATCGAAAAGGAAAAATTTAATTCATACAACTACATAAAAATAGTTGGTACATAAAATTTGTCGCACATACTTATGATCCCTTCTGGTGCGGTATTTCAAGATACTGTTCAATTGGAGCATCTCCCCAGTCGCGATCGATTTCTTTAGTGATGAATGACTCAACGGTAAGTTTCTGTGGAACATTTAGATAAAAAAAAAAAAAAAAAAAAAAAAATCAGGCACAATTATGCATTTTCATAAAACAAATGTGCATTCGAGATTAAGTACGTTTTTTTACATACCACCCATCGTGCATCCTTGAAGTAGTGGTCAAATGCTAGGTCCCTAGGAAGAATGGAGTTATAAAACGTCCACCTTTTTCTTCTGTACATCAACAAGCACCAATAACATCAAATGATTTGCGTACGCATGCCGTCTATCTGAATTTACGGGGAACAACAAGTATCGACAGTTGTTACTGAACGCAGTTTGGATCGTTGCATGTACATGATCCAAGAGTTTTTGATATTTTTTCTTGAGAACAGTCTGTATGTCACAAATAATATATTAGCAACTATGTAATTAGTCGTATACAATCTCAGAAATTTAATTCTTACCCACATACTCGCGATCACGAACTTCGACTTGTCTAACACCCCCACGCCATTTGTCACGTGTATGGCGTTGATTGTTCTCATCCGTATTTCCAAGAATTTGCCAAACGAATCAATAACCTGTTTTGATAAAAAAAAAAAAAAAAATTGCAGACACTAACATTCATTTATAATATCATACAAAACACAAATTCCGAGAATCATATTTTTAACGAACACCCCACAAACAAATACCGTGTGTTAATAATCCATACATTATCTGTAACTTGCGTGCCCTGGATTAAGCATATCACGTCATTGCATGTGAATATTGACATTGGCCCATCCCCACCCCCACAAAAATGCACTGCAAAAAAAATCCACAAAAAATAGGATGATTAAGCAATCAGCGCAGATACGTCACCACAAAAAAATAAGGTAACACGTATAACAATTCTTATCACATAGTCGACACCCTCTTCAGTATGTATCAATTGCAATAACTCTCAATCCTTGTCATCAAGCATCGTTGTTACTTTTGATCGTTTCTGATTAGGCATTTTTATGGTGTCTTCGTAATCCCTCTTGGTAGCTGTTCGACATCGATTGGGTTATTTTCTTCCACGCGCTTCCCCTTATATTTGTCTATAGGATACACATAATCGCTCTCCATCTTACGCTCATTCCTCACCCTACCCTTTACACGTTTTATCATTGAACCGACCTTTGGCGTGTCCTCAGTTGGTAGCGGTGGGCAGGTCAATTGTGGCGTCGAAGTCACATCTACCACATCGTCGTCATTGGGCATAATCATTGTTATTGGTTCTACATTTATAATTTTTACCTTTTCACAGCGTGGAGGACGAGAAGGGGTTTCAGCTGCCGTAGAAGATGAATTACGTTTGGAACTTACTAATTATGGTATGAAATGTTCACCCAAAGGAGCCCCCCCATGGGTAGTTGAGGTAGAATCAACACGTCCTTTCCGACCGCACACGCACCTGCTTATTTGATCTTCTGGCTCCCTGTTTCTGTCCGCAAGCTCCTTGATTTTCAGGATGTAGCTTTTACGACTAGCCTTCTGCGACTCCTTCGTCTCTTTGACGATCTGATCCGCCACCTTTACTTCCAGCTCAAGATCTTTGCACCTTTTTTTTAGCTCCTCAAGTTCAGCATTCACTGGTTGAGCCCTATGCTGCTGCGTGATTTCGTGAACGCCCATCTCGATAAGTAAAGTTTCCCTATCTTTCTCGAAAGCTGCAATCCTTGCATTAAGAACATCCACATCCTTATCATATTTGACTTTTTCACTTGCAAGTGCTGCAGTTAGATCATCAATCTTGGTTTGTTGGTTTATGTTCTTCACCGTTATATTCGCCAACACTTTCAGCGGGGCTTCATTACGTTCTTCCGCCTCCGACTTCCTCATATAGTAATCTTCTTGCATCTCGTCCAGTGCACGGTAAAGGTCATTGACCGCGATGTCCTGCTTTTTTTGTATGGGCACAGTACTTTCAACCTGGGTAAAATTGATACCCAAGTTGAACGTTGGCTCCGCCACTCCTTTCTTAGTCTGGGTGAGGATTGGATTGATATATGTGCTCACAATATTATCAATCATTCTATCAACATCAACAATATCTTCAATCATTTGTACCTTCTCCTTGTCCATCTTTGGCATTACGTTCACTGGTGTTTCTTCGACGATGTGATATTCTCCACTGTCATTGCGCGCAGCAATTCCTAACTGAATCTCAATTAACATTTCCTCCACCACGAAACCCTTCACCTGAACACAATAGAACATGGATGGGATTCAGAGTAATTTTGCACTTACTAATTTGAACGTAACTGTGCGTACAAACTTTAACGCATAATGGTACCTGATAACTCGGCAAGTGAGTCATTGGTGTCAGCCCAATTGCGTTGAAATAGGTGGTCAAGCACCATATCAGCATCCTTGGAACACAAGCCTCTTACCCATTAATCAGTTTGATCATGGTAGTGTGTTCGCACAGCCAGTACTGTAATATATATATATATATATATAGTAGAAAGGGAAGATCATATACATAGTTAATGATAGTCAGAAACTACAAAGTAAACATTTAATAGAGAACGTTCAAAACCAATGAAAAAACTAGTAAATACTTGAAGCGCAATGACACAGCCCGTAACCGATCTCGGTTTCGTGTATGACTTCTTCAGACTAGTTTCCAAATCTGTGAAGATCGCTTGTGGTCAATTCTAGTTAGGCATATCAGCAATATTCTTAAACCAATCACTTGGGGACTTGCTGACCGGTAGTTGCAAAAAAACTTGTCGCCAGCAGGTGTAAACAGAAGAGTTTGACCATATCTTCTACGTCAGCTTCAGTTGTTTTTTACACTTGTTTTTTAATCAACGTTTTGAGGAACACGACGCTGAACTCGCATGGTTGATACATTAGTTTGTTGAGAAATGCAGAGTCTGCCTGCGTATATCGATTTTGAACGACTAGCTCATCCCCCAAAGGCAGCCCGAATATCACCTGGATATCAAGCAGTGTCATCCTAACACTTTTATCACCTATCCTGAACGTCTCCCTAGACTGATTATAACCCGAAACCACTCGTTTTATCAAGGCATCGTTTTTTTGCACGTTTTCCAAGGATAATTTATTGTCGTGTAATGCATCAAATATCTTCGCAAAGGGCGTCTTCGACAACAAATCTTTGTGCTTAGTGGTGAGCTTGCATTCTTTAAGAAGGTCGACGACTTGTTTGAGATTATATCGGTATTAAAATTGTCTGGCCTGAGTCTGAGACTTATTTTCATTATTTGGCTTTACGATCCACAAGGCTATAAAACCATAGTAGTAAGAATGTCAGCATACGTGCATACCAAAAGTAAACATTTATGAATCACACACACACACACACACACAAATTCAAATCATGGACACAGGCAATACATGTTGACATTTACAAACAACTGGGCATTCACAAAGAACATTGACAAAAATAGGAACAAAATATGGGCATCCCTCGAGGCATATGAACATATTCACAAATCAAAGGACATTCACAAAAATAATCACAACACAAACAGGGCAATCTTATCAGAACATTCACAAAAGAAGAACAAAAAAAAAAAATAGACAGCAAACATTAGTCAAATAATTAGACATTCAACGAAGAATTAGACATGCGCAATACATGTGGAAACTCACAAGACAACTGGACATTCACAAAAGAAACATTCACAAAAATAGGAAGAAAATATGGGCATCCTCGAGGCATATTAACATATTCACAAATCAAATGGACATTCACAAAAAAAAAAAATAATAATAATAATAATTAAATAATCACAAAACAAATAGGGGCAATCATATCAGAACATTCACAAAACAAAAAAAACAAAAACCGACGGAAAACATTCGTCAAAACAACTCATGGAAGCATGCACAAAATACTTAAATCGGCCCATAAACAAAGCATGCAAGAAGAACATAGGAAATCAGGAAACACATGCATATGCACATTTGACACAAACAGGACGCATGGATATTCACAAGACGTATGGACATTCACAATCGACCAGGACATACACAGTTCGACACAAAAGGATGGATATTCACACACCATAGTGGTTTTGTTTTTTTTTACAAAACAACAAACACACAAGAAACAAACATCTTTATTCATTATTATTTGTATTTTTGTTTTCTTTTTCACCTCCCCATGGTTGAACATTCACGAAAAGATAATTTTACACATATGATTTTTTGCATATGATCCACAAGAACAGTCCACATACAAAATCAAACCACACAAAGGCATAAAACCATGTGCTCAATTGTGTTTATCGAATAACATAGAATTTTCTAAGTATGTAGAAAGTTACAACCATAGCCATCATTGGAAAACAACCCCTGACGGAAAAAACCAAAACCCAAAGTGACTATTCATAGTCCAAATCGACATACTGGTCGGAACAGAATGCCACTCACCTTGTGAATATTCTGGATTTTATTCGTTTTTGCGAAGGGGAGGACTGCGTATCAAGCTTTTTCAACATTTTTTCCAGGCAGTGAAGCGTTGTTTGCAAACTCGATTTCTAGGATTTTTGTCGAATGTTTTGGTTTCTGAGGGGCGAGTATTCACAATGAGCGCTTATCTAGGGAGGCGGAGCCCTATATAGTAGGGGTGAGTGATTAGCAGGTTTGTGTGTGAACTATTTTAGGAAAATCGCCGTCATCCAGCCAAACGACGTCCCGGAAGTTCTACAACGAATGTTATCAAATACTAATTCCTCATCCAAAAAATTTGAAAAAAAGAGATTTTTGTCCTATTAAATTGGTTTTTTTTTTTTTTTTTTTTTTTGTTATCAATTTTGGAACAATGAATCGTGGTGAATCGTCTATTTCCTTGAAATACAGAGTGAATTTGCGAACTGTCACTTCCCATATATTATCCGCTATTTTTTGTAGAGCTTTCAGTGGCATGAGAATGTAAATAGACCGAAAATGAAAGGGTAAAATTCAGGGATTATTTACTAAGATTTCGTGTGGTTTAAAAAATTTATTCAAATTAGATAAAGGTTCATTTTCTAAGATGTGAATCTCTTAGGGACTATATAATTCAAATCCCATTTATTATTTGGATTTAATCATGTAATTTGTACACGAGAAAAATTATGCAAGAAAAAAATATTACATCGCATTTTGCACCTTTAAATTTTGACTATATTTATACTTTGTCAATAAATTAATCGAATTGATATAAAAAATAGTGAAATTCTTTCAAAAGTCTCATCTCATAAAAACATCATTTTATGGAATCTTATAATAATAATTTTTTTACACATAAGATGATCCTTATAAATTATTTTTGAAATTTTGGCATCTCTCAAAACATTTCCCTAAAACATAAAATTCAAGTAGATAACTAACTCGCGAGGAATAAAATAAGGCTACACCAAGACTCTAGAGTTGAAAAGCGCATCATAGCTTTTAGGGTTAATTACACTTTATCCCCATGTGGTTTGGCCAAATTACACTTATCCCCCTGTTATTTAAAAATCGTCACTTATCCTCCTGTGGTAAAATATTTGGTGCACTTACCCCCCTACATCAGGGGGTAAGTGGTTAAAAAATCTGACCAAAGGGGGGTAAGTGGCGATTTTCAAACTACAGGGGATAAAGTGCAATTTAGCCAAACCATATGGAGTAAAGTGTAATTAACCCTAGCTTTTATTTTATATATACATTGCATCTAGGGCTGGAAAAATAGGTATTTACACGATGACACGACACGAGACCGACACGAAATTATCAGGTCTAGGTATTGCTTATCAAGTCTAGGGTCGTTATCGTGTCAGACCCGATAACTCGATAAGAAATAGTGCAGGTTATCATGTTGATCTGATAACCCAATAGGTTACACGATAAGACACGATAAGAATTTCGTGTATTCAGGTTACACGATAACCTAAGATCTAATAGGTTACCCGTTAATTTAATAAATTATTTTTACACCCCCAAATTATCAAATATTATAATTTAGTACCTAATATATATATATTCACATTTTCCTAATCCTACTCATTTAGTCAACTTAATAGGTTAACAGGTCATTAACGTGTAACGGGTTAACGTGTAATGGGTAGGTTAATGTGTAATGGAAACCTATCAGGTCTTATCGTGTCGTGTTTACCTGATAGGTTTCGTGTCATCGTGTGACACGAAAAATTATCGTGTCGTGTCATATTGACATGATAATTTTCGTGTCGTGTTCGTGTTTGGGTACTCTGACACGATATACTTATCGTGTCGTGTTCGTATTTGGATCTTATCGTGTTTCGTGTTATCGTGTAATAACTTGTTATACGACATGTTACCTGTTTTGCCAGCCCTAATTGCATCTCATATTTTGCTCACTCTCTCTTGCTTATAGCAGTTTGGTTTGTATTTCGAGAAAAATAGAATAGTATTCTTAATTTTAAAAATTTTGAAATATAATTATTTCTCTTTTTTAACAAGTTCAATATTGTTTTTAAATATTTTTTGCAATTCTTATTCTATCGCATCAGCCACTTTTAGTACTATACTTTCAGCATTTTACTTATTTTTTATATTAATGATGATAAGAACAAATCTTGACCATCTATTTAAATAAGAATTAGAAATGAGTTAGAATTGAGAAGATGAATAATAGTTAAATCTTCTTTAATATCTTTCAATTTTAATTCTTAGTATTAGATTAAATATTAGATATGCGTAGATGCATTGATTTTTTGAATCAATCATCAAATATTTACATATATGCGTGACATGTATGGATTTTTTGAATCAATCGTCAAACATTTCAACATACATTAACGGTGTATTTGGTTAGACAGAATGTGGTGGAATAGAATCACAATTCCACATTCGATTCTTATTTCTTTGTTTGGTTATCTGATAGAATAAAAAATAAAATGGATGGAATTGGATTTCATATTTCATGGGCCGGAATTGGATTGCATAATTCATGGTATGACTCATTTTTGGGTAATACATAAAATACCTCAGCTCATTTTGGTATATATTTCTCAATTTAACAATGATTTCGATATCTCCTATAAATTAATTTTATCAATTTAGTATTGTATTAATTTGAATAAAAAAATAAAAACTAAAAAAAATATTTTCACTAAATGACGGAAAGAAAATATTTGATTTTCAATTTTATATTTTTATTTTCAAAAAGAAAATAGATTTTTTTTCCTAATATTATGTTTTTGTTTCGAGAATAAAAAGAGATTTTTTTCCTATTCTCGATTTTTTTTTTGTTCGAACAGAAAAATATTTTTTGTTTCCAGATTTTTGTTTATGTTTCCTAAAAAAATATTTTTTTATTCACAAATTTTCGAACAAAAATAAAAATTTAAAAGCAAAAAAATCAATTCATTTTTCCGAAATAAAAACATAAATTTCAGAACAAAAATTATGTTATTGTTCCCGAAACAAAAACAAAAATCTGGGAATAAAAAATCTACTGTATTCCTGAATCAGAAATAGAAATTTGAGAATAAAAAAAAAATCTATATGGGAAATAAAAGTAGAAATCTAAGAACAAAAAATACATTTCTATCCCTAAACAAAAATAAATATTTGATTAAAAAAATCTATTTATGCTCTCAACGTGAAAAGAAAAATTTAAGAACAAAATGATTTTAGTTGGTAAATTTCAAATATTTTTCAAATTAGATATGACTAATATTTTGTAGTAATTTTTTCAATAAATTATTATTAGGCATATATTGTGAATGAGTTTGATTTCGAAATTGATATGTAAATGAATATTATTTTTTTTCCGTTCTTTTAAGCATCAATTACAATCAAACAAAGAAAATTGAATAGTGATTCTATTGATAAATTAATTATATTTATTTTTTCATTTCATTTATTTTCTTGATCTATTCCATTTTGATTATATTTCATCCCGCCAAATAAACCTTTAAGTGAGAATCGAATTTAAAATAATCATTCCTTATTATTCCATCTTAAATTTCGACCTTATTCAGGGATTCCATTAAGGTGGGGTTCGAACAATGCTTTGGAAGGAGAAAAAACGAGTAATATTCTTGGTACATTAAGAATGAGGCTAAGAAGGTGGTGGGAGCAATAAGACAACTTGTAAAAACCAGCAACACCCATATGGATTGGAATCATTGTTAGTGGTGAGAATCATGATTCTTAAAGCCCCACCCCCACCATTCTTTGTTTGATCTTTTTTTTTCTTTTTTATATATTTAATTATTCTCTTGGTTATATTTATGTGTCTTAAGTCTTTATCACTTCTTTTTTTTTTTTTTCGAATTAAAATTCACAAACAAAACAAGAAAAAAAGATTCAATAGAGTATCTCCAACCACATCCCATGATTAATTACACTTTTCTCCCTATAATTTAATCGAATTACACTTTGCATTGCTGTCATATTTTCATTACCATTTATCTCTGTGATTCAGATTAAATTGCAACGACTAAATATTCAACATAATTGCTTGAAATGACAAATTTACCCTTATATCTATTAGCAATACACTATTTATGGAAAATCATCTACACTTGCGGTGCAGAAATAAAACTAATTAGTTTTTAGTTTTGTTTGATAACAGGTTTGTAACTAGAAAGATAGAGGATTGATCATTCTAACCTCTATATATAGGGCAGTTTTGTATTAAAATGAAGTTTGTATCTAATTAACGAGAAACTACTTCCCTTAGGATACCATAATCCTAAATTACATGTACCTTTTAAATAATGAAAAATCATTTTAATAATAGTTAAATGAGACTCTTTAGGGCAAGAATGAAATCTAGCATGCAAATGTACACTAAACATAATATCAAATTTACTAGCAGTAAGGTACAAAAGACTTCCTATCATACCTCGGTAAAGTCTTTCATTCACGCTTTTACTCTTGTCATCTTTGTCAAACTTAGTTTCCGTTGCCATGAGAGTTTTGTATTCTTTAGCACTTTTCAAGCCATATTTTTAAGTTCTTTGACATACTTGACTTGATTGATAAAGATCTTATCTTTTGTTTGCTAAATTTGCAGTACAAGGATGAATGTCAATTCTCCCATCATATCTATTAGAATACTATTTGCATTATATTGGCAAACTCTTGACAAATATCTTCATTAGTAGAACAAAATGTTATATCATCCACATATATTTGAACTAAAAGAATGTCCGTGTCAGTTTATTTAATAAATAATGTAATATCACTCAAACCGTGTCGAAAATCTTTCTCAATTAAATATATGTTTAGTCTTTCATACCACACTCTAGGAACTTGTTTAAGATCATACAGAGTTTTATGTAATTTAAAAACATGATTATGCAATTTGTCATTTTCAAAATCAGGTGATTGTTCGACGTAGACTTCTTTAGCAATAAAAGCATTTAGAAAATTGCTTTTAACATCCATTTGAAATAATTTAAACAGAAGAGAACATGCAAATGCCAATAACATTCTTATAACTTCTAATCGAGCAACAGATGCATAGATTTCATCACATTCTATACCATTTTCCTGATTATAGTCACGTGCTACTAACCTTACCTTATTTTTTACTACTATACCTGTTTCATCTTTTTATTGCGATAAACCTATTTGATACTAATAACAGGGTGAAAATCAAGTTTAGGAGATAGAGGTTCCATACTTTATTTCTTTCAAATTGAAGTAATTCTTCTTATATAGTTAAAATCCATGATTCGTTAGTTAGTTATACCTTCATGAATATTTTTAGGTTCAATTTGAGAGAGAAAAATAAGATTAATAACATCTATAAAGAGAATAATGAGTACTTACACCATTTTTTATGCTACAAATGATTTGATCAAGTGGATGTCCCACATGTTTCTGGCTCAGTCCGGAGATATAAATGTCAATTAATAATAAATAATTAAGTAATTTTGACTTTTTGATATTTGGATCATTAAATTTATCAAAAAATATAGTTGTTACATTTTACTATGTGTAAGTAATGACTAAAATATTATATAAATATAAAATGTAATTCGATCAAATGATGAGGGCGGAGCAAAATGTAATTAATCCTTGCATATTTAATTGGTACAAGTTGCCCTTTTTGTAGATATGCTTTGTCTAACATAAGGCCTTATGCATATACAATATGCAAAGTACGAGAATCATGATAAGATATGGTCCCTCTCATTGTGCATTGTCTTATGCTTGTGGAAACTATATATGTTTGGATTTTATGATATGGTGTGTTCGGACTAATTTACGGTATTTTAACTATTCATTTTTTTGTACGATTGTAACGGCACACTCTCTTGCATCGATTTGGTACATTCGGGATAAATTCAAAATTTAATTCCTGAATTATTCTTCAGGAGAATTGAATCTTGATTGACAAGAAAATATGACATCTTCCATTACCAACCGCACTAAAACATCTTGATCTAAAACTGTACATCTAATTCAACTATTATAAAAGTTTAGGTTATTAATCGCAAATTGATATGAACAGTTAAATTGCACTCTTCATTTATGTTGTGGACAATTTTAATCCTCAAAAAAGCTTTTTAAAGTAAATACTTTTATGGCCTTTTGGTCACTTTTAAATGGCTCTGTTCTAGATAAGATTAGAACTTTAAAAATTATTGTAAGTATTAGTATAAACACACCTATCAATCATTATTATTAGGTAAAATCTTCCTTTATATATAATATATAATGGTTGTCAATTTTTTATAAGAAAAATCATTACAAGATATCACTCTTGACATGTCCCGGATCTATCAAGTAAGGCCCACATATCTAATTTTCTCCTTTTTTAGTTTAAAGGTTAATCACCTTAAACTATAATTATTAAAATTAATCAGTCTTCACCATATAAGTAAGATCCATCCAATGGACACAAAAGGAGCAAAGTTTAATAAATTACAATTATTATTTATTGGAGTAATTGTAGTTCAACGCACATTTATTTTCACTTTATCCCTTTAAATTTTGAAAATATGTACTTTGCCTCTACTTTTTTAATCATTTTGATATTTGAGATATGTATTATAAAACAATAATTTGGAGTTATTAAAATAAATTAATTTTTGATACAAATTTTTCATTTGAAACGTAGAAAAATAATATATAGATCACTAAAAATAGATAAAAAAGATCAATTTTATGTTTTAATTTTATTTCATTTTTATGTAAGACAAACATTTTTCTAAAATGGGTAAGAGATTTAGATGTCAAATCTTATTATTTTTGTCCAATTATATATTGATTCTAAGTTGCAGTATATTTTGAGACAAATCAATCATCCAAAAGGTACTTGGGCTAGTTAATCAATTTGTGTTACAAAGTGAAGGAACTTATTTGTACTGGGGACATTTTATTTATTTTTTTATTTTTTGCCAATTCCATTAACATTTAACGGAAAAAAAAAAAACACTTTACACTTCAATCCAAAATTTAAAGACAAAAAGTATTTATATTCAAATATAAAGGGGGTAAAATGAAAATAGGGAGATGAATTATAATTATCCTATATTTATTTTTTATTTACTTTTTGTTTTTTGGGTCAAATGTGTCCAAGACAACACTTGATCTTAAAGGCACACTCCCCATCTTGGCTTAGTGCATTCAAGATTAAATTTACAATTTAATTCAGTTCTCTAAAAGAGCCGAATTCTGATTGACAAAGAAAAATAGCACATTCCACCTCTCCTTGGCAATTGCCAATTGCAGTCACATTTGTTTATTTAAGTAGGTTATATGTCCACTTCACTAGCCACCTTATGAATGAGACTTCTAATTCAATAGTGTATAAATAGCAAAATTGAGAGGGACCTAAACACTATTATAATATCACACATTCAAGTTGGTATTATATTAATCAACTTCATCAATTTAAACCCAATACTTACTACATGCCCCCACAATCTGCAAACAAAAATAACTTTGGACCAGCCATGATGTAAAGAACCCAAAAAAAATAAAAATAAAAAGATGTTTCTACAAGAAATTCTTCACAATCCTTCTTTAGAGAGCCCAAATGATAAAGCTTCCACTTAATATACCCTTTGGATTCTACTTTAAACTGAATCAATCCCCTCAACCTGTTGCCGAGCAAGATACCTCTCTCTCCTTTCCTTCTGCACAAAAAAAAAAAAAAATGAAAATAAAGGTTTACACACACATCAACTAATCAACTCTTTGAACGATCTTAAAGGCACAATTCCCACATTGATTGAATTTTACTCCTATAGTGCTCCTCAGAAGGATCAAATCCCGGTTGACCAAATAATTATATTTATTCTATAAATCATGACATATTTTATATATAACAGTTTTTTAACCATTGGAGAGTTGAAATTATTTCAACTATTAATTTAGATTTTATTAAGAAAATAAATAACAAACTCTCAACAAAATGTCTTTTCATGATTAATGTGTTTCAACTAATCAAGATTCATGTATTGAATTAAACTTAACTTCTTTAGGCACATGGTATATACTAGTCTATTTTATAAATTAGAATATATTTTATATTTGAGATTTTTTTTAACAATTGGATGGTTGGAGACATTTTCAACTTTTTATTTAGATTTTGTTGAGAAATTAAATAATAAGCTCTCAACAAAAATGAATTTTCATAATTAACATATTTGAGCTGACTGTAGGATATTCAAAATTAATGTATTGAAGTAATATCTATTTTTTATATATTTTTTTATCATTAGATGGTTGAAGACATTTTTAACCGTTGATTTAGAATTTGTTGACAAACTAAATAATATATACTAGTATATCTACATAACATAACAACACATTTTGCGTCACTGAATCAGATTTTCGATCCAACGTTTGAGATCAAACAATATTTTTTCATATAGGTTAGCCGCTATCTCATCTCTTCAATCTCTTATATGCATCTCTCTCTCTCACTTTCCAAGCCATTGATGTGCGTTCTCTGTCTCGCCTCTTTCTGTGCTCAAACGTCTTTTGTGTTATACACTAATTCTATTATCACTTTTTTTTTATTTGATTACTAGATTGTTGCTTATCCTATTTTCTTTCTTTTAATCTAATTATTTAAACTAAAATTCATGTGTTTAGGCACAGGACATACATCAGTATATATAGAACAATCCAACAACAAAGACGATAAAAAAGCTTACCCATTCATCAATAACAAGTCCTTCGCCAACAACTTTCGGTCCTGCTTCTTCTGGAGGCCTTTTGCGTGACTCAAGCTCAGCCTCGGCCTCTGCCAGCATGCGGTTAAGTTTCTCCAGCCCCTTCAAAATTAACCATGGAAAACATAATGCAAGTATTAGTGATCTCCTAAATAATGACAACAAATAGGAAATTCATTTATTTTAAGGAATGGAGAGTGTAAATCTACGTACAGGACACGGACGGTCTGAATCGAGGAAAACAACTTGCAAAATCTGTTCAACTGCTACTTGATCCTTCTTCTCGTCAAACTGCATAATATCATCAAAAAAAAATTCAAATGAATCAACGTTGTTCGTCACAGAAAGTCGGTGTTTTTTGTAGAAACGGGTTTTTAATCTGAAATTTAAAAAACATAAACCGGAAATCGTGGAAAATCGAGAAAATTTTACCAATTCGGGGACATAATCCGTTTCTCCTTGGATTTTTAAGCTCATGATCTTGAATTTGACTCGGCTCTTCTGACCCATTGGTTTCTCATTGTTTTCTGGTGGCTCCACAAACTTGAATACTGTCGGTTTTTATATCGAGGTGAAAAACTAAGTAAAAACAGCTATGAAAAAACAGAAGCCGAAAACAAAAACAAGAGATAAGAGGGAGGAGAGTTACCGGTTGCAATAATGGTTTCGCCAGGAGCAAGTATACCTCCGGGAGGACGCATATAACAACTCTTTGGGGCAGTTGTTTGAAACTATTAATATTAACATGAATAAAAAATGAACCATGATTAATTGATTATTAACAAGAATAGATAGTGAATTTAATGATCATACTTCATCAAAATAAAACATAAACATCAGAAAGAAGAAAGAACGCATCGAATGAAGAAATCAACTTGCCTTGAAAGCTACTGGGGTTTTGAAAATGTTCTTTATCCTGATCGCGCTTCGGACTTGTTTACCGGGTTCATCTAAAGAAAAAAAAAATGAAAATGATATAGAATTCGGTTAAAAAGGATGTGTAATTCAATCAATTAATCCCTTAATGCTAATAGACATGGAGCAGAAATGGATATGTTAGTATAATTCAAAACAGAACAATGCCAGAGGTAAAGAAACAGTGGCACCAGCATAATGTCATTAAAACAGCATCATGTCATCAAAATTGAGATGACGTTTAATATTTAACAAAGTTATGTCATTTCCCCCTTGGGTTTATCCAACATGAGATGTGAAAGGAGCAAGTGATCACCCTTCCATGCGATGTGGAATAAATCGAACAATCTCCCCCTCACACATCGAGCCTTCGGTCAGCTAGTTTCAACCAATATCTCTCACTATGACTATTAGGTAAGAGATATTGTAACCTTAGGATGGTCTTGGCCCTCTCTCAACTCAAAAACTATCTCAAGAGGTAAGGTTTTTTCTCACACTTATAACGTGACCACTAATTCCTTCCACATCGGCTATGAATAAACTCAACATTCCCGAACCATTTTAATCTTAAAAACAGATGCTAGTTTCGAGAAGATAATGCATGAATTGACTTGATCAGCATTCAAAATTCTTACTTAAAAATTAATTTCAAACGCTGAACAAGAACATATATGAAAAACCAACTAATCATGCGGTGAGAATCAAACATACACGCAAGCAGAAGGCTAATTAAAGATGACCCAGATCACAAAACCAGCAAATAAAACCATAACCACATCACACATCCAATTTAATAAGCCAGAAAGACAAAAAACAAGAAATGTATGTGTCTGTATAGAGAGAGAGAGAGAGAGAGAGAGAGAGAGAGAGAGAGAGAGAGAGAGAGAGAGAGAGAGAGAGAGAGAGAGAGAGAGAGACATACAGGGAAAGTAGAGTTTGTTTGGGGGATCAAGACAGAGCTTGCGCCTGGTAGGAAGCAGAGACTTGGCTATGGCAGAAACCTTAGCTGAATGAAGATTGGATTGATCCACAAGCGGGCTTTGGCTTTGGTGATTAGCGCTGTCCGTAGAAGAAGAAGATGGAGGAGCACTGCTCGAATTCCAAAATGGCAATCTACAGAAACTCCAGACCCTCCCTTCCGACAATGATTTCTCGTCGGCAACTTCCATTTGTACTCGTCGAAATCAGACCCACTTCGCCGGCGGCAAACTCAATCGCCTGGGTGACAGATATAGGGTATCTTCCGCAAGTTCCGGCGTATCTGAAACGCACTCTATGTATGGGAATGATGTTTAGTTGTCACGTAGGTGTAATGAGCTTTTGCTGTTGGTTTTCGATATTTTAATTTCGTTTTTACTTATTATTTGTCGGGAAAGTGTTGCGAAGAAGAGATATATAAATTGGGATAAATTACATTTTTACCCTCTTACTATACATCAATTTTTATTTTTACGTGGTTTAATAAGTTTGATCCATTTTATTTATACTATGTATCTTTAATTATATTTTATTTTTAATTAATCATTCCGTCTAATTTAACTGTTAAATTCGACGGAATAAGGATAAATTTTTATTTATTTTTTAATAATTTTTATTCTCTATTTTTTTTTTTTTTTTTCTTCTTCTTCACCGTCTTTCATACAACAACAATTAAGCATTTGTCCCACTTATGTAGGGTCAGTCACATGAATCAATTTACGTCATAGTGATTGATCAATGGTTATCCCCTCTGTCAGATTTAATGTCATCAAATTAATTCTAATAGTTTCGTCCCAAATCTTCTTAGGCATACTTCTCTTTCTAGTAGCCTTCTGTACTTAAACTAAATCACATTTTCTCATTAATGCTTTTATGAGTCTTCTATGCACATGCTCAAACCATCGTAAACGATTTTTTCTAATCTTTTCTTCGATGGGTGTTATTCCTAAATTCTCTCTAATAGTTTCATTTTTAATTTTATTCATTCTCGTCTTTCTACTCATCCACCGCAGCATTCTCATTTCTGTCATCACAATTTTCTAGATATGCTTCATTTTTATTGTCCAACATTCTGAACTATATAGAAGCGTCGGTCTTGCAGTAGTTTTGTAGGATTTTCCTTCGAGTTTCAATGGTATCCTACGATCACAAATCACCTCAGCTGCACTTCTCTATTTTAACCAACCTGCCTTGACTCTATGCGTAATATATTCATTGATTTCACTATTACTCTGAATCATTGAATCTAAATATCCAAAGTGATCAATCTTTGGAACCTCTTCATCTCTAATTTTGACAGCACCGACATCTCCCCAAGCATTACTAAAATTGCAATGCCTATATTTCGTCTTGCTTATGCTAACCATCTAACATTTAGACTCTAAGGCTTCTCTTCATCTTTCTAACTTAGTATTAATACTTATTATACTTTTGCCAACTATTATTATGTCATCTGCAAATAACATACTCTAAGGTACCCTATCTTGAATATATTTTGTGAGCTCATACATCACTAGAACGAAGAGGTGAGGACTTAAAGATGATCATTGATGTAAGTCTATATTAATAGGAAACGCACAAGTATCACCTCCTCTTATTCGAACACTAGTGACTATACTTTCATACATATTCTTAATTACATCGACATACATATTGGATATTTGTTTCTTTTCTAGCACCCACCACAAAACTTATTTGGTTACCCAATCATAAATATTTTATTGGTCCACAAATATCATATGTAAATCTTTTTTTCTTTCTCTATATTTTTCTATTAATCTTCTGAGTAAATCTTGTTCTCTATATTGATGGGCCTTTTTAGACCCATCAATTCCTTCTTCAAATGCACAAATTCAACCTACCTCCTAACCAGAGCCTAATCCACCATTTGCATTTGTGTCATCCCCATCTTCATCACCCACCTCCTCTTTACTCTTTCCACATTTGAACCCACTATGTGTATCACCTCAACATATACACACCTAAACAGAGAAGAGAGAGAGATGTCCCACTATTACTCTGATTCATCTACTTACCACTTTTGCTCTCAATTATGGTGATTGATTTCTCCCCCGCCCTCTCTCTCTCTCTATATATATATATATATACACGTATATGTGTGTGTGTGTGTGTGTGTGTGTGTGTGTGTGTTGATAGATGTTTGATGTTTCATTTGGCATGAATCGGAAAATCTAAATTCAGAAAAAGGTTGAGTTGGGACGTTAAACCTCACCGGAACCCAACAAAATGATGTTGCTGGTGAAAGGAGGGAGTAGACCGCTATTGGTAGGGTTTAGAGCTTCAATTTGGTTCCAGATTACATCTAGAAATGCGTATAATTTCCCTCTACTCCCACTCGTTGAAATTGGTTTTGGGTTTCAATTTCAACGACAACTAAGGGAACATACCGCCCAAGTTAGTCCTAATGTGCACATACTCCGGAAACTAAGGGAGCACACTAGTCTACTCTTTCCATGTTATAAAAAATATAAGTTTATCATGAGTTCAATTTCCAGGACACGATATCGCCCGACAGCTAATTCCTGACTTTACGCTTATGGGACCCCTATCCCGAACAAATCCTTATAGTGGAAGACCACGAAAATGCATATCTCATATGCTATTGTTTACAACTCAACATTTGCTTTGAGTTATATATATATATGATTGATGTTTGATGTTTCATTTGGCATGAATCGAAAAATCTAAATTCAGAAAAGGTTGAGCTGGGACCTTAAACCTCGCCGGAATACCGGTGAAATGAGGGAGGAGACCGCTATTGGTAGGGTTTAGATCTTAGATTTGGTTCTAGATTGCATCTGGAAATGCGTATAATTTCCTTCTACCCCCACTCGTTGAAATTGGTATTGGGTTTCAATTTCAACGACAACCAAGAAAACACACTGCCCTAGTTAGTCCTAATGTGCACATGCTCCGACAACTAAGGGAGCACACTAGTCTACTCTTCCCATGTTATAAAAAAGATAAGTTCATCATGAGTTCAATTTCAAAGACACAATACCGCCCGACAGCTAATTCCCGACTTTAGGCTTATGGGACCCCTATCCCAAACAGATCCCTATAGTAGAAGACCACGAAGATGCATATCTCATAGGCTCTCGTTTACAACTCAACATTTTCTTTGAGAGATTAGATATCATCTTTTAATTATTTAGTGACCTAGTTCTTTGTATACCTTACAAAGGTGAAATGGGCATTTGAGCAATCCATGTCCTTGCGAATGACAACACTTGCAATACAAGGGTAGTGGTGATGATTTTGACTTGTCTAGCTAGTGTGGTAAGGGTAACATCTGTATTTGATCATTGGATTGTTACAAGACATGTTTCTTCTCTCAGTAGATTGAAAACTGTATCAAGAGAAGATATCTTGCTCTTGTGTCGTATTGAGGCACAGTCATTCTCAAATTTTGACCTTAGTGCTATCAAAAACTGTATTAGATGAATCTTATTTCGGTAGCTTGTGTAGAGAATGGCATCATCAGAATGTTTCCAAGCTAACATAGAGAGAGCTAATTGATCCCACAAAACAATCATATGAGATCAAAAATTGTTGATGAAATGCCCAGGTCATTGGCGCTTGCTGTGAAGTGTAAAAAGAAGTTGATACTGATGTTAAAGATCAACCATGGTGTAGCAATGAGCGATGAGATCCTAGAGTTATTTGGCCATCTCTAATTTACCCAACTGAATATTGATATATAGGATTATAGTAGGACGGAACCATGTGAGGATCTGATGATTTTTGTTATCCCAGTCTTCGAGACACTTAGTAAAATTTTCAACATTTTTTGTGTCTCCTCGAGTGGCCAATTTAATGTCTCCAGACACAGTATGCCACAATTTTCAGCTAAGCGTGAATCTAGACATCTTCTAACCCCACAAAATGTAGTTTGAATCATCGAGGATAGTGGTAACGGCATGGGGTGAGCCTGGTATCTCTTTGGGAAGAAAAAAACATAGTGTTTGAGGATGAAACGAGGCAAAAACTAAATGAATATAATGATGAAATGGGCCCTGAAAACGGAATTCGAAGGTCTAAAAACTCTAGGAACTGATCAAAAGAAAAAAAAAAAAAAAAAAGATCCTTGAATCGATGACATGACAGATGAGTAGGCAAAGAGATGATGTGACAGCTGACAAGGCAGCAGTAGACACGTGGCAATAACATGAAAACCCAAACCAAGGACAATGGTGATGTGGTAGCCAACATGGCGCTAATGTGGATGGTAATAATGATTTGTCATATGACATTGCGACACATGACAGTAGAGATGGCAATACATTGTAGATGATTTGGCTGACACGTGGACTTCTTGTTGATGTGGACAGACACATGGATGATGAACTGTTTAGGGTTGACGTGGACAGGTAGGAGCGTGGATCTGCTTGGTAGGAATGCAACGGACAGTGGAAGCGTGTGTAGGCGCGTGGGATGTTCATTTGAGATTATCTTGGTGGAGTTGGCTTCATTTTGGAGAGACGACGGTAATGGTGGTGTTTTTTGTTGATGTAGAATCAAAAAGTAGGTAGTGGATTGGTCAACGATAACGACGGTGACGCAAAGCTTTCCGGTGGCTCGTAAGCTTGATTTTCAGTTGTTGTAGTGGCATGGGACGCGCCGTTTCAAGATGAGGCTATGGGTGTTTTTGGATTTTTGTTTTGGCTTGACGAATAATGGTAGATACGTGAACTGTAGCAGCGCTCACAAAACAAAAGGTTGATTTTGGTATTCAAAATTTTAGTAGAGACAGTACCAGAAAATTTTGGCTCTTGATATCATGTTAAAATAATTTAGAGACGCAATATTGGGATACAATATGAGACAATTATATTAATTTAAGTAAAAAGTATTTACAAATATCGAAAGAGCTCTTTATATATAAATAGGGAATATGGTTTAACCTAATGAACCTAGGCTGGCTTTAAACTAATGGTCAATGCCCTTGTACATATATTAACATTGCTAGTTCGTTATATTTTAGTAAAACTTTTACAAAATATTATGATACCTTTTTACATAAAAAGAAAACCAAAAAAAGATTGAAGCATAACATGTTTGAAATAGGAAATGACACCTTCAAAATAGTTAACTCTAAGGTACTATTTTGGATTGTATTAGTAGTGCAATTCCTCATAATACTCCATTCAATGTCTATACTTTCATAAATTAAGCTCGATATGTTGACTAAATACTACGTAGAGATAAAATATTACAATTGGTGTTCTCAAAATTTAGAGTGAGACTAATTCTAAATATTTTTTTATACAAAAATTATTATTCAAAAATAGAATTAGAACATATATTTATCGTTTTTTATTGTCGTGATATATAAAAACTAAAGTTAGTCGTCAAAAAGTTGAAAAAAAAATCAACTTTTTGAAGAATTTTTGAAAATTCAATTATAAACGTTACTTATTCGAAGTGTGAAAAAAATTATTAACTATGTTGGAGATGCTCTATCACCTAATTATTATTTTTTTGTTGGGAAATATTTTATCTAAGTTTTAATTCAAAGAAACACCAATACACTCCATAATGTGTTTATTAGTTTCTGGAAGTATAAAAAAAAACAATTCCAACAATGCAAATAAAAAATAAATAATTCAAAATATTTAGTGGACATATTTTAGTAGCAATAATGCAATGTTTGCTTCTTTCCCTCGTTCTCTTCTTGGATGCCATTAAATGAATAACAAAGTCAAATGGTAGTAGGAGTACGCGTTGATCGCTCTTTGCCAAAGGAAAAAACCTTTTTAGCTTACTTTTGAATAAAAGGTGAATTTCAGTTGCTGCCCTCAATTGGGCAATTGAATATATGAGATTGTTTTTCATAGGGTTAATTAAAGTACCTCCGGTGGTTTAGCTCATTTACACTTTAGTCTTATGTAGTTTGAATATCACCACTTATTTCTTTGTGGTTAGACATTTGTTGCATTTTACCTCCCTCGTAAGTACTTTGCCCCCCCCCTATGGTTATGCCTACATCAACTGGTAAAGCGCAACAAAGCCTAACCATAGGAAAGTAAGTGGCGACGTTCAAATCACAGGGAGATAAATTTTAATTAATTCTTTTCCATATATATCACTCTATGCATTGGATTTTTTATTTATTTTTTTTCAGAGGTTCGAGCCTACAGAAAAACACTTGTTGGAAGGGACAACCACGAATCCTGAATGAGATTAGTCTCTTGTGTGAATTCTTTAATATATATAATCTAATCTCTGTCTCAATCTCTATCTATATCAATATCAATATAAATAACTAATAAAAACATAAGTTTAACATTTAGAGAGCTTAAAAAGATAAAAAACCTAATTGAGTTTTTCTTAATTTTATTAATATTAATATCATATATTCGATAAACATTCAAGAGCAATCTCTTGGATTAATAAGTCTATGCATTCAATGAGGAGTATAAATGATTTGAAAATCTTTTATTTTTTCTAAGAAGCCCAATTTGTTCATCGAAATAAAAAGTAAAAATTGAAAGACAGTGCATGAAATATTTGGAAAAAAAAATACATGTATTTATTTACAATTCTAATTTTATCTTAAAATCCATGCTATTACTAACAAAGTAACCAAATAGCACCTATGTCTTTACTAATATAAATTTATTTCTTTTTATAAACCCATGCATTGTGCAGGTCTAAAATTAGTTATAAATTAAAGAAGAAAACACAATCAATCCTAATAATAGACAATAAAAGAAAACTAATACATTGGCTACTGTGATCCAAAAACGGACTCTCTAAGAAAAAATAATACATTGGTCATCGTCTCAGTAACATGCTCAGACGATGAGATAAAGGTAGGTTTGAGGACTCATGAGCTCACTTTTTCTTGAATAAAGTGGATTTCAACTTCTGTGTGTTCATTCTCTCATGAATGATTGAATCGAAGGATGATATATAATAGACTTATTATCACAAAATAATATAGAAGACTGCATCACTAGGAAGCCTAATTTAGTCACAAGCCAAAGGAGCTCATATGTGCCCTGAACCTTGGCACAATACTTAACCTTTACAGAAGACCGTGAGATGATTGCTTGTTTCTTACTTTTCTAGGATATAAAACGACTTCCTCGAAAAGTGAATAAACCAGAAGTTGAATACCTATACTTTTTTTACCCGCATAATTAACATCTATAAAGTTGTAAAGACCTGTTTGTGTTCCTACACAACATTCTTTTCATATTCCAGTTGTACAATGCTCTTATTTTGCTTCTTTTCAAACACAAAAATATACACATTTATTTTAATTCTAAAAAAGAAATTGACACAAATTTTTTCAGGTCCATAGAACCCCAACACCAATAGTTCCAAATAATATATAGAACAATACAATAAATAAAATTCACATGTATTAAACAAATAAAATAATAAATAATCCTATATATATATATATATATATATATATATATATATATATACACATACTAGAATTGTTGAGTGTTGAAGAAATAAAGAAAAAACACTAAAATTAATCCTATAACATCAGGGGTCAAAATATAAATAAATAAAAATGAAGGTAATATATGTAATAAAAGGGTTAATAGCACTTTATTCCCCTAGAGTTTGACTCATTTGCACTTTATTCCCTATACTTTGAACTTCGTCACTTACCCCCTGTAGTGCAACACTAACTCCGTTGACAAAAATATTAAAATGTCAATATTACCCTTATATAATTATTAACACTTTTTGGGGAGTAAAGTGAAATTAACCTAAATGACTGAGGGAGGGGTTATCATTAACAACAGAATTATTTGAATCAATTATTAGTGTCTCTCTCTAGAAACTCAAGCGAGAGTCTCTCTCTCTAGAAACCCTAATCGAAGGAGACGGCGGTGGAGACTTCTCCATTGCCACCTCCCCTGTCGGCTTTGAGTTACGCCCGGCCTCTTCAACTCTCTGTCTCGGTGGTTGTTAGGCGTTGGCATCTCCCATCATCAACCTCTCTTTCCGATTCAGCTGACTTTAGTGACTTTATGATTGACTCAAAACGCTGCTGACTCAAATTGAGCTGTGTTTCGTCATATATTCGACATGATTCTTCCTCAAACTGCTTGCGGTAGTATGACCGAAGAGCACTTTTTCGCTTCTGAAGAAGCAGCCACTTTCGGTCCAAGTCTTGGATGGCCCAAAGTACCTTGGAGAAAGGTGTAAGCCTCTTGAATATCAACACATACGCAATACACTAAAATACTGTAGATGATAGCACAATGAAAAATCCATTAACCTTGTGCCACCTTATCATGGGTCTTCCATCAGATCTGTTCTGATGCTCACCATCGGCGTCATTCCTTTCTAAATCCTTAAATAGGCTCATGCACTCCTCCTTCCGATACATGGCAATAAAAGGGACCTAAAATATAAAGCAAAAAATGAAACATTCATGAGGAATTCCTCCATAAAAGAGTAACGTAGCCTGTCAAACAGAAAATGCTTACGTCCAGCTTCTGCACATGCATCAGGTCCAAAAATCTCATTATATCTTCCTTGTTTAACAAATTCTCTTGCCCTTCCTCAGCTGTCCCTTCGCATCTCTTGGCAAACAGAGGAAGAGTGCCAGTTGCCAGCTGATTGCATATCCAGTTACTCTCATCTTCTATGCTCCTCTCATTGATTGGCGGTGGACCAGTGCTTTCCTCAGATATCTATGAAAAAGAACAATTTACAAGAATTATTATCAAGGTACCCAGCAAACATGTTACAGAAAGCACATTTCTTACACAACCTGCACCCTTTCTGGGATATCAATCTCTCGAATCCGGTCATCCTTCTCCGTCATATACTTCTCAGAGATAATGGTTGGCTCAAATTCATCTTCAAGCTTCTTGTCCCTCCATTCACTAGATTCGTTAACCTTTGCTAACCCTTCCTTCCGAAGCCTCACGAATTCCTCAGCAGCACCAAATATGTCATGAGCTTCTTGCAGGGCAGATGATGAAGCCCCAGCTGCCTGCTTAGACTTCTTTTTGTTAACCTTCCTCCTGCATATTTCAGTAAATAATTATTATCAGAAAACAAATAGTAAGAAATAGATATATTTACTGTACACATCCCACATGCAAAACATACCTCACCGGAGCTCCATGTTCATCGACATCTTCTTCGTCAACAATAAAGTCTGCCATCTCATCTTCTTCCCCAATTTCAGCTTCCTCTTCTTCTAGATTCTCCTCATCACCAATATCTTCGAGTGGAAGTCCTAAAATATGAAGCAAAATGCACTAAAAGTAAATAAGAGGCAACATTAAATAATAGTTAATGGAATAAAAAACTAAAAATTTTATTTACCATCGTCATCACCAAATAAACGATGTTTAAGTTTCTCCTCAGCAGTTCCACTGAACTCCTCATCAGATAAAGCAGAACGCGCTTCACCAGCATCTCCCTGAGCCTTCTTTAGCCGCTTGAACTACTTGCTCTCTTAAAAGATTTACAGGTGACAACCTTGAATTTGTCAGCTAAAAGAAGGATGACGGACATCAAACGAAGGCCATTAACAAGGTGACAACCTTGAAATTGTCAGCACAAAAAAGGATGACAGACATCGAATGAAGGCCATAACAAGAACAAATGGCAGAAAGAAAATAAATAGTTTTTAAAAAATAAACAAAAAACTCACAAGTTTAGGTGACGAAAGCCAGTGATATTGTTGTCCTGAAGGAGCTCATAGTCATCTTCATCCAGTACATAATTCTTTTCTGACACCCTAAGGAAGGCGAAAGAAATACATAGAAAGGTAATAAATCAAAGAAGATGATGAAAAGATTGAAGAAGAAAAAAATAAAACTTTTATTCCACATAACCGAAAAGGGGGAAAAAGAAAGAAACCTTTTCTTCTTTCTCTTCTTTTTTTGTCTTGCTTCATCACTGTCAGCCCCATCATCTTCTTCTCCTTGTTCTTCATCAATATCATCTACTATAAATCCGTCTTTCTCATATTCATCCTGCCCTTCCTCTGCTCAAACAGAATTAAAGTATATATTACACAACGAAAATATATAGCCGTTTCCAATAAATCCATTTATTCCAAATTGTTCAATGTAAATGTAAAATCACCCAAGTATCAGAAAGTGGAACTGGACTTGACGAAATAAAATCCAAGTTGCTAGACTGCCTACAGTAAATCTTTGAACCCAAGAAAGAAATTTACCAATCAAAAGCACAGATACCATGAAAACAGTAGGAAGTTCAAATCAACATCCCAGATGCAGTGAAATCATTTTTTTTCAATAAGTAAGAAATACATTATAATGAAAAATGTAGTGCAATTTATTTAACATCAAGAACCAAAAATCAAAACCTGAAACTAACATCAACTCCCAAATTCTAGAACAGCGAGAATGCCCTGGAAAAAGATTCCTAAGGACCAAGCTTTTGAACTTCACTATTTATGAGTATGACATAATAGATTTATAAACCTTTAGTTGTACGCGGCCTAATATATAAGTCATTGAACAAAGATCCACAATTTCAGCCATTTTAGATCTCTCAAAAACCTGCCCTTCTCTATCTCAGCCATTTTTTTATCTCTCCCTTCCTCTCTCTTTCTCTCAGACTCACTCTCTACAATCCTGAAATTAGCGGCACCTTTCTCCAGTTGATTATTGATTTGAAATCAGCCTCAATTCAGCCGTCGAATCTTCCTTAATTGAAAAAATCATCGATTTGAAATCAACATGCCCCTCTCTGTCTCCATTTTCAGCCGGTTCTTCTCCTAAGCTCTCCTCACAGCAATGTCTTTCTATCTCGCATCTCTCTCTCAGTCTCTCATCCATAAAACTCTACACATTTCCCATTGATCCTCACAGCAGATTACACGACTTCCTCTCTTCCTATCCCTCCAAACAACTCTTCCCATCCCACCTTCAGCTGTTGGATCGTTCGTTCATCTCCCAAGCCCAGTGACTTCTTTAATTTCTCAGTGCATTTTAATTAAAGAAATCACGCCTCGCCCCGGATAGATTAAAATGCCAACTAATGGTGTACATCAAGATATACATTCAAATATCCCTGGTAGAATGGTATTAGTAAGTTTTTATGATTAAAAAAAAAAACTTCTAAATTCAGGAAAATGTATAATATATATGAACAGGCAACTGTATTCGGAAACCCGCTGGCTTCATTCTCATCTAAATATGCCAGCACAAACACAAGATATCGCATCCCACAACATTGGCCTCCCACTTTACAAACACGAGTCCAATTTCGAAACACAATCAGAGGCGATCTAGGATTGTCCAGCATAAGCAGTTTAGGCGCAAACATGAAATAAGAAGCATGCCAATGGTGTGCCATGCCCCGGTAAAACTTAGTAGAGCACATTTTCCCCTTTTGCACCTCTCAGTGATAATTGAGACAAAAGCTTGAATATACACATACACAAAGAAGCTAAATTCCGGTTCAAATTCAAACCAAATACAAATAGTGTTCATACGTTATCCATGAAAGCCACGTGTTGATGGCTGCAGTGATGCTTATTTGGTCAGGTTAAGAATATATCAACACATGGTTTACAAACATCAAATAAATGAGAGACACAAAATTACAAATATGCTTCTTGAAACTAAAATATGGTCAAATTATTTACAAGAAGCAAGGTTTTAACCATAATAATCGCGGGGTATCAGGTTACGTAACCATAATAATTGCGATGTAACGGAATTGGGAGTATTAGCCTGTCCGTAATGAAAATCGTCCGTAACGGTCGTAAATTTTTTAAAATCACCAGAACAATCTCAAAAACTTAATAATAGTAATTGTTTTACTCATTTAACCCTTAATAAACATATTCTAATAGATATTATAACATTTAACTATCGATACAACAAAATAAAAACAAGAAAAAAAACAAAACCGCTGTATTGAACAATCTTAAAAGAATAAGATAATGCATACAATATTTAACAAAAATATATTACTCACACATAATAAAAAAAGTAAATTGTACTTGTACATTATAACATTTAATTGATGGGAGGGGTCTAAAAAAAGGCCGAAATTCCAATTGTTGTATGCGGATGGGAGCCGCCTACAGGGGAAGGCTGTAAATACAACATGTATCGATGTAACGGCTGTTAATGGATGGGCCTGAAAAATTCCAAAATTTCAGTTGTTGTCTACTGATGGTAGGGGCCTACAGGGGAAGGCTGCAAATACAGCCTGCATTGGCATAACGGCCGTTACGCCTCCCCGTAACGGGAAGTAACACCGTTACGGGCCCTTATCGACCCGTTATTACGCCTCCCCGTAACGGGAAGTAACACCGTTACGGGCCCCTTATCGGCCCGTTATAGTGTGCATCGGCCCAAGCACGAAGTATCGGTCTGTAACAGTAACGATACCTCGATTTTTCGTTACGTATCGACTGTTACGGTACGTAACAGCTGATACTTAGAACCCGATCAAGAAGATAATACTAATTTTTCCATATAGATTATATCTAGGCTGGCAAAACGGGTATTTACACGATAGCACGATATGAGACCGACACGAAATTATAAGGTATGGGTTTTGCTTATCAGGTAACGGGTCGCTATCGTGTCTGACCCGATAGCACGATAAGAAACACGTCAGGTTATCGAGTTGACTTAATAAGCTGATAGGTGACACGATAATTTCATGTATTCAAGTTACACGATAACCTGAGATCTAATAGGTTACCTGTCACACCCAACTCCGGGCACTTGTCACCAGAGGTCGGGCGTGATGTTAACCTGACGTTACCAGACCAACCCATGAATATCCAAACAAACACATATACAAACACACTCGCTTGCTTGTAAACTTTTCTTATAAAATATATATATACCTGAACCTTCCACGGTTCATGTCCGACCAACTCACCTCCAACAAGACACTACCTCCGAACTCTCTCTAGTGCCAGTAGTGGACCACTCCTAGCCGCGGTACCTGCATCCCAAAACTTTTATCTGTGTACTGTCTTCATAAACAAAAAAAAAAAAAAAAAAAAAAAAAAAAATCATGAATCAAGTATAAATAATAAACACCATACTTCGAAATATAAAATAACATAATCACATACTCGGTTCCATTGCCACCAATGAAAAAAAACAATATAACAATAATACCACATATCGCACACCACATTTGTAACCAATTCCCTTTTGTCCACAATGTAAATAAATAATGTATTTAAAATACCCAATATAAATATAATAAAATCACACACCGTACAAAAATCCAATTTTCCTATCCCCAATATATATAAAAACATTAAGGTGGCGTTTGGTTAGTGTTCCCACTTTTCTGAACTCAACTGGAATGGGTTGGGTTGAGTTGAATTGGGTTGGGTTGAGAATTTTGGGAACAGAATTGCGTTTGGTAACGACAATTTTTATTTTGTGCTGAGAACAGAATGTGTTTGGTAACGATTTTATCCTAAAACTAATTTTTTTTATTTTTTTTGTGTTTGGTGGCGGCGGACGGGGGGGTTGACGCCAGCGACAGCAGTGGTGGTGGCCGGACGGCCGGCGGGGCGGTGGAGGTGGCCGGCGACGGTTGCCGACAGGCGGCGGATGGTTGCCGGAGGTGGACGCCGGTGGCGCGGACGGTCGCCGGAGGTGGATTGCGGCAGCAGAAGGTCGCCGGAGGTGGCCGGAGACGGCAGCCGGTTGTCGGACGGCGGCGGCGGCGGCTGCCGGCGATGGTCGCCGGATGGTGGCCGGCAGCGGCGGACAGCGGCGGGTGGTAGTAGTCAGCCGGCAGATGAAGACGGAAGTTGAGAACTTTGAGTTGAGTTTTTTTAGCACAAAAAGAAACAATTTTTTTTTGTTTCTGGTTTTTTTAGGATTTTGAGAATCAATTCCTATTTTTTGGGTGGGTTGGGTTGAGTTTTATGTTTGCCAAACGCGTTCCCAAAAATCAAACCCAAAATTTTTGGGTTGGGTTGGGTTGGGTTTGGTTGGGAACACTAACCAAACGGGGCCTAAAAATATCCAATCCAAACATTCTAAATCAATCAACCCGATTATCTTAGATTAATTTATCCAGATATTTTAAAACAGTTGATTCAAAATATTTTAAATCGACCCGTCCAAGTATTTTAGACCCACCAATCCAACATCTCGTCACCTCATAAAATATTTCACCAGTCAACCGGAATAATATATATATATATATATATATATATATATATATATATATATATATATTTATACGACAATCCATTTTTAAGTAATATAGATAAATATATCCAACCAAAACAATCCAAATAGTTCCTCGTATACTAACAATACACCACATCACCCTCCGACTAGCTATATGATCGTTTTAACCTCACGATCGGGAGTTGCAACGGTACCGTACCACCTGATAGGATTTGCCTTCCTAACGGGTCACAACAGCGCTCTGTCGGACTTTGTCTAGCATATAATCAACGCTCTGCAGGACTATGCCTAGCAGATAAACAACGCTCTGCAGGACTATGCCTAGCAGATAAACAACGCTCTGCGGGACTATGCCTAGCAGATAATCAACGCTTTGCCGGACTTTGCCTAACAGATAATCCACATCCCTTTCGGGAAGAAAATACTATGGCATAGTCGGACCAACTATTATTCCACCTCAAAAACAAACCACTCAATCCACAATCATTTTTCACCCTTTTACAAACCAACTAGATTCAACAAATCATTTTTCACCATTTTACAAACCAACAAGATTCAACAAATCATTTTTCACCCTTTTAAAATAAACGTAATCCACAAAATATTTTTTCCACAAACACCAAAAACCGCATGATCCATATAAGTTGTAAATTCTTCCATTTTAAATAAACATAATTTTCCATAATATATACAAAAATACAATTTGTAATTTACGTAGAAGACAGTACACTCACCTCGATATCCGTTTTGCAAAACTGTCACTAACCACACTCTATCGAGATGCCGGTGTCTGCGAACCTAATGATGATAAGGCCTAAATTAATATCTTAATTAAAATAACCTAATCATGCAATACAGGTCCTAAGTTTCAAAATTTTCCCATCCCCACATTTTATTATGAAAATTTATTATTCGATTAGTTTCGCTCTGTTAAAATTTACTGTATACAATGTAGTAATACAAACGGTCCCAACATTTATTATTACGGTTACGAGATTTTGATGCTAAAATTTAAATTTAACAAACATAAAATTTTAACGAGAAACGTTACCCGTTCCGAAACGGTTGTCGATTTCCTTTTTCCTTAAAAATTTTAGTTTTTGCTCATGTACCCACTGCCTAGGTTAAGGATCCACCACCGAGGCGAACACGCTTTTTCTCTTCTTTATTTCGCTACTGACTCGCCACACCGCCTAGGCGAAAATGCTCCCTGTCTTCTCTGTTTTGCGTTCTGATGCTTCATCGCTTAGGCGAAGTTGTCACCACCTAGGCGATGATCGTCTTTTTCCTACCCCTCTAGTTCGCTCCCAGCCGACCGTCTCCCTCTCTCTCTTCTCACCAGCTCCGACGACTCCAACATCACCTTCCGATTATACCATGCACCCACAACACTCTATTTGACGCTCCCCCACTCATCAACCCACACCTTTACACACAACAATTTTTAGAAAACACACACACACACACACCCATATGCACAGCCGAAAAATCGGCGATTGATCACACTCCCTTCTCCCGTCGACGACGAGCAACTCACACACAACGACGAAATGAAACAGAACACACACACACACATTGTTTCACCATCTTTGTTTATGTTTGGTTTCAGTATATTAACGACGACACACACACCACCGAAGGAGCAGGACACACACCCACATACCACGTCTGAACACACATATACACACACACACACACACTCCGGCGACCAACACATACACAAACGAAACACACACACGACCATGCCAGAGTAACAACAACGATCAAAAACCCTCCACCCTCGGTGATCACCAACCGCTCTGATGACCCCCCCTCTCTCTAGATTTCTGATTGGTTTTTCTCCTTTTCTTCCGGCTTTGGATCACGATCTTGCATAGATCATTTGTATGCATGATTTTCAGTGCTTCTTCCATCCCTTCGGTTACCACGTCGCTCCTTTCCCATTCTCTTCTATCTCCGGCTGATCTCACGGCACACGCACGCACAAATGCATATATATAATATCTTTATTTTAATTACTTGTTTCTTCCCGTAATTTCTTTAACTCTTCATTTTAATCCATTTCAACATTTATGATTTTCTTTAAATTGTAATTTCACCCCTAAAATTTTAAATTTTAGATTTAATTGACAATTTGCATCCCAAGTTTAGAATAAATGTTTTTAAATTTACAATTTGACCCATAAAATTTTAATTTGGATATTGATTTAATACAATTCTATCCTATAATTTTTCTAAATGCTCTAAAATGCAATTAAAATAACGTACGTGCTAAAATTGGGGTCTTACATTACCCGTTAATTTAATAAATTATTTTTACACCCCCAAATTATCAAATATTATAATTTAATATATTTTTTTGGGGGTTTGGTTTGGTATATTTTTGTTGAAGTAGGTTTCTTTTGTAAATAAATTTTGTTAACAGATTGTCAACTTAAGAAGTCGTTAACGTGTAATGGATAAAACAAGTAATGCCTTATCGTGTCGTATTTACTTGATCGATTTTATGTTATCGTGTTAGACCATGACACGACACAAAACACGAATTGTCAACCCTAATTATATCCCTGTTTTGCATTTTCCTAGTTTTTTAAGAACTCTCAACTTGATGCATCTGTCTCATGTTTGTTTTTGTGTCTCTACTCTCTGTAGGTGGCGTCGTGCCCTAGATTGAAATTCAACAAATTAATAAAAAATACTATATTGCCTTGCCATATAACTTATATGACACTCCCAAGTTCCATAAGTGCTCCACAAGTTTTAGCATGATACATAAAATAAATTAAACAAGACTATAAAGTCATCATGAATCTTGCATCACTAGAAAGTAGCCAACTAAGAATGCACAAATCTTAAATTTCTTGGAGTTCTCAAGTCCCAACTAATTAAACAAATACCTAGTCATATAGCTATTTAAACAGATAACAACTAAAACAGTGTATACATGCAACAGTAATCAAAATATATGTTAAATCACCCACAAAATAGTCTAACAGGTAAATTTCAGTATTTAACAGATAATAGGAACTATTCAACAAGATAAAACCCTAACTAAATCTTTGCCGCAGAGGCAATGCATCAAACCAAATCCAAAAAGAGCATCAAAATCATTTAAGAACCGCAAAAATGCAATATACTCAAAGCTGTTTAGTACCATTATCTTTGTCGTCGTCGTCGTTGTCAACATTCACATCACTAGCGACACTTTTTCGTGCCTCAATAGGTCATTTTTGTTGTAGTGAATAGAATTGTAATTTCACCTTCGATTTCGATTCCTTTATTTGGTTATCCAATGGAATCAAAAAATCGATTCCATGGGAATGAAAATTAATGGAATTGGATTTCATATTTCATGGGGTGAAATTGGACTCCATAGGTTTTTTTTTTTTTCAGGTTACACTTAAAATACCTCACCTCATTGACCTGTAATTTTCAATTTGAAAAATGACTTCTATATTTCCTATAAATTAATTTTATCAATTTAGTTCTATATCAATTTGAATAAAAAAAAAATATTATTCATTAAATGATGGGAACAAAATATTTTGTTCTTAATTTTATATTTTTATTTTGAAAAAAAAATCCAATATTATGTTTTTGTTTCGGGAATAGAAATATATTTTTTTTTTGTTCCCAATTTTTTTTGGGAATAGAAATATGTTTTTTGTTTCCAAATTTTTGTTTTTATTTTCTAATCAAAAACATATTTTCTTGTTCACAAACTTATATTTCAAACAAAAATAAAAAATTTAAAGCAAAAAAAATCAATTCATGTTTTCGAAATAGAAACATAATTTTGAGAACAAAAAAATGTTATTGTTCTCAAAATAGAAACAAAAATCTGAGAACAAAAAATCTTTGGGAAATTTGGTGAAGTGTTCTATCCCATAAAATCATCATTCGGCGGGGTCCTGTAAAAGTAAATTTTTAATATATGAAATGGTCTTTAGAAAGTAATTTTTGGAATCTTAAGACCTCTCAACAAGATTCCCAAAATCTAATTGGTTCCTGAATCAGAAATAGAAATTTGAGAAACAAAAAAATCTATTTAGGAAATGGAAGTGAAAATTTGAGAACAAAAAATATGTTCCTATTCCTAAATAAAAATAATAATTTGAGAAAAAAATATCTATTTATGTTCCCAAAGTGAAAACAAAAATTTAAGAATAAAACAATTTTAGTTGATGGTAGATTTTGAATGTTTTCCATATAGGATATTACTCATATTTTGTAGTCATTTTTTCTAAATAGATTATTATTAGGTATATTTTTGAATGAATTTGTTCACAAAATTGATAAGTAAAATAATATTATTTCATTCCATCCTTTAAACATACAATAGCAACCAAACAAAAGGTGGAATAGTGATTCTATTGATAAATCAGTTACATTTCTTCTCTCATTTTATTCCATTCTTTTTCTTCTCCCAATCTATTCTACCCTGATTTCATTCCATCCAACCAAACGAGCCGTGAGGGTTATTATGAAATTTATAAATTTAACTTTAAAATTTTGGGGTTTAATTTGTTAATTTTGATTTGATTTTATAAATTTTGCTCGTCCATTGCTATTTCAAAATATTAATTTAACTTTTAGGCTGAAATAATAATTTAGAGATTCAAGCAAAGAGAGTCGTGTTATTTTTTTTCAAAATTAGACAGAATAGGAATAAATTTATATTTTTATATAATTTTTATTCTCTATTATTAATTTTTTTTTCCTTCTTATTTTCTTCTATGCCTCTTCTATTTCACTGTCTTTCATACAGCAACAACTAAGCATTTGTCCCACTTATGTAGGGTAAGCTACATGAATCCGTTTACGCCATAGTAATTGATCAAGAGTTATCTTCTCCGTCAGGTTTAATGTCTTCTTAGGCCTACCTCTCTCTCTAGTAGCCCCTGCACTTGAACTAAATCATATTTTCTCATTGGTGCTTCTATGCATCTTCTATGCACTTGCTCAAACCATCGTGAACGATTTTCTCTAATATTTTCTTCGATGGGTGTTATTCTTAAATTCTCTCTAATAATCCTATTCTTAATTTTATCTATTTTCGTCTTCCCACTCATCCACCGCAACATCCTCATTTTTGTCATCCCATTTTTTTAGACATGCTTCGTTTTTATTGCCCAACATTCTGAACCATACAGAAGCGCCAGTCTTGCAGCATTTTTGTAGGATTTTCCTTAGAGTTTCAATGGTATCCTACGATCACAAATCACCCCAACTGCACTTCTCCATTTTAACCAACATGCCTTGACTCTATGCATAATATACTCCTTGATTTCACCATTAATCTGAATCATTTAACTTAAATATCCGAAATAATCAATCTTTGGAACCTCTTCATCTCCAATTTTGACAACACCAATATCTCCCCAAGCATTACTAAAATTGCAATGCATGTATTCCGTTTTGCTTCTGCTAACCTTCCAACATTTAGACTCTAAGGCTTCTCTTCATCTTTCTACTTAGTATTAAGACCTATTCTACTTTCGTCAACTAGTATTATGTCATCCGCAAACAACATACTTTGAGGTACTCCATCTTAAATATGTTTTTGTGAGCTCATCCATCACTAGAACGAAAAGGTAAGGACTTAAAGATGATCCTTAATTGATATAAGCCTATATTAATAGAAAATGTACAAGTATCATCTTCTCATGTTCGAACACTAGTGACTATACTTTCATACATATCCTTATTTATATTGATTTACATATTAGATATCTGCTTATTTTCTAGTACCCACCACAAAATTTCTTTGGGTGCCCAATCATAAGCCTTTTTAGACCCATCAATGCCTTCTTCAAATGCACAAATTCAACCTACCTCCTAACTAAAGCCCAATCCACCATTTGCATTTGTGTCATACCCATCTTCATCACCCACCTCCTCTTTACTCTTTCCACATTTGAACCCACCACGAGTATCACCTCAACACAAACACACTCAAACAGAGGAGAGAGAAAGAGATGTCCCACTATCACTCACATTCATCTACTTACCTCTTTTACTCTCAATTATTGTGATTGATTTCTCTCTCTCTCTCTCTCATATATATATATATATATATATATATATATATATATATATATATATATATATGTTGATTGAGGTTTGATGTTTCATTTGGCATGAATCGAAAAATCTAAATTCCGAAAAGGTTGAGTTGGGACCTTAAATCTCGCCGGAACCCAACAAAATGATGTTGTTGGTGAAAGAAAAGAGTAGACCGTTATTGGTAGGGTTTCGAGCTTCGATTTGGTTCTAGATTGCATCTGTAAATGTGTATAATTTCCCTCTACTCCCACTCGTTGAAATTGGTTTTGGGTTTCAATTTCAACGACAACTAAGGGAACACATCGCCCAAGTTAGTCCTAATGTGCACATACTCCGACAACAAAGGGAGCACATTAGTCTACTCTTTCCATGTTATAAAAAAGATAAGTTCATCATGAATTCAATTTCTAGGACACGATACTGCCCGACAGCTAATTCCCGACATTAGACTTATGGGACGCCTATCCCGAACAGATCCCTATAGTGAAAGACCACGAAGACACATATATCATATACTCTCATTTACAACTCAACATTTGCTTTGAGGGATTAGATCTCATATTTTAATTATTTAGTGACCTGGTTCTCTGTATACCTTACAAAGGCAAAAGGGGCATTTGAGCAGTTCATGTCCTTGCGAATGACAACACTTGCAATACAAGGGTGGTGGTGATGATTTTGACTTGCCTAGCTAATGTGTCAAGGGTAACATCTGTATTTGATCATTGGATTGTTGCAAGACATGTTTCATCTCTTAGTAGATTGAAAGTTGTATCAAGAGAAAATATCTTACTCTTGTGTCGTATTGAGGCACGGTCATGCTCAAATTTTGACCTTAGTGCTACCAAAACTGGGATGTCAACGGTCCGGGTTCGACTCGATTTCATGCAAAACCAAAACCAAAATCGTCTTTTTCTTTTTAAACGATTTTAAAACTGGACCGTTTAATTTTAGCTAAAACCAAAACTAAAACCGAGAAACCGTTTAAGTTTTTAAAATTTTATAAAAAATCAAAACCAAAACCAAAACCGCAACCGTGAACCACAATTCAGTGTTTTTCTCACTCTGATAGATATCAATCAGCTCTGTAACTAAGGTCTTCAAATCTAATCTGATGAACTGAAGCAGAAGATGAACGATGAGCAAGATGAACGATGAGGAAGATGAAAAAAAAATCTGAGAAATAAAGATGAGATTCGCAAGAGAAATCTGTGAGAGAAAGAGTCGATCGCAGATTCGTAGATTTCGGCTAATGAAATAAACCCTAAGAGGATCTATAAGCTATATATATATTAGGGCTGAAGTGTAAACTGAAAGGGTTAAAAGTGTAAATAAATAAATAAATAAATAAATATATATATATATATATATATATATATATATATATATATATATATATATCGGTTATACGATTCGGCTCACGTTTCGATTACGCAGTTACTATCTCAAAACCAAAATCGAAACCGCTTTGGTTTCTAAATCTAAAATCATTTAGTCGGTTTCAACTCGGACCATTCGGTTCAATTTCTCTCGGTTACCCGTCAGTTCGGTTTTTTTTTTCCATCCATTGAAATTACATCAGACGCGTCTTATTTCGATAGCTTGTGTAGAGAATGGCATCATCATAATGTTTCCAAGCTAACTTAGAAAGAGCCAATTGATCTCACAAAATAGTCATATGAGATCGAAAATTGTTGATGAACTGCCGAGGTCATTGGCACTTGCTGTGAAGTGTAACAAGAAGTTGATACTGATGTTAAAGATCGGCCATGGTGTCACAAAGAGCGATGAGATCCTAACGTTCTTTGGACATCTCGAATTTACCCAATTGAATATTGATAGATAGAATTATAGTGGAACGGAACCATGTGAGGATCTAATAATTTTTGTTATCCCAATCTTCAAGTCGCTTAGTAAATTTTTTACCATTTTCTGTGTCTCCTCGAGTGGCTAATTTAATGTCTCCAGTCACAGTACGCCATAATTTTTAGCTAAGCATGAATCTAGACATCTCCTAAGCCCACAAGATGTAGTTTGAATCATCGAGGATAGTGGTAACGGCATGCAGTGAGTCTGGTCTCTCTATGAGAAGAAAAAAACTTAGTGTTTAAGGGTGAAACGAGGCAAAAACTAAACGAATATAATGATGAATAGGCCCTAAAAACGGAATTAGAAGGTCCAAAAACTCTAGGAATTGGTCAAAATAAAAAAAAAATCCTTGAATCGGTGACGTGACAGATAAGTAGGCAAAGAGATGATGTGACAGTTGACAAGGCAGCATCAGACACGTGGCAATAACATGAAAACCCAAAACCAAGGATAATGGTGATGTGGCAACCAACGGGGCGTTAATGTGAATGGTAATAATGATGTGTCATATGACGTTGCGACACATGGCTATTGAGATGGCAACACATTGTAGATGATTTGGCTAACACGTGGACTTCTTATTGATGTGGACAAACACATAGATGGTGAGCTTTTTAGGGCTGACGTGGACAGGTAGAAGCGTGGATCTGCTTGGCAGGGATGCAACGGACAGTGGCAGCACGTGCGGGCGTGTGAGATGTTCATTTGAGATGATCTTGGTAAAGTTTGCTTCTTTTTGGGGAGACGACGGTAATAATTTGATTTGTTTTTTTTTTTTTTACATAAAAATAAAACAAAAAAAAATATTGAAGCATAACATGTTTGAAATGGGAAATGACACCTTCAAAATAGTTAACTCTAAGGTACTATTTTGGATTTATTAGTAGTGCAATTCCACCTAATACTCCATTCAATTTCTATACTTTGATAAATTAAGCTCGATATGTTGACTAAATACTACAGAGAGATAAAATATTACAATTGGTGTCCTCAAAATTTCGAGCGAGACTACTTCTAAATATTTCTTTATACAAAAATTATTATTCAAAAGTATAATTAAAATTAGATTAAAATATTATAATAGAATAAAAACATATATTTATCTTTTTTTTTTGTCGTGACACATAGAAACCTAAAGTTACTCGTCAAAAAGTTGAAAAAAAAAATCAACTTTTTGAAGAAGTTTTCAAAATTCAATTATAAACTTTACTTTTTCAAAGCGTTGATTCTCCCGCATGGCCCCCTTTGTCAAAGGAAAAACCCTTTTTAGCTTACTTTTGAATAAAAGGTGAATTTCATTTGCTTCCCTCAAGTGGGCAATTAAATGTATGAGATTATTTTTCATATATATATATATCACTCTATGCATTGAAATTTTTTTTTAGGGAGTTCGAGCCTACAGAAAAACATTTGTTAGAAATGACAGTCACGAACCACGAATGAAATTAGTCTCATACTCAAAGAATGTGGGTGTAAGACCCTAATTTTCGCACATGCATAATCGTTGGCTGCATTTTAGAACATTTGGAAAATAATGGGATCAATTAATATTTTTAAGAATAGTAATTTTTTATTTGGGTTTAACTAATAACCTAAAGATAAATGGGGGGATTTATGTAATTTAAGAAAAATAAAATAATAATAATAATAAACACATCAATGAGTGACCTCATGATCCACTCCATCTCTGCCCATATATATATACATCTATGCACACTCATTTGAGGGATACCTAAAAAGAAGAAAAAAAAATAGGGATCGAGAGAAGTGGGTCGGCAGTGGTTCAGTCGTCTGGTGGTTTGTGGGTGTGATCGGCGGTGTGTGTTGCCAATCGGTGTGACTGTGTGTGTGTGTGTGTGATTCCGTCAATTTCGTGTGTGTGTTTCAGATGATCGTGTGTGCTGTTTGTGTGGGTGTTGTTCAACGTCGTCGTTTGTGTGTGTGTTCTGATTGTCGTTCGGTGAGTGTGTGTGTATAGTCGTGTGCATGTGTGTGTTTTTTCGTGTGTGCTCTATTATGTTTCGTCGCCGGTGTGAGTTTGTGTGGGTGTGTTATGTTCACCGGTGGTGTGCGTTGGATCGTTGCCGTTCGTCTGACGACCGTGTGTGTTGTTCAGTCGACGACTTGATATGTGTGTGTGTAATCGTCATGTATGTGTGACCGTCGTAGGATGTATGGCATCGCCGTTCGTCGCTGACGTTTGTTAAGTGTGTGTGTCATCGTGTGCATGTGTGTGGTCGCCGGCGGTCAGTGAGAGCATTTGAGTGTGTGTGTACCGTGTGTGTGTATGTGATCGGTGTAGGTTAGCCGGCGGTGAGAGAGAGAGAGAGAGAGAGAGCTGAACTAGAAGCAGAAACCCATAACAGAAAAAGAGGGTTGTCGCCACGGCGGTGAGATCCAGTGACCAAAACAGAATACAGGAAAAAAAAAAAAAAAAGAAAAAAAAAACAAAGATCAACCTCTCGGCGAGCGGAAAATTCGAAACAGGTAAAAATTTCAATCGGTTATTATATTCGTTAAATTAAATTATTAGCATTAAAATTTCCATAATCGTGATAATAATTTTTGTAACCGTTAATTTTAATAACTGTTGTACAATAATTATTAACGTAGCGAAACGGACGAAAATAACAATTTTGCATAATTAAATTCGGGGATTGGGAAATTATGCAATCTAGGGCCATGCATTGCATATTAGGGTTATTTTAAATAAAATATTAATTTAGGCCCTATCGCTATTAGGTTTGCAGGCGCTAACGTCCCGGTAGTTTCTGACGTCGGTATTTTTGCAGTGCAAAAAACAAGGTAAGTGTATTGTCTTCTATGTAAATATACAAATTTTATTTTCGTATAAATTGTGAAAAAATGTGTTTATTTAAAATGGACGATTTTGTGGCTTATGTAGATCAAGTAGGTTTTAAATATGGAAAGTGATTTTTGTCCGACTATACCATAGTTTTGATCCCATCAGGGGGGTATGTCCTATGAGATGGCTTTGACCTATTAGGAGAATACGTCCTGCAGGTGGTTGATTATTATGACCTATCAGGAGTGTGGGTCCTACATGTGTTTGATTATTATAACCTGTCAGGAAGGCATGTCCTGCAGGTGGTTGATTATTTTTACTGACCTATCAGGAATGTCGGTCCTATAGGTGGTTGATTATTATGACCTGTCAGGAGGGCATGTTCTGCAGGTAGTTGATGATATTATGACCTATCAGAAGAGTTAGTCCTGCAGGTTATTGTTGATATTATGACATGTCAGGAAGATTAGTCCTGTAGGTGGTTGATTGACCCGTCAGAAGTGCAAATCCTACGGGTGGTACCCTTACCATTAGGGATAATAAATGTCCTTGGCACTGGTAATCACTTTAGATGGCACAGTTATACAGGTTACGGTATCGTTGTAACTCCCGATCGTGAGGTAAAAATGATCTTATGGCTAGTAGGAGAATGGTGTGCGGTATTTTATTATATGACAAAATGTTTGGATAGGTTGATTTAAAATATTTGGGTTGGTTGACTTAAAATGTTTGTGTTGGGTATTTTAAATATATTAGTTTATTTCATTGGTGATAGGAAAACTAGATTTTCGTATGGTACGCGGTTATATTATATTATATTTTGAAATGTGGTGTTTAATACTTATGCTTGATCCATAAAAATGTTTCTATATTATGAAAACAGTACACCGATAAAATATTTAGTTTCAGGTGCCGCAGCTAAAAGTGAGTCCACTACTGGCACTAGGTAGAGTCCAGAGGTGGTGTCATTTTGAGAGTGGGCCGGTCAAAGGCGAACCGTGGAAGGTTCAGCATTTTTGTGATTTTTGTGGTATATATTTAGGACGGGTGTATTCCCATATTTTTTTTTGGAAATGAGTAAATAGATATTATTTTTGGAAAAAAAATATTGATAGTGGTGCGCGTGCGTCTGAATATGTATATATATGTATGTATGTATTTGGTTGATTAGTCAGGAAGTGTCATGCTAACGTCATCCCCGGCCTCGGACGGTGGGGGCCTGGGGTGGGGTGTGATATTTATGGCATCAAAGCCTAGATTATAGGTTCTGTAGATATGCCAATTGGTCTAGTCAGTAGTAGACCTTGAGATAGGGTGTCGGTAAGTGGTTTCGGCACACAAGTGGTAGTTATGTTATTAAATTAAATACTGTTATTTTTCTGGTTGGACCAGTTGGTTATTAAATTTAATTTCAGATTGTGAGTATGGAGTGCAAAAACGAGAGTTCGGGGAGTATTGGACCCCAGAGACAGGACGCAGGAAAATTTAGATGCTGTTAAGAGAATTTTACAGGCTGCTGCACAGCTGACAAAGCAGCAGGCAAAAATGATGGAATGCCAAAGAGCCCAAACCGACACAGCTACTTCCCAGACAGTACTTCTGAAAAGATTCAAGGAGTTGGATCCTCCGATTTTCACAGGAACTGCAGGTTCAGCGGATGCCGAGAACTGGTTGAGAGGCATGGGGCATGTATTTGAGGACATGGGGATTGCTGATGATAGCCGAGTTCCTCTTGCCACCTTCCAACTGAAAGAGAAAGCCGAGCATTGGTGGGAAGAGATGAAGAGGTTACTTTCGGTACCCGGCAAGGAGATCACTTGGGATCGATTTGTTGCGGTGTTTAATGAGAAATATTTCCCTGAATCCTATCGATTCCAAATGGAGGAAGTGTTTATAGTTTTAAAACAGAGGAAGATGACCGTCCAGCAGTACGAAGTTAGATTCGATGCCTGGTCCCACTTTATCCCTGGTCTGGTAAAAACGAAAGAGGCGAAATGCAGACGATTCTAAAAAGGGCTCAATTTAGAAATCCGTTCTAGGCTAACGAGCAAACAAATTAAGAGTTACGCTGAATTGGTAAATACAGCAAAATTAGTAGAAAATGATATTTAGGAAGTCACCGAGAGCTGGGAACAGTATAAACGGAGTAGATTCGAGTCACCTAGTAGATATATAGGTGGCACTTCTCAGGGAGCGGTGTCTCGACCCCCAATTTCTCAAGCCCCATCGATTGACCAATCCGTTAGGAGCCGAGGTCCACGGCAGTCATGTTCTAGGCTACAACAGAATGTATCTAGATCGAGTGTCGGCCAGTAAGGGCCGGGGAAGAATCAGGCATTTAGTCGGGCCGGGGTATTTGTGTGCTACCAATGTGGATCACCGGATCATTTTATCAGAGACTGTCCTATGGCGATTCTCGTATGTTTCCGTTGCAATGAGCCATGTCATATAGGTTTGAATTGTCCGAAATTTGCTATCATATATGCGTCTTCTACGAGCAGTGCGGGTAGTGTTGGCCCTAGTAGTTCCTAGGGAAGTGGTAGAGGATCAGTCGATAGACCTCCGACGCGAGGCCGTGTATTTGCTACTACTCGACAGAATGCTCAGGCTACTCCAAATGTGATTACAAGTATCATGTCTTTATATGATAAAGATGCACGTGTACTTATTGATCCCGATTCTACTCATTCATTTGTTTCGGCAACTTTTATTATGCATATAGGTAAACTTCCTAATTCTCTGTCATATAGTATCATTATCTCTACTCTGGTAGGTGAGTCAGTATTAATAAATAGTGCGTATAAAGACAGTCCGCTTCGGATCGGTGATAGAGAATTAGTAGTGAATCTACTACCCCTGAGTATTCACGATTTTGATGTAATACTGGGTATGAATTTTCTATCCGGTTATCATGCCACGGTGGATTGTTTTACAAATAAAGTTATCTTTCGGGTCTCAGGCGAGCCAGAATTTGTATTCTTGGGGGACAGAATCATTACCCCTGTCAGTTTGATTTCAGTCCTGGAGGTCAGAAAATTATTAAAGAAGAGATGTCAGGGATATCTCGCGCATGTGTTTGACACCAGTCAGAATGAAGTTCAGGTGACGAATATTCCAGTGGTCAGAGATTTTCCCAATGTGTTTCCAAAAGAATTGTCAGGTTTGCTAGTGGATAGGGAGATGGAATTCACTATTGAGTTACTTCCAGGAACTGCTCCGATATCAATTCCACCCTATCGTATGGCACCTACCGAGCTGAAGGAATTAAAAATTCAATTGCAAGATTTGTTAGACTGCGGGTTTATCAGACCTAGCATTTCTCCGTGGGGAGCTCCAGTGTTATTCGTAAAGAAAAAGGATGGCAGACTGAGGATGTGTATTGATTATAGACAGTTGAATAAGGTGATGATTCGTAATAAATACCCGTTGCCTAGAATTGATGATCTGTTCGACCAACTGCAGAATGCCAGGGTATTTTCCAAAATAGATCTTCGATCAGGATATCACCAATTGAAAGTTAGAGACAGTGACGTGCCAAAAACGGCGTTCCGTACGAGGTATAGACATTATGAATTTCTAGTCATGCCATTCGGGTTGACGAATGCCCCTACTGCTTTTATGGATTTGATGAATTAGATCTTTCAACCCTATCTAGATCAGTTTATTATCGTGCTCAATGATGGATGATATATTGATCTATTTCCAAAATAAAGAAAAGCGTGCAAAATATCTCAAGATTGTGTTGCAGACTTTGTGAGAGAAGCAGTTGTATGCAAAGTTCAGTAAATGTGAGTTTTGGTTGGATAGAGTTGTATTCTTGGGGCATGTTATCTCGAGAGACGGTATTCAAGTGGATCCAAAGAAAGTCAAAGCCGTTGTTCAATGGGAGAGACTGAAAAGTGTGACCGAAGTTCGAAACTTTTTGGGATTGGCGGGTTATTATCGTCGATTTGTGCAGGGATTTTCTGTTATAGCTGCCCCGTTGACTCGATTGACCCGCAAGGAATCTAAATTCGAGTGGACCGACAAATGTGACCAGAGTTTTCAAGAGCTGAAGAGTATACTGATATCTGCGCCAATACTTTCCCTTGCGACTGAAGACGGTGGCTTGTAATCTATAGTGATACGTCACACCAAGGGCTAAGGTGTGTACTGATGCAACATGGTCATGTGATTACATATGCCTTCCGGTAATTAAAGAATCATGAGTGTAATTACCCAACGCATGATTTGGAGTTGGCGGCGATTGTGTTTGCCTTGAAGATTTGGAGGCATTACCTATACGACGAAACGTGTGAGATACATACCAACCACCAGAGTTTGAAATATTTGTTTACTCATAAGGAACTAAATCTGTGGCAGAGACGCTGGATAGAATTGATCAAGGACTATGATTGTACTATCCATTATCATCCTGGAAAAGCCAATGTTGTAGCAAATGCGCTGAGTCAAAAATCGGCGGGTTCGGTTGCACACATTCAAGTTGTTCATACTAATCTGTATGTCGAGTTGAGATCTTTGGAAGTTCAGTTGGCGGTTGGCCAGACGGTAGCATTGCTTGCGACTTTGACTTTGAGATTGTCATTGATCAACTGTATTATAGAAGCGCAAAAGTTGGATGCCCACTTGGAGAAGATCCAAAATGAAGTGAAAAATAGTCATAGAGCTGACTATCGTGTCAGGGATAATAATGAGGCTTTGGTGATTGGAAATAGACTGTGTGTGCCTGATGATGCCAATCTGAAAAAGAATATCTTGGAGGAAGCGCACAACTCAGCATACGCTATGCACCCAGGCAGTACCAAAATGTATCAGGATCTACGAGAACACTATTGGTAAAATGGAATGAAATGAAAAATTGTTGAATTTGTTGCCAGGTGTCTCGTTTGTCAGCAAGTCAAGATCAAGCACCAATGTCCAGGTAGATTATTGAAGCCTCTACCTATTCCAGAGTGGAAATGGGAGCATATCACGATGGATTTTGTTTCGGGATTACCCCATACTCAAAAGGGGCATCCATCTGGGTGATCGTTGATAAGCTTACTAAATCTGCTCATTTTCTGACCGTAAAGACGACGTACTCTCTAGATAAGTATGGCCAATTCTATATTGACGAGATTGTTCGGTTACATGGTGCGTCGATTACCATAGTGTCGGATAGAGATCCGAGATTTACTTCGAAATTCTAGCCGAGTCTCCAAGTTGCTCTAGGTACCAAGTTGAAATTTAGTACCGCTTTTCATCCTCAGACTGACGGTCAATCAGAGCGTACAATTCAAACATTGGAGAATATGTTGAGGAGTTGTGTTCTAAAATTTCCTAGTAGTTGGGATGATCATTTGACGTTGATGAAATTTGCCTACAATAACAACTACCATTCGGCAATCGAGATGGCACTGTATGAAGCCTTGTATGGCAGGGGATGCAGAACCCCAGTTTGTTGGACTGAAGTGGGAGAAAGAAAATTATTGATGCCAGATATAGCCCAAATGATGGCAGACAAAGTAAATGTGATTTAGGAAAAATTGAAGATTGCTCAGAGTCGGCAAAAGAGTTATGCTAACAAGAGTAGGTGAGAGTTGGAATTTAAGGTGGGTGATCATGTGTTTTTGCGTATATCCCCGTGGAAGGGCATAATGAGGTTCGAGAAAAAGGTAAAATTTAAGTCCGAGATATATCGGGCCATACAAAATTCTAGAACAGGTTGGCACAACAGCTTATCGACTTGCCCTACCGCCAAAATTATCCAGATTACACGACGGTTTTCACGTGTCGATACTTAGGAAATATGTGCCAGATCCTTCACATGTCTTGACTTCTCAACCAATGGAGTTGGAAGAGGATTTGACATACGTTGAAGAGCCAGTCCAGATTTTGAATCATAAAGATCAAGTGTTACGGATGAAAATGATTCCATTAGTGAAAGTGTTATGGCACAATCATTCCGTAGAGGAAGCGACGTGGGAGTGAGAATATGAGATGAGAGATAAATATCCGCACTTGTTCGATCAACGTAACTAAAATTTCGGGACGAAATTTCTTTTAGGAGGGAAGGGTTGTAAGACCCTAATTTTTGCACATGCATAATAGTTAGTAGCATTTTAGAACATTTGGAAACTAATGGAGTCAATTAATAATTTTAAGAATAGTAATTTTTTATTTGGGTTTAACTAATAACCTAAAGATAATTAGGGGGGAAATTTATATAATTTAAGAAACATAAAATAATAATAATTATTATAAACACATAAATGAGTGACCTTATGATCCACTCCATCTCTGCGCATATATATATATATCCATGCACACTCATTTGAGGGACACCTAAAAAGAAGAAGAAAAAAAAAACAGGGATCGAGAAAAGTGGGTCGGCAATGGTTCAGTCGTCCAGCGGTGTATGGGTGTGATCGGCGGTGTGTGTTGTCGGTCGGTGTGACTGTGTGTGTGTATGATTCCAACGATTTCGTGCATGTGTTTCAGATGATCGTGTGTGCTGTTTGTATGGGTTCTGTTCAGCATCGTCGTGTGTGTGTGTGTGTGTTCTGATTGTCATTCGGTGAGTGTGTATGTATAGTAGTGTGCATATGTGTATTTTGTCGTGTGTGCTCTGTTCTGTTTCGTCGCAGGTGTGAGTGTGTGTTCTGTTCATCGGCGGTGTGTGTAAGATCGTTGTCGTTCGTCTGACGACTGTGTGTGTGTGTGTGTGTGTGTGTGTGTGTGTGTGTGTGTGTGTTGTTCAGTCGACGGCAGGATGTGTGTGTGTGTCGTTGTGTGCATGTGTGTGGTCTTCGGCGGTCAGTGAGAGCATGTGAGTGTGTGTGTGTATGTGTCGTGTGTGTGTGTGTATGTGATCGATGTAGATTGGCCAGTGGTGAGAGAGTTAGAGAAAGAGAGAAAGACGACTGAACTAGAAACAGAAACCCAGAACAGAAAAAGAGGGTTGTCGCTGCGGCGGTGAGATCCAATGACCAAAATAGAAAAAAAAAAAAAAAAAAAAAAAAAAAAAAAAAAAAAAAAAAACAACAACCACCACCACCAAAGATCAACCTCTCGGCGAGCGAAAAATTCAAAACAGGTAAAAATTTCAATCGGTTATTATGTTCATTAAAGTAAATTATTAGCATTAAAATTTCCGTAATCATGATAATAATTTTTGTAACCGTTAATTTAAATAACCGTTGTACAATAACTATTAACGTAACGAAATGGATGAAAATAACAATTTTGCATAATTAAATTCAGGGAATGGGAAATTATGCAATCTAGGGCCATGCATTGCATATTAGGGTTATTTTAAATAAAATATTAATTTAGGTCCTATCGCTATTAGGTTCGCAGGCGCCAGCGTCCTGGTAATTTCTGACGTCGGTATTTTTACAGTGCAAAAAATGAGGTGAGTGTATTATCTTCTGTGTAAATATACAAATTTTATTTTCTTACAAATTGTGGAAAACTGTGTTTATTTAAAATGGACAATTTTGTGACTTATGTGGATCAAGTAGGTTTTAAATATGGAAAGTAATTTTTGTCCGACTATGCCATAGTTCTGATCCTGTCAAGGGGGTATGTCCTGCAGAATGATTTTGACCTGTTAGGAGGGCACGTCCTGCAGGTGGTTGGTTATTGTTATTGACCTGTCAGGAGTGTCGGTCCTACAGGTGGTTGATTATTGATCTGTCAGGAGTGCATGTTCTGTAAGTGGTTGGTTATTGTTATTGACCTGTCAGGAGTGTCGGTCCTACAGGTGGTTGATTATTATGACCTATTAGGAAGGAATGTCCTTCAAGTGGTTGATGATATTATGACATGTCAGGAGAGTCAGTCCTGCCGGTTATTGTTGATATTATGACATGTCAAGAGGATTAGTCCTACAAGTGGTTGATTGACCCGTCAGAAGTGCAAATCTTGCAGGTGGGGTACCCCTACCATTGGGGATAATAAATAGCCCTAGCACTGGTAGTCAATTTAGATGGCATAATTGTACAGGGTACGGTACCGTTGTAACTCCCGATCGTGTGATAAAAATAATCCTATGGCTAGTATGAGAGTGGTGTGCGGTATTTTATTATATGACGAAATGTTTGGATTGGTTGATTTAAAATAATTGGGTTGGTTGACTTAAAAAGTTTTGATTGGGTATTTTAAATATATTAGTTTATTTCATTAGTGATAGGAAAACTGAATTTTCGTATGGTACGTGGTTATATTATATTATATTATATTTTGAAACGTAGTGTTTAATACTTATGCTTGATCCATAAAAATGTTTTTATATTATGAAAACAGTACACTGATAAAATATTTGGTTTTAAGTGCCGCAGTTAGGAGTGAGTCCACTACTGGCAGTAGGTAGAGTCCGGAAGTATTGTCATTTTGAGAGTGGGCCAGTCAGAGGCGAACCGTGGAAGGTTCAGCATTTCGTGATTTTTGTTGTATATATTTGGGACGGGTGTGTTCCCATATTTTTTTTAGAAATGAGTAAATAAGTATTATTTTTTGGGGAAAAAAAAAACATTGATAGCAGTGCGCGTACGTCTGAATATGTATATATATGTATGTATGTATTTAGTTGATTGGTCAGGAAGTGTCATGCCGACATCACACCCAGTCTCGGGCGATGGGGGCCCGGAGTGGGGTATGATAGTGGGGACACTCGTGGGAAACCAAAAAAAAATTGGAATTTTTTTTGGTAATATCATTGTGTAAATTCTTTGATATATATAATCTAATCTTTGTCTCAATCTCTATCTATATCAATATCAATATAAATAACTAATAAAAAAATAATTTTAACATTTAGAGAGCTTAAAAGGATAAAAAGCTATTTGAGCTTTTCTTAATTTTATTAATATTAATATCATATATTCAATAAAGATTCAAAAGCAATATCTTGAATTAATAAGTCTATGTATTCAATGAGGAGTATAAATGGTGTGAAAATCTTTTATCTTTTCTAAGAAGCCCAATTTGTTCATCCAAATAAAAAGTAAAAATTGAAAGATAATGCATGAAATATTTGGAAAAAAATACATGTATTTATTTACAATTCTAATTTTATCTTGAAATCCATGCTATCACTACCAAAGTAACCAAATAGTACCTAAGTCTTTACTAATATAAATTTATTTATTTTTATAAACCCATGCATTGTGCAGGTCTAAAACTAGTTATAAATTAAAGAAGAAAATATAAACAATCCTAATAATAGACAATAAAAGAAAAGTAATACATTGGCCACCGTGATCCAAAAACGGACTCTCTAAGAAAAAATAATACATTGGTCATCGTCTCAGTAGCTTGCTCAGACGATGAGATAAAAGTAGGTTTGAGGACTTATGAGCTCACTTTTTCCTGAATAAAGTGGATTTCAACTTCTGTGTGTTTCATTCTCTCATGAATGACTAAATCAGAGGATGATATATGATAGGCTTATTATCACAAAATAATATAGTAGACTGTATCACTGGGAAGCGTAATTTATTCCCAAGCCAAAGGAGCTCATATGTGTCCTGAACCTTGGCACAATACTCAACCTTTACAGAAGACCGTGAGATGATTGCTTGTTTCTTGCTTTTCTAAGATATAAAACGCCTTCCTCGAAAAGTGCATAAACCAGAAGTTGAATACCTATAATTTTTTGACCCGCATAATCAACATCAATAAAGTTATAGAACCTGTTTGTGCTCCTACACAACACTCTTCTCATATTCATGTTGTAAAATGCTCTTATTTCGCTTCTTATCAAACACAAAAATATACACATTTATTTTAATTCTAAAAAAAAATTGAAACAAGTTTTCTCAGGTCCCTAGAAACCCAGCACCAATGGTTCCAAATAATATATAGAGAGCAATACAATATATAAAATTCACATGTATTAAAAAAAAAAAAAAATCCTATGACATATATATATATATACACACACACACACACATACTAGGGTTGTTGAGTGTTGAAGAAATAAAGGAAGAGCGCTAAAATTAACCCTATAATATTAGGGGTCAAAATGTAAATAAATAAAAAAAAATGAAGGTAACATATATAATAAAAATAAATCTAATACGCGGTTCGGTTTGATTCGATTACCCACCGTTTTGGGTTCAACTACCATCCCTAGGTGCATGTTTAGAGGAAAATTACCATTGACACCCTCTGTATTTGAGACAAATGTCACGATAAACCCTCGTCTTTTAACAAATACCACGGAAACCCGCTATCTTTTTTAATCAGAACAGTCAATCTCCCAAATCAGAGTTGATCGGTTGATGTAAACATTTAATTTAATTATACTTTGACAATATAAAATTTATTTTTAAAATTACTAAATTGCTCTTTATCTTATGTGTAAAATGACACAATTATTGTTCATTATTCATTAATTTTTTTTCTTTTTTCTTTCTTTATTTTCCTTTCATTTTTCCTTTTTTTTTTTTTTTTTTTTTTGGTTTCTTTCTTTTCTCCCTCCCTCCTCATCCTCCCATATTCTCTGTCGATTTCCACCGGAGATCTCCATCGCCGGCCGCCATTTGCCGTCGACCTTTTGATTCTCTCTCTCGGTCGTTTCCCCCCTTCCCTAGCCCCCTCCTCCTCCTCCCACCCTCGGTTCCCACCCCCAAGCCCCCCTATCTCCTTGCCGAATTTGCCATATTTGGCACCTCCTTACTGGATCTTCGCAGATCCAGCAAGGAGACCGCACAAAGTTTAAGGGGGGAGAGAGATACAAAAGAAGAAGAAGACAATGGCAGGAGGTGGTGGTGGCGGCAAGGGGTTGGCATGAGGTGTGGTGGTGGCAGTGATGGTGCAGGTGGGTAAGAGAGAGAGAGAGAGAGTTGGCAAATGATGCAGGTAGGTTCAAGAGAGAAAAAAAAAATTAATTATACATATGGACAAAATAATAAGGTATTTTATTTTTTTATTTTTTTATTTTTTTAAAGATAACAGTAAATAAGTAGTTGATCATTATTTATTTCAGACAATACATCTCAAAAGACAAGATTATCGTGAGAGTCAGTATACGAAAATGGTTAATTTTCCTTTGCTTTTTGCACCTTGTTTTAATAAATTTCTAAGTGAGGTATATATGTAGAAAAATGGAATATTTAGTTAAAAAAAAAAATTGTGGAAGGACAATCACGTCATAGCAATAAATTCGAGTTGTTTACACTTTAGAGCTCAAAAGTGTCAAATTTTCTTGACTAGAACTCATTTACACTTTAATCCCAAATTAAAGCTAACCGGTGACAGGGGTTGCCACCGTGGTAGCTCCCTTTTTTAGAACCGACGTTGTACGGCTGGTTTAAAAAAAATATATATGATATGTTAAATCCGACTATGGAAGTGCCGGTTAACTCTAATTTGAACTTAAAATGTAAATGAAGTCTAGTGAGGGTAATTTGACACTTTTGAGCTCTAAAAGTGTAAAGTCCAATAGTACAGTCCTTGCAATTTGCAAAAAGACAGAAGTCTCGTGTTGATTTGCAAACGTCTAAAATGTAACTAAAAAACCTATAGAAATGAATACTGGCGTCTCCAAATGCAATTTGGACTACGAAACTTGTCGAGCGTGCAATGAAAGAGAACTTCGGCTCCAATAAATTCCTCCAAGCTTCAACGCCCATGGCATTCCCATCACTCGAAGCCAATCCCCACGAAAACCTCATACTCACAATTCAAGATTTCCATGACATTCAAGTGGCTGTCTTCACTTCACTTGTATTCAAATCTTATACCCGCTCTTCTAAATTATTGGTTTTTTACATGTAATTGCTATTGTTTGTTTTAAAAGATTTTATATCCAGGTTGGACTTGCTTAAGTAGAATTTTTCCAATGCAATAGGCAAAATGATTACAAACTGGACAATACCAATTCCATCTACTGCACGGAACTGTCAAGGACAAAACAAAGGTTGAAATCAACTAAAGCTACAAAAACTGGTTGTTCAAAAGACTGGAGATATCACTTGTCAGCACCCCAACCACGAGACCCACCGCCGCCGCCACCCCAGCCACCGCCACCACTGGCCCAGCCTCCAGAACCAGTCCCACCTTCACCATCTGCAGCACTACCACTTCGACTAGTAGTTCCACCACTACCCCACCCACCAGCGCCACTTCCACTTCCACCACCACTGCCCCAGCCACCAGCACCACTACCATTTCCACTTTCACCACCAGCACCACTATTATTTCCACCACCGTTGGCCCATCCACCAGCACCACTACTACTGCCACTTCCACCAGTGCCCCAGCCACCAGCACCACTACCACTTCCTTTTTCACCACTGCCCCAGCCTCCAGCACTGGTACCACTTCCTCTTTCACCAACAGCACGACTGTCGCTGCCACCAATGGCCCATCCACCAGAACCACTACCACTTCCACCACTGCCCCAGCCAACATCACCACGACTTCCACCTTCACCACCAACCCCCCTACCACCACCGGCGCCCCATCCCCCAGAGCCACCACCAGCCCCACTACCACCACCGGCGTCCCATCCCCCAGAGCCACCACCACCACCGCTTGCCCACCCACCAGGAAAAGCTTCCCTGCCTGGAGAATTCTGAACTTTCGCACCCGGAAAACTGCCCCATCCATCACCCCCCTCCTTGGAAGATCCTCCCCACCTTTTAGATCCGAAGTCTGAATCCTGCCCTTCATTACCACTGCCACCATCATATGAACCACGGCCACGGCCCCGGCCCCGGCCCCGGCCCCTGCCCCGCCCTCGATCACCAAAAGATCCACCATCCGATGTAGGGCTTCGCATTGGCACCATTGCAGCAGCTGAGCGAATTGACTGGACAGAGTCATGGGGATCATCTATATGGCTCTGGAAATAAGCCACGAGCCGATCGATGTCCTCAAACATTCTTTTTCTGAACTTAAACCCTTTTGGGTACAAACCAACATACTCGTGACGAGGATTTGAACTCCGTATGTAAGTGAGGATGAAAGTGCCAGGATGTTCATGAGATGCACCAAAGGAATATACAATCCTCATTGGATTATGGGATTTCTCAATACCTAAGACCTCATCCACCTCTTGTTTAGTGCCCTTCTTGAATTTTCGATAGCTGAGCATGGCTTTCAAATGAGCTACTAAAGGGTCTACATAGCGATCCATAACCTGCAACAGAACAAAAAAAGGGCAACAGCAGCAGTTCAGAAAATTAAAGGCTGTGGCAAGTTAAAGGCAACAGCAATAGTCTCAGCACACTGAAATTTTCGGATAATGTCTTTCATTCAAAAATGTCAAATGATAATGGATGTACCTCAACCATTTATTAACAAAATCTTGGAATGTAATGCCCTATAGTAGTAGAGTCACTAAAAAAATTCAAATGATAACGTATCTACCAAAACCATTTATTAATGAAAGCTTGGAATGTAATGCCCTATAGTAGTAGAGTTACCTCATCCAAGTCATCAAAGGTGTCCTCCCCAATTTTCAGTGTCTTCCCTATACGAAGCAAGCTTGTGATGTCCTTGTGATCCTTTCCACCTTCAGCTATGTCCTTGTGAGCATAAACCCCATCATTAACTTTGAGTGTTAAAGTCAAATATGATGGTCCACGCGAACTAGGTCGAATGACACTCTCACCAGGCTCCTTGTCCGATAAGAACTGTCCAACATAAATAGAAGAGACATAAGGTGAGACATAATTACAAGACAAACATATACAAATCACACTATGTTTATTTTATGAATTCAATAAGTATAATGAAACATCCATGCTATTGTGACAGGTTATAGGAAATTAATGCATATCTTGATCTGTCATTTTCAGAAAGGAAACCTACATTCAGTAGACATAACAAGAGACCCATCTCCACATCTGGCATTCCCTTCCAATCAATCTCTACATGATTAATGAATAAAATTTTGCAACAAAACTTTCTACAGTATGATTAAATATCAACATAATTTGTATGTTATCAGTGCACATGGAATATGCAAGCACACATCAGAGATCAGACTAGATAAAACTTAAATCAGCAAAATGGATACATTCAAGCATATATGATGTCATGACAATGGGCAATAACTCCAGTATCATAGGGAATGCCTATCCACTGCATCAGCTTATGCAAATACAAGTGAACCCCGTCACACATCCATGTGCAAAATGCATATATAAAATTTAGCATTATTAGCCGCACCTCCATTGCTTCATCTGATGTGATGTTCTGAAAGCGAGGATGAACAATCATCCTAGGTTTAAAATGTTTCTTTGCAAGATCCTTTTCCCTACGAACCTTTTCCTGCTCAATTTGTAAGTTGTTGCTGCCTTCGTGGTAGTAAGGGTCCAGATTTCCAGAATTCTGATGACCTCTGTTTCTCATTTCACTTATCTTACAACTTAGAAAAACCTGATACCTATTTTGTTGCATCGATTTGATTCGGCAAGTTAAAATATCACCTTCATGCAGCTTTTCGGTTAAATCATCAATATCCCTCCATTCATCTGTGTAGTCCTCCCTGGTAAGGATGCCAGTCAATCCAGAATCAAGAACACAAATTGCCTTTTGAGGCAGAACTCTGCGAACTGTCGCTTGCACAATTCTTCCTTCAGCAAGAGTTTCATCCGTCTCCCCAGAAATCATATAAAATACCTCCTCCTGACTTAGTTCAACATGCGGTCTACGCAAATCCTGAAAGCCCTGTATCAGCTCCAATCTTATATCATCGAGTGTGTCTCTTTTGTTTTCTCGTTTTTTAGATTTAGCGTACTCATAGACGTCAAGGGATTTTAATAAATGAGGCTGCTCTCTAACATGTTCTATTGCCATTTCTAGCACATCCTCGTCATCGTTGACCTCATCATGGCCATCTTCATTACAAATATCTTTAGCCAACTCCTGTGCAAGACCGTATGATTCTGGATGAATTCTTGTATCATCCAACACATCAATGAATTGACTACTACTAGCCGCCAACCCGCTACGCCGAACACGCAAGAAACCAACTGCATTAACAAATACCTTCTTACCAAGGCCATGTGCAGTCAGTAAATCTTTACGTGTAAAAATGGCTCCAGCTCTCACTAATGACCGTTGTAGAGATGCCGCCTTTCTGGGTCCAAGCCCAGAAATAAACTGTAACGGAGCAAATAACCATTCATGGCTTGCGGCCAAATTAACATCAAGACCCACTTGGTTAGTAACATCCACCATGACTTCTTCAATCATCTTGTACTTCTCATCAGGTGAAAGAAAGCTGTCCAAAGGACTAAGTTTCCAAGACAGAATCTCCCTTCCTGGTCCGCATACTGTAGCAACCATTGCTAATGGATTTTGGAGATAACGTCCAAGAGCAACAGCCCGCTTGACAATACCTGAAAATACAAATGAGATGCAGACCAGCTACAAGAATAATACTCATACAACCATATATAAATCAAGGAGGAGCATACCTGACTGCCCAGGGAGCTGATCCGATGAAATACGGGAGTTCTCATACAGATGCGGAAGAGATTCGTCACCATATACAATTTGTAAATTGTCCAACTCATGACCAACTTCTCTTGGATTATTCTCCACCTCCTTGAAAATGATCTGATGAGGGCAAAAAATTAAGCACAATAATACATCTGTAACTACTCATAATTAGCTTTGAAATTGCAATCTAATACCCCTCACCATAGAAGGAGACGACAAAACCTATGATACAAATTTCGTGCAGCTAAGGGAAACCCCGAACAGGGATGGAGAGCTAAGAGTATAGCTAAATGACTTTTTCAGAAAAAAGAAATATGAATACCTCAAAAATATCGTCCTTTAACCGAGTACAGGACATATTCGCTGCCCCTAGGATGACAACATGTGGTTGGTGGTCCATCATAAATTTTAGAACCCGTTCCTGATCATTCTTTTTGCGTTGCTGATCATTAACATTTTGACCACGGAGGCTAAGGGACCCAGCATACAGTATGTCCAACACTTCTCCAGAAGAATCCAACATCACAAAAGTGGTTGCCGGCTTTCCAGGGCCCCAACAACAAGCCATGACACGAGGTGCAGCTTCTTCATCAGAGCCAGCATCGTTTTCTTTTCGCTGATATGGTCCCACAGAAACTTTGTCCCACAATAATTTTCCATATTCCATACATAACCGGTTTTTCGCTCTACTGGTCAACAATGACTTTGCTTCCTTCTCCATTGAAGGAAGAAGAAGACCAAAAAAGGCATCCTGGAGTATCAGCTTTCTCTGGTCGTTCCAGAGTTGAGCAGATTTACTGACACCATCACTGAGATAATAAGCATTAGAATCACTTATTAACTTGTTAAGGACCGCTTCTGGTAGCTTAATAGTAACTTGCAGGAGCTTCTCCTCTTCAGCCTTCTGAATAAGAAGCCACTGTGCATCCTCAAATCTAGTCAGTGGCTTACCCTGCAACCACTTCACCCCCGCAAATTGATGAAAAGAAACAATAACAGAATTTCCATCGGGTGTAGGACTTGTTGATACTTCAGCATTATCCATGAAGATACTTCGAACATGTTTCCGGACATACGGTTCACAACTAATCTCGACGGCTGCCTGGGAAAGTTACAAAAAATTGCACGTGAATCAAATATGATCCTACAACAAATGAAATACAGCGAGCACCTAATAGCTAATAGTTCACCATTCACGGCAAAAGAAAGTGATATATAATAACAATAAGGTATGTGCATACCATGTGCCTTGCACCTTTGAGCACTGCTTGAGGTGTCTCAAACATAGAACATGTAAAATTTGAAGCAATTTCTTCTGGTGTTTCCTTGGCATCCTCTACTTCATCAATTCCCTAGCAACAATAAAAATGATAAATCCTTGTATAAAACAATTGCAATTAGAAGACTAATAGGGGACAAAAACATACAACATTTTCAAGAGAGATCTGCAATCCAAATTGCTCCGAGCTATGACCGAACTTGCTCGCAACCTCCCACAGGCCAGCCTTACTGCATATGCTATACTGTGATTTCCTATTTGGCCTCTTGTATTGGACTCCGTCGCCTCCAACCTCACCCGGGGGGAAATGCAGGTTAAATTTTGAGTCAACATCATCAACCTCTCTCTCCGATTCAGCTGACTTTAGTGACTTTATGATTGACTCAAAACGCTGTTGACTCAAATTGAGCTGTGTTTCATCATATATTCGACATGATTCTTCCTCAAACTGCTTGCGGTAGTATGACCGAAGAGCACTTTTTCGCTTCTGAAGAAGCAGCCACTTTCGGTCCAAGTCTTGGATGGCCCAAAGTACCTTGGAGAAAGATGTAAGCCTCTTGAATATCAACACATACGCAATACACTAAAATACTGTAGATGATAGCACAATGAAAAATCCATTAACCTTGTGCCACCTTATCATGGGTCTTCCATCAGATCTGTTCTGATGCTCACCATCGGCGTCATTCCTTTCTAAATCCTTAAATAGGCTCATGCACTCCTCCTTCCGATACATGGCAATAAAAGGGACCTAAAATATAAAGCAAAAAATGAAACATTCATGAGGAATTCCTCCATAAAAGAGTAACGTAGCCTGTCAAACAGAAAATGCTTACGTCCAGCTTCTGCACATGCATCAGGTCCAAAAATCTCATTATATCTTCCTTGTTTAACAAATTCTCTTGCCCTTCCTCAGCTGTCCCTTCGCATCTCTTGGCAAACAGAGGAAGAGTGCCAGTTGCCAGCTGATTGCATATCCAGTTACTCTCATCTTCTATGCTCCTCTCATTGATTGGCGGTGGACCAGTGCTTTCCTCAGATATCTATGAAAAAGAACAATTTACAAGAATTATTATCAAGGTACCCAGCAAACATGTTACAGAAAGCACATTTCTTACACAACCTGCACCCTTTCTGGGATATCAATCTCTCGAATCCGGTCATCCTTCTCCGTCATATACTTCTCAGAGATAATGGTTGGCTCAAATTCATCTTCAAGCTTCTTGTCCCTCCATTCACTAGATTCGTTAACCTTTGCTAACCCTTCCTTCCGAAGCCTCACGAATTCCTCAGCATCACCAAATATGTCATGAGCTTCTTGCAGGGCAGATGATGAAGCCCCAGCTGCCTGCTTAGACTTCTTTTTGTTAACCTTCCTCCTGCATATTTCAGTAAATAATTATTATCAGAAAACAAATAGTAAGAAATAGATATATTTACTGTACACATCCCACATGCAAAACATACCTCACCGGAGCTCCATGTTCATCGACATCTTCTTCGTCAACAATAAAGTCTGCCATCTCATCTTCTTCCCCAATTTCAGCTTCCTCTTCTTCTAGATTCTCCTCATCACCAATATCTTCGAGTGGAAGTCCTAAAATATGAAGCAAAATGCACTAAAAGTAAATAAGAGGCAACATTAAATAATAGTTAATGGAATAAAAAACTTAAAATTTTATTTACCATCGTCATCACCAAATAAACGATGTTTAAGTTTCTCCTCAGCAGTTCCACTGAACTCCTCATCAGATAAAGCAGAACGCGCTTCACTAGCATCTCCCTGAGCCTTCTTTAGCCGCTTGAACTTCTTGCTCTCCTAAAAGATTTACAGGTGACAACCTTGAATTTGTCAGCTAAAAGAAGGATGACGTACATCAAACGAAGGCCATTAACAAGGTGACAACCTTGAAATTGTCAGCACAAAGAAGGATGACAGACATCGAATGAAGGCCATACAAGAACAAATGGCAGAAAGAAAATAAATAGTTTTTAAAAAATAAACAAAAAACTCACAAGTTTAGGGCGACGAAAGCCAGTGATATTGTTGTCCTGAAGGAGCTCATAGTCATCTTCATCCAATAAATAATTCTTTTCTGACACCCTAAGGAAGGCCAAAGAAATACGTAGAAAGGTAATAAATCAAAGAAGATGAAAAGATTGAAAAAAAAAAAACTTTTATTCCACATAACCGTAAAGGGGGAAAAAGAAAGAAACCTTTTCTTCTTTCTCTTCTTTTTTTGTCTTGCTTCATCACTGTCAGCCCCATCATCTTTTTCTTCTTGTTCTTCATCAATATCATCTACTATAAATCCATCTTTCTCATATTCATCCTGCCCTTCCTCTGCTCAAACAGAATTAAAGTATATATTACACAACGAAAATATATAGCCGTTTCCAATAAATCCATTTATTCCAAATTGTTCAATGTAAATGTAAAATCACCCGAGTATCAGAATGTAGAACTGGACTTGAGGAAATAAAATCCAAGTTGCTAGACTGCCTACAGTAAATCTTTGAACCCAAGAAAGAAATTTACCAATCAAAAGCACAGATACCATGAAAACAGTTGGAAGTTCAAATCAACATCCCAGATGCAGTGAAATCATTTTTTGCGATAAGTAAGAAATACATTATAATGAAAAATGTAGTGCAATTTATTTAACATCAAGAGCCAAAAATCAAAACCTGAAACTAACATCAACTCCCAAATTCTAGAACAGCAAGAATGCCCTGGAAAAAGATTCCTAAGGACCAAGCTTTGAACTTCACTATTTATGAGTATGACATAATAGATTTGAAGGTCCCTACTTATGCACCATAAGCCTTCCACATAAATAACTTTCTAAACATATATATAAGATAGGACGGTTATAAAGGTAGACGTCCAATCAAAAGACAAACAAGAATATATTGTAGACCGTTAGATTAAAAGAAAGATTTCACATATACAAGGCTTAATTTCGTTTTACATATATAAGGTGAACTCCACATTTCATCCCCAAATATTAAGGTTATTGTGTATTGTTTTTTAATCTTTTAAATCACAATTGAAGTTTTCAATTAAACAGCAAACAACTTTCTCTAAATTCTGACAAAACATTGAGGGCGTGAATTTATTACCATCATCCTTAAATAATGTCCAATCGGCAATCGCTGAGTTTATTATTAATTTATTACTTATTTGAAACTTGAGCTACTCAATTAGAAAATTAATATAATGACTTATTTATAAACCTTTAGTTGTACGCGGCCTAATTTATAAGTCATTGAACAAAGATCCACAATTTCAGCCATTTTAGATCTCTCAAAAACCTTCCCCTCTATCTCAGCCATTTTCGATCTCTCCCTTCCTCTCTCTTTCTCTCAGACTCTGTCTCTACAATCCTGAAATTAGCGGCACCTTTCTCCAGTTGATTATTGATTTGAAATCAGCCTCAATTCAGCCGTCGAATCTTCCTTAATTGAAAAAATCATCGATTTGAAATCAACATGCCCCTCTCTGTCTCCATTTTCAGCCGATTCTTCTCCTAAGCTCTCCTCACAGCAATGTCTTTCTATCTCGCATCTCTCTCTGTCTCTCATCCATAAAACCCTACACATTTCCCGTTGATCCTCACAACAGATTACACGACTTCCTCTCTTCCTATCCCGCCAAACAACTCTTCCCATCCCACCTTCAGCTGTTGGATCGTTCGTTCATCTCCCAAGCCCAGTGACTTCTTTAATTTCTCAGTGCATTTTAATTAAAGAAGTCACGCCTCGCCCCGGACAGGTTAAAATGTCAACTAATAGTGTACATTAAGAAATACATTCAAATATCCCTGGTAGAATGGTATTAGTAAGTTTTCATGATTAAAAAAAAAAAAAACTACTAAATTCAGGAAAATGTATAATATATATGAACAGGCAACTGTATTCGGAAACCCGCTGGCTTCATTCTCATCCAAATATGCCAGCACAAACACAAGATATCACATCCCACAACATTGGTGTGCCATGCACCGGTAAAACTTAGTAGAGCACATTTTCCCCTTTTGCACATCTCAGTGATAATTGAAAAGGCAGTAAAATATACATCGTGCATATGAGCAAAATCAAACCTTGAGACAAAAGCTTGAATATACACATACACAAAGAAGCTAAATTCCGGTTCAAATTCAAACCAAATACAAATAGTGTTCATACGTTATCCATGAAAGCCATGTGTTGATGGCTGCAGTGATGCTTATTTGGTCAGGTTAAGAATATATCAACACATGGTTTACAAACATCAAATAAATGAGAGACACAAAATTACAAATATGCTTCTTGAAATTAAAATATGGTCAAATTATTTACAAGAAGCAAGGTTTTAAATCGCGGTATCAAGTTACGTAACCATAATAATCGCGGTGTAACGGAATCGGGAGTATTGGCCTGTCCATAATGAAAATTGGCCGTAACGGTCATGAATTTTTTAAAATCACCAGAACAATCTCAAAAACTCAATAATAATAATTATTTTACTCATTTAACCCTTAATAAACACATTCTAATAGATATTATGGCATTTAACTATATATACAACAAAATAAAAATAAGAAAAAAGACAAAACCGCCGTATTGAACAATCTTGAAAGAATAAGATAATGCATACAATATTTAATAAAAATATATTACACAGACATAATAAAAGAGTAAATTGTACTTGTACATTATAACATTTAATTGATGGGAGGGGTCTAAAAAAAGGCCAAAATTCCAACTGTTGTATGCAGATGGGAGGCACCTATAGGGGAAGGTTGTAAATACAGCATGTATCGGCATAACAGCTGTTAATGGATGGGCCTGAAAAAAGTCCAAACTTCTAGTTGTTGCCGCAGATGGTAGGGGCCTACACGGGAAGGCTGCAAATACAGCCTGTATTGGCGTAACGGCCATTACGCCTCTCCGTAACGGGAAGTAACACCGTTAGGACCCATATCGGCCCGTTACAGTGTGTATCGGCCCAAGCACGAAGTATCGATCTGTAACAATAACGATACCTCGATTTTCCGTTACGCATCGACTGTTACAGTACGTAACAGCTGATACTTAGAACCCGATCAAGAAGATAATACTAATTTTTTCATATAGATTATATCTAGAGCTGACAAAACGGGTATTTACACGATAGCACAACGCGAGACCAACACGAAATTATAAGGTATGGGTTTTGCTTATCAGGTAACGGGTCGTTATCGTGTCTGACCCGATAGCACGATAAGAAACAAGTCAGGTTATCGGGTTGACTTGATAAGCTGATAGGTGACACGATAATAATTTCATGTATTCAGGTTACACGATAACCTGAGATCTAATAGGTTACCCGTTAATTTAATAAATTATTTTTACACCCCCAAATTATCTAATATTATAATTTAATATATTTTTTTTTGGGTTTGGTTTGGTATGTTTTTGTTGAAGTAGGTTTCTTTTGTAAATAAATTTTGTTAACAGGTTGTCAATTTAACAAGTCGTTAACGTGTAATGGATAAAACAAGTAATGCCTTATTGTGTCGTGTTTACCTGATAGGTTTTATGTTATCGTGTCATATCGTGTTTAGACCATGACACGACACAAAACACGACCTGTTGACACGAATTGCCAACCCTAATTATATCCTTGTTTTGCCTTTTCCTAGTTTTTCAAGAACTCTCAACTTGATGCATCTGCCTCGTGTTTGTTTCTGTGTCTCTACTCTCTGTAGGTGGCCTCGTGCCCTAGATTGAAATCCAACCAATTAATAAAAAATACTATATTGCCTTACCATATAACTTATATGACACTCCCAAGTTCTATAAGTGCTCCACAAATTTTAGCATGATACAGAAAATAAATTAAACGAGACTATGAAGTCATCGTGAATCTTGCATCACTAGAAAGCAACCAACTAAGAATGCACAAATCTTAAATTTCTAGGAGTTCTCAAGTCCCAACCAATTAAACAAATACCTAGTCATATAGCTATTTGAACAGATAACAACTGAAACAGTGTATGCATGCAATAGTGATCAAAATATATGTTAAATCACCCACAAAATTGTCTAACAGGTAAATTTCAGTATTTAACAGATAATAAGAACTGTTCAACAAGATAAAACCCTAACTAAATCTTTGCCACAGAGCCAATGCATCAAACCGAATCCAAAAAGAGCATCAAAATCATTTAAGAACCGCAAAAATGCAATATACTTGAAGCTGTTTAGTACCGTTATCTTCGTCGTCGTCATCGCTGTCGACGTTCACATCATCAGCTCCCTGCTCTTCTTTCACAATCTCAACCTCATCTTAAACAAAATTGCGTAAATAGAAAAAGAAAATCAAAGCATTCAATCGAAGAACAAATAATATTTAACTTCGTGTAAAGAGTAATATTGGAGTGAGATTTTCCGGTGTTGTTTCGGGATTATACCTTCATCGTTTGAAATCACATTTGTTCCAGCCATTTCGCAAATGGAGAATTACGGCAAAACCCTAGAAGGAAATAACTTTGAGATGGACGTTATTGTGCGGCAAATGCTCAAAGCCCTCTGATTTTTCCCCACACTACGTAGAACTGTGAGGGAAGAAAGAAACGAGCATATACGAAGAAGAGGAAGAGTCCGAATTTACTATGTAAAAACCCTTACTCCTCTCCGATTTCAGGTAAAATTTCTAACTCTTTTAATATATATATTTCATCTCTCTATTGTGTGATTTATGTTATCATTCTTATTGAATTATAATTATTAATTTTCAAGAAATAATTATGATTATGTGAAAATTATGTATGAAACATGCTTATGTGTTTATTTGTTGTATTGATTGGATACACGTATGAAATTTTACTGAGTTTCAACTTACAATCCCACAATTTTTATTGCAAGGTTGCTAAAAATGGAACATACCAGGAATTATAAATGTATTAGAATTAAATTTATTTTTTTGTAATATTTTTATTTATTATTATTGTTGTAAAATTGATTCAATAAATTGACAATTATAACCCTCGCCATGGTTTGTAAAATTTCTCAAATTTATGGGTAATAAAATATTTGTTATTTAAAAATTTTAATTTGAATCTCTCTCTAGGAGAAACCACTTGACAAAGAAACCGAGCCGTTACATTTTCCTTCTTCTAATGTGCATTAATCTTTCTTATCGAACCTGAAATCACTTATTTTGCTCTATAATATATTGGTTGATCAATGTCACATAAAGAAAATCACAACCTCCTCTACTTACAATTTGACACACATTATTGAACAAAGTAAAATTAATTCAATATTCACTATTAATGTTTTTTTCCTTTTTCTTTTGGGCGTTCACTGGTTGGCTTTAATATATTCAGTACATTACTGTTTTTTTCTATTGAACATTTTACTACTAAATATATTTTTGAAAAAGAAATAATTATTTTCAAACATTATAGTTAATTTTTAATTATTCTATATTTTTTACAGTTGAAAAATCTCCGAGATGGGTTCTCACTCGTCTATGAAATACACAAATAAAACTATATTTCTGCACTAACAAAAAATCAACGTTGTTCTTCAACTTTTTAAGCTATTTTTTCCTTTTGTTTACCTTCAGTCATTGGCATGGCATTTAAAGGGGAAAACCTGCAGTACAAGTAACTTTATGTCTGTTGTTGACTACTTCGAAGAATGACAATTTGACATCAAAATGGGTCTCTTCACTTCATCGTCCCTTTTCTTTCAATAATTGTATGGTATCTTTAACTTTCAAAAAAGGCACTGTATCTCGGGGGTGAAATTTCGTTCAAATTAATGTTAATTATAGACATAAAGGCCTTTAGAATTCCGACAATAAAATAGAGGACCAAATTGTTGAAAATAGGAGTAGGAGGGCTATATAAATAAAAGGTTGCCGATAGGAGGCCAATAGTGTAATTTGCCCTAGAAAGGATGACATGGTTTATGTAGGAGGTTTTTGGTAAAATTGGAGGGGAGCAAGTGTTTTTACATAGTAAATTCGGACTCTTCCTCTTCTTCGTATATGCTCGTTTCTTTCTGCCCTCACAGTTCTACTTAGTGTAGGGAAAAATCAGAGGGCTTTGAGCATTTGCCGCACAATAACGTCCATCTCAGAGTTCTTTCCTTCTAGGGTTTTGCCGTAATTCTCCATTTGCGAAATGGCTGGAACAAATGTGATTTCAAACGATGAAGGTATAATCCCGAAACAACACCGGAAAATCTCACTCCAATATTACTCTTTACACGAAGTTAAATATTATTTGTTCTTCGATTGAATGCTTTGGTTTTCTTTTTCTATTTACGCAATTTTATTTAAGATGAGGTTGAGATTGTGGAAGAAGAGCGAGGAGATGATGATGTGAAAGTCGACAGCGATGATGACGACGAAGATAACAGTGCTAAAAAGCTTCGAGTATATTGCATTTTTGCGGTTCTTAAATGATTTTGATGCTCTTTTTGGATTCGGTTTGATGCATTGGCTCTGTGGCAAAGATTTAGTTAGGGTTTTATCTTGTTGAACAATTCTTATTATCTGTTAAATACTGAAATTTACCTGTTAGACAATTTTGTGGGTGATTTAACATATATTTTGATCATTGTTGCATGCATACACTGTTTCAGTTGTTATCTGTTCAAATAGCTATATGACTAGGTATTTGTTTAATTGGTTGGGACTTGAGAACTCCAAGAAATTTAAGATTTGTGCATTCTTAGTTGGCTGCTTTCTAGTGATGCACGATTCACGATGACTTCATAGTCTTGTTTAATTTATTTTCTGTATCATGCTAAAATTTGTGGAGCAATTATGGAACTTGGGAGTGTCATATAAGTTATATGGTAAGGCAATATAGTATTTTTTATTAATTGGTTGGATTTCAATCTAGGGCACGATGCCACCTACAGAGAGTAGAGACACGGAAACAAACGTGAGACAGATGCATCAAGTTGAGAGTTCTTCAAAAACTAGGAAAAGGCAAAACAAGGATATAATTAGGGTTAGCAATTTGTGTCAACATGTCCTGTTTTGTGTCGTGTCATGGTCTAACACGAACACGATAACACAAAACACGACACGATAAAATAAGCATGAAGCAAAAGCTTTTTACTCTTTTGTATAAAATCCAATCACTATCAATAAAATGAGCCGTAACACATATATACCCAGCACTAGTAAGGGATGACCACAAATCAGAGGTTAAGCAAATTCTACCGGGAGCTGTCTGAAGCATGTATTTTGTTTTTTTCTTCTCTTTCTTGTACTTTTTCAAAAGATCGGCCTTGCTAGAGATGTGAACTACATCCTCATTCAAATACAATAACAAATCTCTTATGCCCTGGCACTCAACAAATGATAAAGGCAAATCATGCATGACAACGGAAGAAATCAACAACTCACGAAATTTCTCAAGATCAATCACTCAACTGCTCATTGATAATGAGTTTTGTCCTTGGCCTAATATCATTTGTTGAATATCGTAAGTTTTAATTTTAGGACAATCTTTAAAGTGACGATTCATATTTCCCGTCCCATGTTTACAATCCCCGACCATTTTTTCCCACATTTGGTACATTTGCATAATTTCTTACCATCACCATTCTTCTCATTGATTAATTCAAAATATTTCCAAACCTTACTTCTCTTTACTCTTTTACGCTTACCTTCACTATCATTTTTAGCATTGTCATCCTCTTGAGACTCATCTTCATTTTCAATTTCCACATCAACAATTGGTATATCATTTGAATCCATCTACATGTAAAAAAGACATAATTAGAAACAAATTAAAACAAGATAATGAAGGTATTACAAAAATAGTCAACAAACCATTGATTACATTTTCATATTTTTGGAGCAAAATGGGCTAAACAGCCACCATTGATTGATTGATTCCATTTCCATATTTTTGGAGCAAAATGGGGTAACAAACCAGCTTCAATCCCCCTGCTGTTGTTACACTACCTTCTTTCCTCAATATTTTATTCAAAAAATTCAGGTCATTAAATTAAAGGAATAATTTATAAGTAAAAAAAATAATCACGCTTTTTGGTAAAATTATTCTATCTTGGTGCAAACAAAATCACAATTGTGAGATCACTGGGAATAGAGCCCTTGATGAAGACGTAGATAGAAAAACATGCTTTCTAAATAGGCTTATTATTTAGAAAATCACACTTATACATGTCTAAATTTACAGTGGGTGTATTGCAAAACTATCATTTTTCTTGTGCTGATAAATCACAGTTCTATAAATATACACATTTTTTTAACTAAACACACAATCACAAAATCACAATTGTGAGATCACTGGGAATAAAATGGATATGTAGGTGCAATGAAGAAGAATCAAATGTAAGTGCAACGAATCAAATCTGAACAGTATATGAAAAAAACTGAATCAAATCCAAGAGTAATACGCAAGCTGAGATCTTTCTTAATGTCGGATCTAAGAAGAAGCAGCAAGGTGAGAATCAAATTCAAATCTACGCCGTCTGTTCTAAAAAACTGAGAACCAAAAATGAAAATATATATATATATATATATATATATATATATATATATATATACTTAATGAAATCTTTCTTAATGTCTTACCTCTGCGATGGATGGGCTTCGTCGCTGAAAATCAGACGGCGCAGCACAGCAGCTGAAAATCAGACGGCGATCTAACTACAGTGGCTCGGCACTCGGCAGTCTCAGACGGCAGCTCGGCACTCGTCGCTGAAAATCAGACGGCGCGTCGGTGGCACTCGGCAGCGGATCTGAAAGACGGTGGATTGGAGAGGAATTAGGGTTTAGAGAAGTGAGATGGAGGGGTAGGAGATTGAGATTCGAGAGTAATGCAGATTGAATCTTGGTTCTCTTGAGCTTGAGTTGAGGAGGCGGCGCTACACCTTAGTTTTAGGGTTGGGAAAATGAAATACTATATATATAACGTGGATGAAATTATAATATTAAATAAAATTGGGGTAATATGTGTAAATATTTTTTAGTATATTTTTATTTTATAATAATTTATTAAATTATCGTGTCAACTGGAATGGGTGGCGTTTGGTTAGTGTTTCCACATTTCTGAACCCAACTGGAATGGGTTGGGTTGGGTTGAGTTGAATTGGGTTGGGTTGAGAATTTTAGAAACAAAATTGCGTTTGGTAACGACAATTCTTATTTTGTGCTGAGAACAAAATGTGTTTGGTAACAATTTTATCCTAAAACTAATTTTTTTTTTTTTGAATTTTTTTTTGGTGTTTGGCGGCAGCGCCGGCGATGTCAGACGGTGGCTGGCGACGGTCGCCGGAGGTGGACGTCGGCGGCGCGGACGGTGGCCGGAGGTGGCCGGCGGTAGCGGAAGGTCTCCAGACGGTGGCCGAAGACGGCGGTCGGTCGCCGGCGATGGTCACCGGACGGTGATCGGCGACGGCGGACGGCGGCGGGTGGTGATGGTCGGCCGGCAGATGAAGACGGAAGTTGAGAATTTTGGGTTGAATTTTTTGGGCACAAAAAGAAACAACTTTTTTTTGTTTCTGGTTTTTTTAGGATTTTGAGAATCAATTCCTATTTTTTGGGTTGGGTTGAGTTTTGTGTTTGCCAAACACGTTCCCAAAAATCAAACCCAAAATTTTTTGGTTTGGTTGGGTTGGGTTTGGTTGGGAACACTAACCAAACGGGGCCCTAATAATTATTATCGTGTCATTCGTATCGCCTATCGGGTTATCAGGTAAATCCAATAACCTGATATGTTTCTTATCGTATTTATCAAGTCAGACCCGATAACAACCCGTTACCCAATAAGCTAAACTCATACCTAATAATTTTGTGTCGGTCTCATATCGTGCTATCGTGTAAATATCCGATTTACCAGCCCTAATGTAAGTATTGTTACATTTCAACAACAACAATGTTACATTCAACAAAAAAAATCATATTTCCTGTGATATGCTAATTATATTTTTTGGGTGTGTAAACCATGTTTTGTGTAAATGTTACATTCAACATCCAAAGGCAATATTGAATATAACATTCAAAGCACATGTATCCTTTTGGGCATTCAACAATGTAAAAGAGAAATACTCTCAACAATGTAAACATTGTTACATTCAACAACTGAAAATGTGTTTCACTCGTCCAAAAATGGCGATTAATATCTCGTTGAAAAGAGGATATTTTACTGATTAATATGGTTTAAAAATATTAATTTTTCAATTATAGAATCACAAAAAAAAAAATCGTTTTTTATATGTGAAGTTATATTCTCATTAAATAAGGGTATTTTGGTCAAAATATGACAAAAGTACCTACCGGTTTAAAAAAACGGATGGGACTGATCGGTGCATGGAAAAGCGGAAAAGGATTGATTGGTGCACACCACTAAAAATAATAGTGGAACCCACTACACAATGACATCTCATCCCTTATTAACACATTTGCTCTTACCAATTTCCTTAAGCTTACAAGTATTAACACATTAATTACTATTCAAGATTTTTATACAAATTACAGTAACAACCCCCGTAGTTTATATAATATCATTATTTAACCCAATAATTACACTTTTGACCCAAAAAAATCAAATATATATACCCACACTAGCGTATAACCCGTGCCTAAAGGCACGAGTGTAGGATAAAAAAACAAATAATATGTTTTAATTTTTTTTTACACGATCTCTAATTATACAACATTTTTTGGATAAGTTATTTATGTAACATTCTACACCTATTTTATTTTAACATTAATAATAACTAACAATTAAATATCAATAATAACTGACAACTAAGATTAAAACTTGTTCAAATATAAAATAAAGAGAAATGGCACATGCTCTATGGTAGTAATAAATAAATGATAATATAAATAATTAAAACAAAAACAATATTTCACTAGTATTGAAAATTATGCATTATTTACAAATACACTCTTTAGACACATATATAGAGCTTCTAATAGATTGCAATAACAATCAGTGGTTGTCTCGGCACATGAATGATAACACCTCCATGATTTAGGTTTTGTTTAAATAATTCCTGCATATGGCAAAAAAAAAAAGGGGGAAAAATTCAATAATCATGAAATTAGAATACAAACCGATGGTAAAAATAGATAAAAGAAGAAGACAATATTCCTCTAATTCGATTTTCATATGTCATCTATTTATTCCAATATTTCTTTATTTTGATTATATATCACTTAGTTTATGTTTTGGATGTGCAAAAAAAAAAAAAATCAATCCAATAAAATATATTTCTCTATCTCAATGTGAATTTGCATTAGAAAAAGCAAAATTGACATCTAACCTCCTTTCCATTAGAACAAATGCATAGAAAAATAAATAAATTACGACATACTGGAATATAGTATAACATAAAAATTAAGAAAAAAAAAAAAGAATTAAAAAGGCACAAACCAGAACATAAAAACAGAAAATAAAAAGAAAGAAAACATAATTAAAAAGAAAAAAGAAAAGGTAGAAAAAAGACCCATGATAAAGAATATGTCAATTCAAATAGTGAAATTCAACTAAAAATTGATTTCTAAGCATGATTAAAAAGACACGTGATCAATAATATCTTCATTCGAATAGTAACTTTAAAAAAAATAATCTTAATTTTGTGAAACAGAGAGCTCATGCCCCAAAACTTTCTTTTTTCGCATTTCAACAACCGATGGATTTCATGCTAAAATCTAAATTAAAATAGTGAAATTTAAAAATGAAATCTGGATTTTAAGCTTGATTAGAAGACCAATGATCAAGAATATCTCAATTTGAATACTGAAATTTAACCAAAAAAAAATATTTTTTTAAAATTGTAAGGATTTGCCCTAAAACTTTCTTACTTTGCAGTTCAACTGATCCATATTGTTGTTTCCTCTTAGTCCATGATCCTCTTAATATAAACCCAGCAGAGGATCATGAACGGCAAAGTAACCAAATACACATACACTCATGAAACACCCCAATTTCAACAATTCAACTTATCGTTTCCTCTTAGTCCATGATCCTCTTAATATAAACCCAGCAGAAACCAAATACATATACCCACAACAACATTGTTGAGAACACGAACATGAAGAACCCTAAAACAAACTGAGATTGAATAAAAAAAAATACAATTATGTATATTTCTCTAAAAAATAATCCACATTTAAAAAAAAAAAAAAAGTCCAAATATAACTAAAAACATTTCTAATTTCTAAAATAACAAAAATAAAAACATTTCTATTTTTTTTTTTTTAAAAAAGTATAAATATAACAAAAAAAAACACAAACACATACTAAAAACATTTATGTTAGCCCAAATATAAATATAAACAAAAATTAAAATAGAAACCAAATTTAGAAATGAACACAACAGGAACAGAGAACAGGAATAGGAATATAAACATAAACAGGAACAGAACATAAACATGAAGGGAAGCAAAAACAGTAACAGAAACAGAAATGAAGGTAGTGGATTTTGGTTATATGGAATTTGGTTTTTGAAAGTGGAATTAAAAATTATCTTCATGATTTCATGAAGATGGGTGATGATCATTGTTAGCACAAACCCAAGCAGATCTATCAGTAATCAACAGTTAGTAAAAAATGAATTGAAAAAACAACACTATTCCATTGATGATTGTTTTTTGAAGATCTAAATCAATTGATTTTGAATCTCTAAAACACTATGTCAAACGAATACTAATTATTTTTTGTGTTTCACAAAATTGATGAAGAACATAAACAGTACCCACAACAACAAATGCAGGACGACAAAACAATTGAGGATAATTGTTATTTTCTTGCAAACAGAGAATATAAACAGAAACAACAAAAAATTTGCATCCGAAAAACAATGAAAATATCTATTCCAGGACATGTTAAAATTTTGGTGATATTTTTCATTGTTTGAGAACAGTTGGTGATATTTGAGAACAAAAACAAAAACACGTACGATTATATAGAAACATTAAAATAGAAACGGAGAACAAAAACATAAACACGTACGATTATACAACAACATTAAAATAGAAATAGAGAACAAAAACAGAAACATGTATGATTATACAACAACATTAAAACAAAAATGGAGAACAAAAACAGAGAACGACTCACCTTTGTGCGACGGTGGAAGTGATTTGCTCGATAGCTGAACGGCGACTCAGCTTTGTGCGACGATAGAGGAAGACGACGACGAAGGTATAGTTGTGTGTTAATTGTGATGGTTGTGAGGACTATATATAGAGAGATTCGGGGAAGAGGAAGATCCAATTTGGGGGAATTAGGGCTCGATGGAATGGTATAACCAAGAGGGAGGAGCAAAGGGTTTTCATTCCAATTGATTCCCCAAACCGATTCCATAGATAGATTGAGTGAGAGAGAAATGCATACCTGTTTTCATAGATAGATCGATTGAGAAAGAAGGAATTGGAGAGAGTTGGGACAACATCGATGGAGAGATGTCGATGGAGAGAGGGCTTGTTTCCATAGATAGATTGATGAGAGAGAAGAAATTGGTAGAGAGAGATGGTGAGAAGGCCTCATTGTCTAATGAAAAATCAATATTATATCTAATTATTGCACATTTTGAAACATTGATTAAGGAATTAGTAGAGAGAAATGGCGAGAGGGCCTCTGGTACTCTTTTGATTTGGTGAAACTTGAAAGTAATCTCTGTCGATTTTATTCTGCTTTAAGTATCTCTTTCAACAATACAATATTATAGTTGTTTATAAAAAAAAATAAAAAAAAAAACAAATTATAGTTACTCTTTTTTCTAAATGTGTTTTACTTTCTTTCTGTTTTATGTATATTTGCTCATACTATTTGTGGTGTATTTAGTTTGCCTACCCTACCACCACTACAACCAAGATCGACGTCACAAACCACTGCCGCCGCCACCAACATATGTTCTATTTTCCATATTTCGGGTCGAATTGCCCATATCTGGCCTTCCCTACCCTATTCCACATAGCCTCAATCTACCATAACTGATCTAATAGGTATTTAACTCTGGTTTTATTCACCATTTTAGTTTAAGAAATGGAATTTTAGTGTCTTTTTCCAACTATTTATGGTTGTGTTTTGGATCTCATTATTTGCTTGACCTTTTTTTTTTTTTTTTTTTCTTTCTTTCTTTCTTATTTTAGAAATTGTTCTCAAATCCAACATAGAACATGTATTGGTCTCAGATTTTTTCTACCAGATTAATATCAAATGTGTATCTCCCTTTTCATTTTCAGTTTTCAATTTCTTGATCAATGACTTATAATGATATTCGTTGATATTTGTCCCAAAATTGTTTCTGCTTACAATGTCGTTGAAAGTTCAGAGCCATGGGCAAGGTATGGACGATTATGGGCATCTCAATTATCGATTGTTTGGATTGATCTATTTCTGGTAAGATCTCCCTCTCTTTGTATCTATTATTCCTTTTTTTGTTGCTCTAAACGCCACCAATTTCTCTTGCATATTTGACATTTTGCATTTGATTTTTTTTTTCCTGATCTTATTAATCTTGAAAGTCTTGAATGTCATTAGGTTTTGTTTCTTTTTCTTTTTCTATTTAGTTCTATTCCATTTCTTTTTTTTTTAAATGTTTAGTTTTCAGTTTTATTTCATTTATTTTTTTGGTTTTAGTTATGGTACTTTTTTTTGATCCCCTATGTTTTTTGTACGTTTTAGGTTTTTCCTGTTCCTTTTTGTGTTTTTCTTAGTGTTCTATGGGTTAGTTTGTTAATTGTTCGGTATATTGAATTGTCTCATATGACGGGCAACACGGTTGGTAATTGATGTTGCAGCCATGTCGGCCTAACAGATTCGAAAAATGTATAATTTTTATTTTGTTTTACTGTTTAATGTCTGCTTTAATTTTTTGTTTCTATTTCTAATTTTTTTCCCTTAAAATAAAAGGTTAATTAAACTGTGCATGTCGTTTCTTATTTGTTTTGTCTATCTGTACAATAATTTTGTTATGTAGATTGTATTTTCATTAATGTTTTTGTTATTGTTTTCGATGAGGTTTGTTTTGGTATGAAGTAAAGATGGTAGTAAGGACACGGTTTGTGATTTTTCATATAATTTTTTAATGTCTAAATCTGTTTGTTTTGTATTTTTTTGACCTTTTAATGTGTTGCTAAAGTGGAAAAGAGAATCTATCGGAAGCTATTTGTAGGTATAAGAAAAACACGAACATTTTTTGTTAGTGTCCTTCTGCTTCTCTTTATCTTTTCTTAATTTAATATTTGGTTTGTTAAGTGATGTTAATCTGATTGGTAGCAAAATTTGTTATGGCTAGCAACAAAATGACACTATGGCTTCATCCAAGCGGGAGAATATTTTATTTAATTATCTTTTTCCTCTACATTGTTTTTTTGGTTCCTAAAAGTGTGGGAACATCAACAAAAAAATAAATAAATCAAATAGTGTGAGCCATTATGTTCTTTGTTTTTGTTTTTTGTGTTTAATATGTTTTATTTATTCTATTATTCGAATTTTTTTTAATCAACCTTTGTTTATTTTTTTTCAATTTTTTGAAGCAAAAATAAAGACCTCATAAAAATGCTTAAGGATTTTATATCTAATAAAAAGTTTTATTAAGTAGTTTTATGAACTAATTAATTTTTTTTTTTCATATCTCAAATGTTTGTGGTCAAAATTGAAGGTTGGAATTGAGATTTCGTGTGGCATTTCAATTGAGGAATCATCTCATGGAAGGCAGTGCGACCATGAAGGGAAAAAAATGTTATGCTCTCATTTTTTTCTGGAAATATATAGTGAAGTTCAATTTTAAAAGATTTTTTGAATTATTATAATTGTTGAGTGTTCTCTAAATTATTAGAATTTTAGTAATGTCTTGAGTGAGCTAAGTTACTAGATTTAAATGTAATTAAATTATTATTATTATTATTTGCATTCGTACCTTCAGGCACGGGTTATACGCTAGTATATAAAAAAGACACATTTCTTTTTTTATAACTTAATAAAGCATTCATTTTTTATATTAATTAATTAATTCTCACCAATTAATCTGTTTTTATATTCTCACTAATTACTATATCTAATTAAGGAATTGTGTAATTGTTCAATTATGTAATTAAATTAATTAAGAAAAATTGAGTCAACCTTTTACCAAAATTGATTTTTTTTTATGTTTGTCCTATTCAGCATTTGTTTGTCCTTATCAGCAATTTATTTGTCCTAGTCATATTTTATTTGTCATAATCATAAGTTTGTCCTAGTCAGCCAAAAAGTCATTCTGTTTTTTTTCATATCTCAAATGTTTGTGGTCAAAATTGAAGGTTGAAATTGAGATTTCGTGTGGCATTTCAATTGAGGAATCATCTCATGGAAGGCAGTGCGACCATGAAGGGAAAAAAAATGTTATGCTCTCATTTTTTTTTGGAAATATATAGTGAAGTTCAATTTTAAAAGATTTTTTGAATTATTATAATTGTTGAGTGTTCTCTAAATTATTAGAATTTTAGTAATGTCTTGAGTGAGCTAAGTTACTAGATTTAAATGTAATTAAATTATTATTATTATTTTTTGCATTCGTGCCTTCAGGCACGGGTTATACGCTAGTATATAAAAAAGACACATTTCTTTTTTTTATAACTCAATAAAGCATTCATTTTTTATATTAATTAATTAATTCTCACCAATTAATCTGTTTTTATATTCTCACTAATTACTATATCTAATTAAGGAATTGTGTAATTGTTCAATTATGTAATTAAATTAATTAAGGAAAATTGAGTCAACCTTTTACCAAAATTGATTTTTTTTTTTTTTTTATGTTTGTCCTAGTCAGCATTTGTTTGTCCTTGTCAGCAATTTATTTGTCCTAGTCATATTTTATTTGTCATAATCATAAGTTTGTCCTAATCAGCCAAAAAGTCATTCTGTTTTTTTTCATATCTCAAATGTTTGTGGTCAAAATTGAAGGTTGAAATTGAGATTTCGTGTGGCATTTCAATTGAGGAATCATCTCATGGAAGGCAGTGCGACCATGAAGGGAAAAAAATGTTATGCTCTCATTTTTTTCTAGAAATATATAGTGAAGTTCAATTTTAAAAGATTTTTTGAATTATTATAATTGTTGAGTGTTCTCTAAATTATTAGAATTTTAGTAATGTCTTGAGTGAGCTAAGTTACTAGATTTAAATGTAATTAAATTATTATTATTATTTTTTGCATTCGTGCCTTCAGACACGGGTTATACGCTAGTATATAAAAAAAACACATTTCTTTTTTTATAACTCAATAAAGCATTCATTTTTTATATTAATTAATTAATTAATTCTCACCAATTAATCTGTTTTTATATTCTCACTAATTACTATATCTAATTAAGGAATTGTGTAATTGTTCAATTATGTAATTAAATTAATTAAGGAAAATTGAGTCAACCTATTACCAAAATTGATTTTTTTTTATGTTAATTCTAATCAGCATTTGTTTGTCCTTGACAGCAATTTATTTGTCCTAGTCATATTTTATTTGTCATAATCATAAATTTGTCCTAGTCAGCCAAAAAGTCATTCTGTTTTATTTTATATATATATATATATATATATATATATATATAAATCATAAATTTTCATAATATACAAAATAATCTAAAAAATGTCAAATATTTATCCATACCTTAAATTTTCATAATATATAAAACAACCCCAAAAATATTAAACTTATATAAATTAAGATTTTTCGAAATATAAGTTTTCGGGGTATTACAAAAGGGTGCATGTGATTTTGTTTGATCATGATCAATTGGCTAGCTCTTTTTTGTTTTTTGCTTTGTATTTCCATTTGAAGAGTACATAATGGTTCTGGTTGGGTTATGTTATTTTATTAGATTATGATATCAAATAGAACAACAAACTTAGTGTTGAATTATGGAGCAGGTCGGGTCGACCCGTGAAGCAGCCATATGAGTTCCAAATTCCATGAATAGTCACAATGTCAATGTGTGCACCTCTTAGTCTCAAAGATCAAGTCTATTCGGTAGACACACATTTGAAATTTTCTTTATAAATATGTGTTGATACATCTAAGGTTTCTAATTCTATTAGATTACAAAAAATTTGAATAACCTTTGTTAGTGAGTATGTGGATATTATCGGGAAATACTCTAATAGTATTTTCCTTATCGACGATAAAAGAAATGAAAAACGGATTGTAAACGAGTCTTTCGAATCCGAAAGGTATGCTTTCATTTTAATGTTTCCGCATAAATTTACACGTAAATCAAAAGGCAAACAAAACAACACAAAAAATGGAATCAAACAAAACAACAAATAAAAACTACAAACAACAAACAAACCTACAAATCAAAAGGAAGAAACAATAAATCTGAAAAAAAAAAAAAAAAAAAAAAAGAGAAAAAAAGAAAAAGAAAAAAAAAAACAGGCAACAAATAAACAACAAACAAAAACATCAAGTAAATAGCAAAAATTGGAGAAAAACAAAAATTCACAATTTAACATTTTTTAAGCTAAAAAGAATATACAAAATAATTACAAGAAACATCAATACTAAACTAAAGGGAAGACTGCAACATTATTAAGCTAAACCGAAGTATGCAACATTACTAAAAGCAAAAGGAAAAAAATTGCATCATTACTAAGACAGTAAGGGCTTGTTTGATAAAAAAAATTAAGTACTTAAAACTGATTAAATTAAATGCTTAATGAATTAAGTGTGTTTGACAAATGTAATAAAAATTACTTAATTAATTAAGTTTGCTTAAAAATTAAGTGAAATATTAAGTTAAAAATTCAGTAAACCCCCCATTGCTTATTTTTTTTTTATAGAATGCGCGTAGAATTTTTTAAATTAAAAAAAAAAGTAGAATTGACCGTTTTGCCCTTAGGGAACTAGGGCTCTTCTGTTGATTATCTTTCATTCGATTCGATCGTTTTCGTTTCGTCGCTGTGTAGAGAAGCGACGCGATCTGAGAAGAGAGGCGATGCCGGCGAGCTTTGAAGAGGACCGACGGCGGAGAGCTTAGAAAAGGAGCGGCAGCAGTGGCGACGAGCTTAGAAGAGGAGCGACAGCGGCGGCGACGAGGTATGTTCTTCGAATCTATAGTTTAGGGTTTAGGGTTTCTTCATATATATGTTTTTCTATTTCGAAATCTAAAATTTTTGCTTGATATATGAGATTTCTGTTCTTTGATTTTGATTTCAAACCAGTATACATTGATTTTGAAAAACAGTCTTCATCAAGTTTCGTCGGCTCTCTGTTCTCTGTTTCCTAGTTGTCCACGAATTCTACGTAGCTCCAGTTGATTTTCTCTCTTGTATACTCTTCTTGCTCCATCGTGAACACATGCTGTTAACAAGCGCTTCCCATTAGTTGAAGTATGCATCCAAACAATACAAAATGTTTCCCTTTAAGAATGTGTTCTTTCGGTTACCTGATTTTAATCAGTGCTGTTGTAGCTTCTCGTTTGTGAGATTGATACATAGCTGCTCAAAACTGAGATTTGGCACATTATGAGATCTTGAATACAGATTGTAGCTTATATGCTTAAAAGCAAACAAATCTGCACCTGTTGATCTTGCACCTGTTGATCTTGAAGCTCTCAAATCCATAAATATCAAGGACTCCAATGAACAAAAATTGTCTAATAATCATGGCCTTCATCAAGTGTTCTTGTGCGTGTGAATTTTTTCTTTGGATATGTTGGTGACGGTCACATATTTTACATATATTTGAATACAGATTCCTCCAAGTCGATCAACATATAATAATTTGATCATTACGTGCGAATAAGCTACTCTGTTTTTTAATTTACACTTGTATTATATTTTTTCAATCAAACCGGTATAGGTATGTCGACTAATGATGCTAGATCAATATAAACTTTTTCTGGATTTATGTCTTGAAGAGGCGAATCATAACAAGAAATCTGGTGGAACTCTTAGGAAAGAAGCGTGGAATAATATAGTAGAGAAGATTGCCGAGAAAAAAAAAATTGTCTTAACTCAAAAGCAAATGAAAAATCAATGGGACTATATGAAGAAAAAATATCAAACATGGACCAAACTAATGAAAAATACCGGTCATGGAGATGATCCATTGACAAACACGAAGAATTGGAGTGCCGAGCAATGGAACGCATACTTAAAGGTAACACGAAGTACGATATTATTTATCAAATATATATTTAAATTACATAATAAAATAATAACTTATAAATGAAAAATATGATGCCTTACAGGACAATCCCGAAGCTAAACAATTTCGATATGTTGGTCTGCAATATGCTGATGAAATGAAGGCGTTGTTTGATGGTATAACAGCGACAGGGGAAACATCATGGGGTCCTTCTAGGATAGGATTACCTTCCGATGATGTCCAGTACTCATCAACGTCTCAATCTATCGAACGCGTACAAATTGACCTAGAGGGTGATTCTGTACCTTCATCTTCAAAAGCTAAGCGTCAAAAGAAGATGAAAAGTGATGACATCGATAAACAGCTACAAGCTGTTTTGCAAAGCTTAGAGAAATCGGATGGACCTACCATGGAGGAGTGTAATGGAGCTTTGGATAGTATGATAATGCTCCAAATGGATGACCCTTTATATATTGCGGCGCTAAGTATCTTTTGTGAGAGTCAATCACATCGAGAGCAATGGATGACATTAGTTCGAAAACCCGAAGAAGTTAGAATCAATTGGCTAAAAATGAATGCGAAGAAATTAGGATTTCTTTGAATGTAACGGATTTTGAATTATCTTTTGTTGAACTTCAATTATGAATTTTTATGTTAATGTAGTATTTGGATTTATAAGTATTTGAGTATTCGCTTAGTGGTTTTAATATGTGACTCATTATGTATTTGTTTTTTTTAAGATTTTATATATATGTGATATTTGACTTTTTATTTCAATGAAATATTTTTAGCCGGTGATTAAAGTATTTTATTTTTGTTGTAGAATGAAAGTAAAGAATTCAAATATCGTCTTAAAGAAAGTTGCAGTTCTTTTGTTAATGAAAAAAATAAGGAGAAATAGAAGAAGACCCGATACCGATTCCTTTCTTAGTGAAAAATTATATGTAGAAGAAATTGTTAACGGAAATGATTCTCATTGTCTCGAAATGTTGAGGATGAAGATTGACCTATTCATAAGGTTGTGTACCTACTTCGAAAACAAAGGATGGTTAAAAGATAGTCGTTACATTTCCGTTAAAGAGAAAATGGCAATATTTCTCTTAATTTTAAGTCACAATTCAAGAATTCGTTGTGTGAAGAGAAGATTCAACCATTCAACTCAAACTATACATAAAATTTTCCATGAAGTATTGGATGCAATGATATATTTTTCTAAAGAAATAATCATCCCGACAACAAGCAATGAGAGTTCAAATCAATACCATCAACGCCTTAGGCAAATATTTCAGGTAAAATATCTAAATTGTTTGTTTAGTAGTTGATTTTGGTGTTTTGTTTGAATTAACCGATTTTTTTTAAAGGGTGCTGTAGGGGCACTTGATGGAACTCTTATTCATGCGGTTATTTCTCCTGATAAGCAAGTTCCATTTAGAGGAAGAGGGAGAGGACAGTGTTATCAAAATGTGCTTGCGATATATGACTTCGATATGATTTTTATATTTTTATGGGCTGGTTGGGAAGGTGTTGCACATGACGCAAGAGTGTTGTCAGAAACTATGAATGATCCAGCGAACAATTTTCCATTTCCTTTGCCAGGTAAGTTCTTTTTACATTATTTTTCATATTAATTTAATTGTATAATACAATTTAGTATATTTATGAGTTATGCGATTGAATAATATTTCTACATATTAATTATACCGATAACTATTATTTATGCGATGCTGCATATACTCATACAAGGGGATTTATGGCGCCCTATCGTAATGTACGATATTGGTTGTCTGACTTTAGGAGTAACGGTCCTAGAACGAAAGAAGAACTTTTCAACCATGCTCATGCCAAATTACGGAATGTAATTGAACGAGGTTTTGGGGTTCTGAAAATGCATTTTTCAATCTTGAAGTTGATGCCATCATATACATTTGGAGTGCAGAGAAATATTGTTATTGCTTGTGTAGCTATTCATAACTATCTTCGGAAAACAATTGTGACTGATGATTTTTTTGACCAATTTACTGAAGGTTATGAAGTAAATGAATCATCTGATGATGAAATAATTACTTCAGAAATTGAAACTAGAAGGGGAAGCAAACAAGCAGATCAAGCATATATGATTAACTTGAGAGAGAGAATTGCAATTGAATTGTTTAATTCCCGAATTTAATTTTTGTTTTTGTTGAATTCTATGTTATTGTTGACTTGTGATAATTTATTTATTTGAACTTCTTAGTATATTATTGGTGTTTTTATTTTATTGTTTTATTCTCTATTTTTATTTATTTATTTTTATTTTATTTTTTGTATTATCTTGATTCAAGGGCAATTATGTAAATTAAACAATTTTCAGCAATTCAAATTTTGCATTTATCAAATAAACAAAAAAAATGCAGCACTTAAATTTTCAGCACAATTTATCAAACAATTTTTTTAATTTTTCAGCACTTAAAATTTAAGCACTTAATTTTCAGCACTTAAATTTTCAGCACTTAAAAATTAAGTTGTTATCAAACAAGCCCTAAATATTTAAAAAAATTACAGGGTTAATAAACTAAACAAAAAATGCAAACAATTCAGTTTATCCAATAAACTAACCCCCACTAACAACAAAAGTAATCCAATAATCAAAATAATAATACTTCATTAACTCATTTTTTCCACTACCAAATCACCTAAACCACTCCCAACCACTATTGGCGGACCGAGTGGTAATGTTAATGCAACCCTTCGAGTCGCAATCCTTGATATTGCAATCCTTGGAGGTGGACTTGAATTTGTTGAGGGAGCGCCTATAACCGTCTACAACCAACAAGGTACGGCCATCTACCTCAAATTTGAATTAGCTTCGATTATAGAAGTAGGTAAAGTGATGGTAGGATGATGTGAACCGAGAATTTCCCTATGAATGAAATACATTTTCAAGCAAGTGTCTACATATAAAGTATCATGGCTCTTTCCAATCCTTCATAATAGTAGGATCACCAACACTATTGTAAGAGACTAATTAAATGAAAAAAAAAAGTTCAAATCTACTAACTTATCCATACACAGAAAATAATTCCACTCGCAATCATCAATGAAATTATTAGGATATCTGATATTTGTGTGGGCTTTTCGAAACAACTTCATATTGTTTGCTTTATATTTTGAATAATAATTTAATGGCATTGGGATGCTTGATACGAACCTAAGACACTTGAGGGTGGTTGAGGTAAAAAGTGGATACCAATTAAAAGTCTACTTTCGCTTATATTTGTGTTTTTCTGTTTCTTTCTTCAATAAATTGGGATGGGACGAGAATTTTATTTACATTCTGAAGTATTTCAGAAATAAAAATATATTTGGTAACGACTATTATCCTAATTTTTTATTTTTTTTTAATTTATGAGAATAGGACAAGAAACATGTTTGGTGACAACAATTTTTTTTTTTTTTTTTTTTTTAAATGTATGGTAGCCGGCGTGGTAGTGGTTGCAGCTGAAGGGGTGGTGGCGATCGGGGTATGGCGATAGCTGGTGGGATGGTTAGTTAACGGGATGGTAGTGAGAATAGTTTTGTAGGAATAAATAAGAATCAACATTTTTTTATTTTTCAGATTCGTAAGAAATTCAAGAAATAGTCCCAAATCATACCAAAAATTTTGAAAACAAAAACGTGTTTACTTTACATGTTTCTATATATTGATCCTAAAATTCTAGAAGCAAGAACAGGAATCAAGGAATAGAAACAGTAACCAAATGGGACCTTAGCTTTTAAAAGTGGGTTTTATTAGTTGGAAAAAAAAAAAAAAAGTTTTCCACCTGGATGAATATCCCCTTAACTTTCCAATCCTATATTTTTTTTAAATTTATCTATAATAATAACTACATTTTCTAAACTTCAATTTCTATTCAAATATGGAAAACGTATTATTTACTCCTCCAAAGATAGTAAAATTATAATATACTAGTGTATAACCCGTGCTTAAAGGCACGGGTGTAAAACAATAAATAAATAAATATATATATATATATATATATATATATATATATATATATATATACAAATTTTTTTTGACATAATCTCCTCTATTTATACAACATTCCGCACCTATTTCATTTGAACATCCCTAACAATAACAATTGAAAACTAACAATCGAGAACAATCACCATTTCACACATTATTTATTCCCAATAAGAAAAAAACTAAAATATTTACAAATACCCACTATTTAATGAAGAATAATTCAAAGAGATTTAATAATAGCATACAACTGTGTGTCATGCTTTCTAAACAACATTCCTTCCTAAACCAACAAATTTTGATCTAACAAAAAAAAAACACAATAAACAGATGGGGCAATACCTGAAGGCAAAACGATGAACACAGGATAACAATTAGAAGTGAGGCACACCAGTGAGTTTGACTACTTTAGCAGCAGCAATAGCAGTTTCAGCTGCAGCTGTTGTTGCCATGACAACAGCCAAAGCATTTTTTTTCTGCTCTTCGGTTGCCTCGTTTAATGTCCTCTGTGGAGCACCAAGCGTCGGATATTGTCTGAACTTCAGCCTCTCAAACACCCAACTCAACTTCTTTGATTTCTAGAAATTTCAAGTTTGAAAATCGTTCATTAACCAAAACCCATTATTAATCAATGGAAACTGCGAGGGAAAAAAGTGAAATCTAACCTTTTTCGGACTTGATTTCGTCTTGGGGATGAATATCCTCTTGACAAAACTGAACCACCTCCTCTTTTTCCTCACCAGAGTTTCATAAGACCTCAGCCAACAATTTTATCAAACACCTTGCCTACGCCTTCAACCCGATTTCAACTAAAACCCAATCATTTTCTCAGCAAAAAAGCACAAAAAATCACTGAAAAATTATGCTTCATGAATTAAAGTAGACCATACATACCTTCGGATTCCCCAATCATGAAAAAACTTCACCGTTTTTACTGTTAAAAAAAAAACAAAAAACATTCCACATCAGTTGAAGAATCTACTACGGATTTTCAAACCAACACAACAATAACTAAGAATATAAAGATAATTTTTTTTCTTTGACAAAATGAGAGAATCAAATTTGATTATACAATAATTCCCCTAACATTTCAATAATTGAACGCTTATTACAAACAAACAGGCCTGGAAAAAATAATTAAACTCAACACAATATATCGCAAAATGCAAAAGCAGGATCAGAAACAAAAAACAGAGAACAGAAACAGAAGCAGGATCAGAAACAAAAACAGAAACAGAAATAGGGAGCAGGAACAGAAACAGAAACATAGAACAGAAACAGGAATAGAAACAGAAACATGGAACAGGAACAGAAATAGGGAACAGAAACAGGAACAAACAGGCCTCGAAAAAAATTCAGAACAACCAGAACAGAACAAAAACAGATTTCACTGAATTAAGCTCATTGAATGACATTTTATGTGAACAGAAACAGAAATGGAAATAGGGAACAGAAACAGAAACAGGGAACAGAAACATGAACAAATCACTCCAAAAGAAATACACACATAATTCTCGAATATCAGCAATGAAATTGAAAAACCAACTGTAATAAGATGGAAACAATAAAACAAAAACAAAACAGAAGTTGGCGACCCACTAAAACAAAACAAAAACACAAAAAAAAAAACAAATAGTTTGATGACTAATATAAAATTAATTTGTGGAAATTCCTCATAAATAGACCACACAAAAAATAGCTTGAATTGTTCAACAAACAATTGATTTTATCCTCCCCAGCCTCTCTTATAATGATATAATCTGAAACCATAAGATATAATAGAGAAACGATCTCAATCAAAATTCAACGAAGAGCATACAAAGCAACAGCTTTAATTGCAAAACTAAATAAATCAACTTTATGATAATATGGCTGATAATTACCAACTAATACAAATACAACACAATCAATATCCAATCACATAGATATTCAACTATTAGAATAATACCAAACCGAAACAAAATAAAAGCGAAAAATGTTTACTGCCTATCCAAATATCTCATTACTTCAATGCTATATTTCACAAAAATGCAATAAAACAATTAATTTTTTTTTTAAAAATTAAACAAATAGAAAACGAAATGGAACTTTGCAATTTAAAATGGAAAAGAAACGTATTACTTTCTCAACGACTCCAATTTTGTTCTTCAACAAAAAAGACAGCTTTAACTTCATCGATTTAACTACATTAGCTCAATGAAGATGAAGTATGACTATATAAACCCGTAAAATTGAGCTAACAGATTAGCTAGTCTTTTTTTCGCAAAAGAACAATGGATAGGCCTCTAGATTACTGTAAAAAGAAATATTTCATTACTATTAGTAATATCATATCTTGAGTCAACAATCACTTATAATACAAAGAACTGCACTATTGAATTTTGATAACTTCTAACTTCACATCATGAATTACTAAATTCATGAACATATGCATATAGATAATCGACTTACCCCAGCAATGTCGGAACAAAATTGTCCATCACCGCCTCCCCCAGATAATCAAAATCCAACATTCTACATAATCGAAATCCAAATTTTAATCCATAACTAATTCAAAACTGAAGTAAAACAGGGAAGCACACTTACCTGGAGCAGCACAAAGCACCCATTCCTAAAGAATTGTTCAAAAAATATGGGAATAAAATAAAAATCGGTTAGTAAATCACATAAGGCATCATTTGGAAACTTTGTCAATGATTGACAATACCTATGAAGATACATGTCCTATAAAGATACAATTCCTACAAAGATACCAAAGCAATTAAACATTATAGTAGCATGCCTTCGGCCCAAGATTGGGTGCTGCAACCTTAGATGGCTTAACCTACTGAAGTGAAATTTCCACAGCTTTACTCCCACCAACAAAATTGGGGAGTAAACTGTTTATGTAATCCATCCCAAGCAAGTAACTACAGAGACATAGTTTAGAATTTTTTCATTAGGAATAAATGAAAACCTACATATGGAAGAATCAAAACCAAACGGTGCCTTAACAACAAATTAAACGGTGCCTTAACAGCAAATTAACACCAAATTGTTCCCTTATTTCAACAAAATTCATCACAATACTCTTACTAACAAAACTTATAGCAAAGTGTTTCGATTTAAACATAAAATGGTTGCAAAATCTACTAAGATTTGTTTAAGAATTCTGGACCACCCATTGCAGCATATTTCTGCATAAACCCAACTCGTCGTTAGATTATTTTGAAATTAAGAGAGTAGGAAAAGGTTAAGTTTGTTTAGCATTTCTGTTTCAGTTCTCAGAAAATTGAGAAACCAAAATGAAAAAAAAATGTTCCAGTTCAGAATTTTTTGTTCCCAAATCTTTTATTTTTTGATTCAATATTTTTTTTGAGAACAGAAACAGGAAACACCAAGCAAACGCCACCTGAGTGGACCATATTCAAACCTGGACAATGCCTCCAGGACGGGCACCAAGATCGTCTTCACGGTTGTCCGATCTTACCCAATCTGCAACAACCATTTGCATCAAAGTGTTTTTTGCCTTGATCTGGCAAAAGGAAAAAATAAAAACAATTATCAGATTTCGAGGTTGAAAAAAAAAAAAGTGTCAGGATTCAAAGAAATGCTTTTGAATTTAAAGTGCTCTTTGTTTAGTGTTTCTGTTCCAAAAAACCCAAAACAAAAAACAAAGATCTAGGCAGAAATTTGTTCTAAAAATATTGGAACAGAATAAAAACAGATTTTTTTTTTTTGCTTTTGAAACAAACGGAGCCTTAAGTTTTGTAGATTCAATTTCCGAACCTTCTTATGGTCTACGGATTGGAAATGTGGAGGGATCAGCTTCGGCCCAACTGCAAGGCAATGAACTACCCGTGTCTTTTGGAAGAGTCGCTCCATAGTAGCATGAAATATAAAGGCATCAATATTGGCTCACGGGACCGAAGATTCAAACGAAGAAACCATAGCTAGGGTTAGAAACAATAAGCGGGGTTTGCCTGAACCGGTTCAGGACAACGGCTCGGAGGCTAACTCAACGCGTCACCGAAATGGAAGCCAAAATCGAAGCTGTGACGATGGAAATAAAGTGAGTACCTGTATATCGGCAAGTCCGACAATAAGCAGAGGTCGATTGTTGGTAGAGTTGAAACCGAGGTGGTGGAGGTGAGAAATCGTGATCGTCCAAATCCGACCACCATCGTACGCCGTCCGGATCCGGCCACACACCGTCATACGCCGTCCAGTTCCTACCAATGCCATCTAGATCCGACCGGCGCCGGCCATCACCATCCAGATCCGACCACCGCCGGCCATCGCCATCGTGATCCGGCCAAGTTGACCTCAGATATGGCCAAATCAAACTAAGATTTGGTCAATCCAAACTCAAATCTGACCAAATCGACGGCGACGGCTACTGCGATGGTGGTAGCGATTGTCGATGGCGAGCGAGATGGAGACAGAGGCTGGCGATGAAGGATATGTCGGTGGCGATGGAGATGGTGACGACGACGACGACGATTGCCATAAATTTTGGGAGATCGCTGAGAGGGAGATGGGTTTGGAGGTCGTGAGAGAATACATGGGGAGAGGAGAGAGAGAGACGGATTTGAAATTTGAAATGGGTTTGAAAATGATTAGGTATAGTGGGAAGATGTAATCGCAACTGTTGATGATGATTGATCCTAAGGCTACAAATGTCTCTTACAAATATTTGATCTTGGCCCTTGGATATGAGATATCAAAAGACATCGGACGGCTGTGAATATAAATGAGCTGATTTATTATATATATATATATATATTTGACTTAAATAATTAAGTTTATAGTTCTTAAAAAAATTATGGAAAAAATCTCCAACAATGTCCTTCCTATTTATTTTTATTTACGAACCGTGCCATTAGAACTTCTGTGTAAATGTTCACTTAGTATTTTAGAACAAATATTTCAGTTCACTCAATATTTCACTCAACAATAATTCATACTTTCTGTGTGAATGTTTACTCAATATTTCGATCAAAACAAATATTTAGTTTACTCAATTCCATGTTCATTCAATGTTGACTCAAATATTTTACTCAAATTAACATTTCAAAACAATAGTTCACTTAATATTTCAGAATAATAAAAAACAAATTAGTATGAATGTTCACCAACCAACATTCCGATATGAACATTAATAAAAAATTTGACATGAACGTTCACAGATCCTGAATTTCAGATCTCGAAATTTCCGGATCTGAGCGAGAAAGAGGGTCTAATGGCAATCACGACGATCATGGCGCACAACAAAAAAAATAGATACATTTTGGGACACTAAAAATTGTCTTAAAAAATAAATAAAAAGTCTATTAAAAGACTAAAAAATGTCCTATAAGATAGTTATTGGAGCATCATGTACTGTCGCAATAGTTTATATTGAGACGCTAAATAGTGTCATTATATATTGCTTCTCTTTGATAATTTTGCGACACATTCTTGTATCCCAATAGAGGTTTTTCACAACACTTTGTAATGCCCTAATATATATAATTTAAAAAATATAAAATGCTATAGAGGTAATATATGGTGTCTTAATAACTATCTTATAGTACACTTATTATTGCCTTAACAAGTTCAAACTAAAAGGGCAATTTATAGTGCCCTTATAATCTATTGGGGCGGTGTTTTACGGGACACCAGTCCAAGTATTCCAAAAAGCCCAAGTGTTGCAATAAGGGCTATGTTGTGACACTTTTTCGTGCCCCAATAGGCCATTTTTGTTATAGTAAATGGAATTGTAATTCTACCTTCGATTTCGATTCCTTTATTTGGTTATCCAATGGAATAAAAAAATTGATTCCATGGGAATGAAAATGAATAGAATTGGATTCCGTATGAGGCGAAATTGGATTCCATAGTTTAGTTTTTTTTTTACACCGAAAGTACCTCACCTCGTTGACCTGTAATTTTCAAATTGAAAAATGATTTCTATATTTCCTAAAAATTAATTTTATCAATTTAGTTCTATATCAATTTGAATAAAAAAATAAAAACTAAAAAAATATTATGCATTAAATGACGTGAACAAAATATTTTTGTTCTTAATTTTATATTTTTATTTTGAAAAAAAATAATCCAATATTATGTTTTTGTTTCGGGAATAGAAATATATATTTTTTTTGTTCCCATTTTTTTTGGGGAATAGAAATATGTTTTTTGTTTCTAGATTTTTGTTTTTGTTTTCTAAACAAAAACATATTTTCTTGTTCACAAACTTATATTTCGAACAAAAATAAAAATTTTAAGGCGAAAAAATCAATTCATGTTTTCAAAATAGAAACATCATTTTGAGAACAAAAAAATGTTATTGTTCTCAAAATAGAAACAAAAATCTAAGAACAAAAAATCTATGGGAAATTTGGTGAAATGTCCCATCTCATAAAACCATCACTCTGCGGGGTCATGTAACAATAATTTTTTAACACATGAAATAGTCCTTAGAAAGTGATTTTTTGAATCTTAGGACATCTTAACAAGATTCCCAAAATCTAATTGGTTCCTGAATCAGAAATAGAAATTTGAGAAACAAAAAAATCTATATAGGAAATGGAAGTGGAATTTTGAGAATAAAAAATATGTTCCTATTCCCAAATAAAAATAATGATTTGAGAAAAAAAAATCTATTTATATTCCCAAAGCGTAAACAAAAATTTAAGAATAAAACAATTTTAGTTGATGGTAGATTTTGAATGTTTTCCATATAGGATATTACTCATATTTTGTAGTCGTTTTTTTCTAAATAGATTATTATTAGGTATATTTGTGAATGAATTTGTTCACAAAATTGATAAGTAAAATAATATTATTTCATTCCATCCTTTAAACATACAATAGCAACCAAACAAAAAAGTGGAATAGTGATTCCATTGATAAATCAATTACATTTGTTCTCTCATTCCATTCTATTCATTTTCTTCTCCCAATCTATTCCACCTTGATTTTATTCTATCCAACCAAACGAGCCGTGAGAGTTGTTATGAAATTTACAAATTTATCTTTAAAAATTTTGGGGTTTAATTTGTTAATTTTGATTTGATTTTATAAATTTTGCTCGTCCATTGCTATTTCAAAATATTAATTTAACTTTTAGGCTGAAATAATAATTTAGAGATTCAAGCAAAGAGATTCGTGTTATTTTTTTCATAATTAGACAGAATAGGGATAAATTTATATTTTTATATAATTTGTATTCTCTATTTTTTTTTTCCTTCTTCTTTCCTTCTATGCTTCTTCTATTTCACTGTCTTTCATACAACAACAACTAAGTATTTGTCCCATTTATGTAGGGTCAGTTACATGAATCCGTTTACGCCATAGTGATTGACCAAGAGTTATCCTCTCCGTCAAATTTAATGCCATCAAATTGAAGTCTTCTTAGGCCTACCTCTCTCTCCAGTAGTCCCTTACACTTGAACTAAATCACATTTTCTCATTGGTGCTTCTATGCGTTTTCTATGCACATGCTTAAATCATCGTAAACGATTTTCTCTAATCTTCTCTTCGATGGGTGCTATTCCTAAATTCTCTCTAATAATTTCATTCTTAATTTTATCTATTTTCGTCTTCCTACTTATCCACCGCAGCATCTTCATTTTTGTCATCCCAATTTTCTAAACATGCTTCGTTTTTATTGCCCAACATTCTGAACCATACAAAAGCACCGGTCTTGCAACAGTTTTGTAGGATTTTCCTTAGAGTTTTAATGGTATCCTACGATCACAAATCACCCCAATTGTACTTCTCTATTTTAACCAACATGCCTTGACTCTATGTGTCACACCCTTCCCTGGGCCCCTATGGACCGAGGTCAAACATGACACCGACTTGACGTCACCTGACCGATCACAGATATACATATATATGTATGCACTACTGTAATTTTTTTTTTCCAAAAATATATATGATATATTTACTCACTTCAAAATTTGGGAATACACCTGTCCCAAATATTCACAACAAAACCACAAAAAGAAAACTAAATCTTCTACGGTTCACACCTGCCCAGCCAACCCTTTCAAAATGACACCATCTCCTGGCTCTACTTAGTGCTAGTAGTGGACATACTCCTAGCTGCGGCACCTGAAACCAAATATTTTATCGGTGTACTCTTTTTATAATATAAAAACATTTCATGGATCAAGTATAATTATCAAATACCATTTTTTCAAATATAATATAATATAACCGCACACCAAGCCAGAATAAAATTCTACTGTCATTATTGCAATAAGATAATATATTTAAATCACCCAATCCAATATTTCGACATATAATAAAATATCGCACTCATATTTTCTATTAATCATAGGATCGTTTCACCTCACGATCGGAAGTTACGACGGTACTGTAACCTGTAAAACTGTGTCATTTAAAGTGACTATCAGTACTAGGGACATTTAATATCCCCAATGGTAGGGGCAGCCACCCGCATGATTTGCACTCTTGACAGGTCTACATATATCCACCCTGTAGGACTTGCTTAACAGGTAATAACATATCCACCTTGCAGGACTTGCCTGACAGGTAACAACAAATATCCACCCTACAGGACTTGCCTAATAGGTAACAAAAAATATCCACCCTGTAGATTTTGTCTGATAGGTAATCTACATCTCGCAGGACATGCCCTCCTGACGAGAAGACAACTATGGCATAGTCAGATAACAAAACTACTTTCCACATTTAAAAATTTACTTGATCCACATAACGTTATAACACCGTCCATTTTAATAAATATTTTTTTTTCATAATTTATACAAAAATATAATTTGTCAATTTACATAGAAGACAGTACACTTTTCTCAATTTTCGTGCTACCAAAAACACTGTCGCTAAAATACTACACGGCTGGCGGCGCCTGCGAACCTAACAACGATAGGGCCTAAATTAATAATTTATTTAAAATAAATCTAATATGCGATGTGTGGCCCTAAAATTCTTAATTTTCCATTCCCCAAATTTTGATTATCTAAAATTATTATACACCCTATTTTCTATTGTTGATCCTAAGATTTTAATGAACAATTAAGTGTTGATATTTTGGTGGAACTAATGGTTTAATTGAGTGTTTAAATTAATTAAGTTCTAGTGATGAAGAAGCAATGAAAAATTATGAATGAATGCTAAATGATGATGACAAAGATGATGAAGAATTAAGAGTTTGAAGAAATTAAAGAAAATAACTCAGGTTAAATAAGAATGAGTTAAAAACGAGTTCAGAAAAAAGATCTGGCATGCATAAGTCAATTGGTAAGTCGACCGGATAAAGTAGCCTAAACTCTCTGTATCTCTAAGTTGACAGGTAGGTCAACCGATCAAGAGAAATGAAACTCTTTATATCTCTAAGTCGACAGGTAGGTCGACCGGTGAAGGTAAATCGAACTCTCTGAATCTCCAAGTCGACAAATAGGTCGACTGATAAATGCAACAACTTTGGCTTGGCTACATCCTGAATCTAGTGGTCGACTGAGGGTGTTGTTTCAGGATAATGAGGATTCCGAATTCATATATAAAAGTAGTTGTTTTTTGTTGGGATTTGTGAGAGATTTAAGAAATCTTATGATATTTAAGATATGCTTCATCTATTATTTAAATTCTATTAAGTTGGTTAATTAAGTTTTAATGTTTCTCAATTTGGTACATAAAATTGTTTCTATTCTAATTAATTGAGATTGAGAAATATTTTGGAGACTTAATTGAGAGATTTAAAAGATGTAATTAAGTGAATTGAACCAAAATGAAGTTATAATGATATATAGGGTCTAAAAGAGCATTTAAGTGTCATGATACATGGGAACTAGCCATTAGAGAGCTGATTTATTTCCTATACTAGCATATAACCCGTGCCTGAAGGCACGAGTGTAAAAAAAAATAACCTAAATAGATTTTTTTTTCTTGACAATCTCATCTGTTTATATGACACCCTCCAATATTCAAAAAATATTTTCACATGAACAAACCAATAATTACAGTAAAAAATTGAACATAATCCAAACACGACGCAACAATAACTAACACAAACATGAACTTTAACAATACGACAAAAAAATGGGAATAGAAATACAAAAATAAGGGTATGCAGAAAGATATATCATGAAATAAAGAGAAACAGTACTTTTGTTAGAACAAAATCACTAAACAAACACCACCTATATAATAGAGAATTTAGTTAAAAAACATTGAACAAAAGTCTTACCTTCAAGACGTGATGACAGCGGTGTCAGCGGAAAGATAACAGTGTTTCCAAGTACTCACTCAAGGGATAAATCACAATTGGAAAAAATATAAAAAAGAATATAAAAAGAACTTTTATTAAACCTAAATGATGGTAAAATAAATTTAAGTACAACAAAAAATTTGTACCGGCAACCAAAACAATGAATATAGATCAAAGTTGTCACTTACACTCCCCAAAATCGCCCTGCAAACACTGTCCAAAATCGCCTTGCACACAAATCGGAATATTAAGTTTAAAATACAGAACACATTTTGCCAAGTACAACATCACAGCCAACGCCACAAATAATTTAAACACCGACAGCCCCGAAAAGGCCTGGATACTAAAACCACAGACACCTCAGATATAACTGGATAAATGCACGCAAATACACACACACACATATGTATAATATACTGGGAACAGACACAAAATTCTTGGAACAAAAACACTAAAATGAAAAACTTATGATAATTCCGATGGTGTTCATGAACTTACCAGGATAAACTGCAGTTGAGTTGGAATTAAACACCCCCACCATTTATAAAAAAAATGGAGAAAAAATAAATTACTATATTAATTATAATAGATGAAATCCATTAAGAAAAATTAAAATAAAAAAAAAAAGACGAAAATGAAGAAACAAAAATACCTTGTCTTTTGTTTCCCCAAATGATGTGAACACCAAAACTGAGATTAACATTTCCTTTGATCTTCTATCTCCAAAACCTTGAAAGAATCAAATTTAATGCTCCATAAATTCTTACTCTTTGTATATAAAGAACACAAAAAATCACAAAAGACATTTTAAAAGTCCAAGAAAAAATAGATATGATCTGAAATTTTATTTTATTTAAGAACATATCTAGCATATTTGTTCTCTGAGACAGAGATACCTGAAACCTTAAGCCTCTACGTCAACAATATGGTCTCACCGGAAATATGAATACCACCACCATATATCAGAATTGTTTCAGATCTGGAAAAATCTAGAAAAAAAATAATGGTAGATCAAAACAGTCAACATTACGCATTTGATATGAAATGATAGATCTCAATACCTATTTTGAGTTGGATTTGAGGAGAATTTTTGACAAAAAACAATTAAACAAATAATGATACATAAAACCCAAGTAGAAATCGCAAGAAAAAAGACACTGAAATTAAATTAGAGTCCAAACAACATTTTTATAACCAAAACAATATGTGAAACTTATTAGCTCTCAATATCATGCCTTATGAGACCAAGCGGATGCAACACAGCAAATAGAAACAAAGGAAAAACACCAATAACATAGCAATTAGAAGCTATTCAATTATTAATAAACTGCTCACTTTTGGGTAAGTAAAGATTTCTTCAAAACAAAAATAAGGCAAAATTACCCAAAACACCAGATTAACACCATCAATGGAATGAAGTAATGACAGAAATGAAGTATCACACGCAATTTCCTTTTTTTAATTGGTTGTACTCGAAAACTGATTGGGTTCACACATCAAACACTTTATAGGCATTGTATCTATCATTAAAACCCATATGTGCAGCTCGATTAGTAGTAATCCTATAGCTACATTCCACCTAAATGGTGGTCAACGACATCTGCAACCTGAATTGACGACGGTGGAGGTGTTCGATTGAGAGGAAAAAATAAGGTGACTGAATCAAAAGAACCCTAGGATAAAAATGAAAATGAAAATTTCAATTTAGGGAGGACGAACCTATGGAAGAACATATACGAAAATGATGGAAGCATCAGGCAATACGTTTGTGGATTGTTGGTGCCGGAGACAATTTGAGTGTGTGAGAGTGATGGTGGTTGACATCGGTGGCGATTCGAGCGCTAGTGTGTATGCGCTCGAGGGATAAGAATAAATAGCGAGTAGGTATGGAATTGAGGAAGGGTGTGCGACACGCTAGGGAAAGGAGAGAATTAGGGCATGGAGGTATGCGTTGAGGAAAGAAGGGGTCCAAATAAGGAAGAGAAATCATTAGCAATGGGGAGAGAGAGAGAAATAATTATTCACAAAGTAATAATTACAGAAAATTATTTTCCTAAATAAGTGATAATTGAAACGTGTAAAAGGAATATGACATTAAGGCATTAAGAAATATATAATACAATTTCCTTTTTGGCAAATCTAGTTTCCTTACACGTCCTAAACCTATATCTTAAAATGTCCTAGTCAGCAATTCGTTTGTCCTAGTCAGCAACTTTCTTTGTCCTAATCATAAGTTTATCCTAGTCAACAAAAAAGTCGTCCTGTTTTATATAATAGATATATAGATCTGTAAATTTTATAAATCATTAATTAAGAGAAGTGAGCTAAAAGATTAAGAGATCATATTGAACTGTTCTAAGAGTTATCATACTGAGTTTGTGAGCTATTCTAAGAGACGATCTTGAATCATTGGCTATTAATCTTTGTTGCTACCGGATATGAAGTAACATCGCTCTATTTATTTTTTCTTTGGATTTTAGGTAAGATCTTTCCAATTTCTTTCTTTATTGCATTGCTTGTTTAATTTTGGAAATTGATCTTTAGAAATTATTTTTGATTATTTATTGAAGAAAATATTTTATAAACAATTTCTTGAATCTGATTACGTGCTCAATTATTTGCTACCCATATTTTGTTTAAAATTAAATTTTCAATCTCATACTTTTCTATCACTAGATTTGGGATATTAATCGAGTTTTAATTTATCTGAGGTGGTAGAAGCTCCGAGTGAGATAATTTGCTTATCAATTTGTATTAGTGAGTAGTATGACGGATTAAATATTGTTGGGGGTATTTAATCAAAGGGTAACCGATTTTCAGTCTCTTCCTGTAAAGAGATTGAGGTAGTAATTCTTCCTAAATATAATTGATTTTGAGTGAATTTTGTAAAGGTCCCATCTTTACCTGGGAAAATGATAGTTGGAGTATTTTTGCGAGATTTTGATTCTTGAGCCTAAGGTATAAAAAGAATTAGGTTGTGATTCTCCCTGTAATAGAATTTGGTTATTCTTGAGCTTGTAAAAAGTAGAGGTTATTCCTAAGTCTGTGAAAAAGAATTTGTAAAGGTTGATTATGAACCTACGAAAAGAATCATTGTGAGGGTTTGGTTCCTACCTGTAAATGAATCTTGAGTTTAGTGGGTGCGAATTTCTGTAGGGCTGGATTAGCCAAGAGTAGCTTGGTGAACTAGGATATATCGGTGTGTACTACATTGCTTATTTCCTTGATTTTATCTTGTGTTGTTTGGGTGTGCACCTAGAGCTTATTACACTTATCCGTTGTGTTATAAAAATAATAATTAATTTTAGGATAAAATTAATTGTTTAATTTTTGAAGTGTCATTATTATTCTAATAATTTTTTTATTACTCATTTTACCCTTCCTCTTAGGTATTTCACTGGGCCAACATCTATGTCAATGTTAACTGTACAAAAATTATTATAGTAACGATTACAAAAATTTTGCATCAATAATTTAATTTGTAGAAAAATATTAATCGACTGTTAATCAGTCGACGAAATAGTAAAGATTATCGTTTTGGTAAAATTTACAATTTTTTATTTTAAACTGTATTCTTTGCGAATTAAATATTTCTATACCTAGTATATTTCCCAAATTCGTGTATATATTTTTGACATATAAATATACATGTATATTTGTCTACATAGATAGTCCCATAATCGAATGTGTGATAGAGTTTATTTTAACATTACACACACACACACATATACATACATGTATTATATGCATGTATATATATAAAGAGGAAAAAAAAAATGAAACTTACCTTTTCCTGTTCTGTTTTCTCTTTTTTTTTTTTTTTTTTTTTATTTGTTTCGGCTGAAGTTATGTGTTTGAACACACACACACACACACACACACACACACATATTAGAGCTCAAACCCCAAAAAACCCTACCGCCTAACTACATTTACATTTTTTTTTTGTTGAGATCTTATCCACATGGATAAGATCTCATTTTATTTTATTTTATTTATTTATTTTAATTATTATTATTTTTTATATATTATTTTATTTCAAATTACGTTAATCTCCCTCAATTATCTTTAAGTTATTATTTAAACGCAAAATCTAAAATTAATATTTTAAAAATGATAATTGGCCCCTAATTTTTTTTTTTCAAAACTAAAATTAATATTAATGTATTAATCCCTAAATTTTTTAAAACAAGTATTAAATGACACATTTCACCCCATTATTTTCTAAATGTTTTAAAATGCAACTAAAAATTTTGCAAAAACTTGGGTCTTACAACCCTTCCCCCCTAAAAGAAATTTCATCCCGAAATTTTAGTTACCTTGTACGAATAAATGCGGGTATTTATTCCTTATCTCATCCTTTCGCTCCCACTTCGCTTCCTCCACAGAATGACTGCGCCATAACACTTTCACCAATGGAATCGTTTTCGTCTGCAACACTTGATCTTTATGGTTCAGAATCTGGACCGGCTCCTCAACGTATGTCAAATCCTCTTTCAATTTGATTGGTTCAGAAGTCAACACATGCGAAGAGTCTGACACATATTTCCTAAGCATCGACACGTGGAAAACGTCGTGTAATCTGAACAATTCTGGTGGTAGGGCTAGTCGATAAGTCACCGTGCCGACTCATTCTAGAATCTCGTATGACCCGATATACCTTGGACTTAGTTTCCATTTCTTCCCAAATCTCATTATGTCTTTCCACGGGGATATACGCAAAAACACATGATCACCCACTTCGAATTCTAACTCCCGCCTACGCTTATCAGCATAATTCTTTTGCCGACTCCAAACAGTCTTCAGTCTTTTCTGAATCACTTTCAACTTGTCCGCTGTCATCTGAGCTATATCCAGCATTAATAATTTTGTTCTCTCACTTCAATGCAACAGACTGGAGTTCTGCATTTCCTTCCATACAACGCTTCATATGGTGTTATCCCGATTATCGAATGATAGCTGTTATTATAGACAAATTCCATCAACATCAAATGATCATCCCAGCTACCAGGAAATTCTAGAACACAACCCCTCAACATATCCTCCAACGTCTGAATTGTACGCTCTAATTGGCCATCAGTCTGAGGATGAAAGACTGTGCTAAATTTTAACTTGGTACCCATGGCAACTTGAAGGCTCGGCCAAAATTTCGAAGTAAATCTCGGATCTCTATCCGACACTATGGAAACCAGCGTGCTGTGCAATCAGATAATCTAGTCAATATACAATTTTGCATACTTATCCAGGGAGTACGTCGTCTTTATAGCCAGAAAATGAGCAGACTTGGTGAGCCTATTAACAATCACCCAAATGGAATTATGTCTCTTTTGAGTGCGAGGTAATCCCAAAATAAAATCCATCGTGATATGTTCCCATTTCCACTCTGGGATAGGTAGAGGCTGCAGTAATCCACCTGGACGTTGGTGCTTGATCTTGACTTGCTGACAAACGAGACACCTGGCAACAAATTCAACAATTTCTCGTTTCATTCCATTCCACCAATAGTGTTCTCGCAAATCCCAATACATATTGGTACTGCCTGGGTGTATTGCGTATATTGAATTATGCGCTTACTCCAAGATATCTTTCTTCAGATTGGCATTATTAGGTACACACAATCTATTTTCAAATATCAAGACTTTATCCTTATCCTGGATGCGATAGTCGGCTCTGTGACAATTCCTTACTTCGTTCCTAATCTTCCCCAATTAACCATCTAATTTATGCTCTTCCATAATACGGTCAATCAATATCGGTCTTAAAGTCAAAGTCGCAAGCAACGCTGCCGTCTGACTAACCGCCAACTGGATTCGTAGAGATCTCAACTCAGCATATAGATTAGTGTAAACAATTTGAAGATGTGCAATTGAACTTGTTGATTTTCTACTCAGCACATCTGCTAGAACATTGGCATTTCCAGGATGATAGTGGATGGTGCAGTCATAATCCTTGATTAACTTTATCCAACGTCTCTGTCTCAGATTTAGTTAATTATGAGTAAGTAAATATTTCAAACTCTGGTGGTCAGTGTATATCTCGCACGTCTCGCCATACAGATAATGTCTTCAGAGTTTCAAGGCAAACATAATTGCCACCAACTCCAAATCATGTGTCGGGTAGTTACGCTCACGGTTCGTTAATTGTAGGGAGGCATATGCAATCACGTGACCATGTTGCATCAGTACACACCCTAGCCCTTGGTGTAATGTGTCACACCCCACCTCGGGCACCTGTCACCTGAGGCCGGGCGTGACGTCGACTTGACACTACTGACTCCACCAACGAATATTCATCCACACACACACACACACACACATACACATGCGTTACTACAAATTTTTTTCCAAAAAAATAATAATACATATATCTATTTCAACATTTGGGAATATACTGGTCCCAAATATTCACAACAAAAATCACAAAAAAATTGAATCTTCCACGGTTCGCATCCGACCGGCCCACCTCCAAAATGACACTACCTCCGGACTTTACCAGCCAGTAGTGGACCCACTCCTAGATGCGGCACCTGAAATCAAATATTTTATTAGTATACTGTCTTCATAATATAAAAATATTTTATGGATCAAGCACAATTATCAAATACCACGTTCAAAATATAATATTATATAACCGCATACCAGGCTGGAAATCAATTTCCACTGTCACCAATACCATAAAATAATATATTTACGTCAACCCACTTAAAATAATATATTTAAGTCAATCAATCCAGGCAGTTCATCGTATAATAAAATACCTCACACATCATTTTTTACTAGCCATAAGATCGTTTTTACCTCACGATCGAGAGTTACGACGGTACCTTAACCTGTACAACTGTGCCATCTAACGTGACTATCAGTGCCAGGGCCATTTATTATCCCCAATGGTAGAGGTACCACCCGTAGAATTTGCATTCCTGACGGGTCAATCAACCACCTACAGGTCTAATCCTCTTGACAGGTTATAATATTAACAACCACCTGCAGGACTAATCCTTCTGACAGGTCATAATATCACCAACCACCTGTAGGACTAATCAATATGACATGTCATAATATCAACAACCACCTGCAGGATTAATTCTCTTGACAGGTCATAATATAATCAACCACTGGCACTCCCGACAAGTTATAATATATCACAACATAATCAATCACCTGCAGGACGTGCCCTCCTAACAAATCAATACCATCCTGCTGGACATGCCCTCCTGACGGGATCAACTATGGCATAGTCGGACAAAAAACACTTTCCACATTTAAAATCTACTTGATCCACATAAGTTATAAAAACGTCTAATTTTAATATACACTTTTTTCCCACAATTTATACAAAAATATAATTTGTAAATTTACATAGAAGACAGTACACTCACCTCGATTTTTGCACTACAAAAATACCGACGTAAAAAACTACTGGGACGCTGACACTTGTGAACTTAACAGCAATAGGGCCTAAACTAATATTTTTATTTAAAATAACCCTAATATGAAATGCGTGGCCCTAAAATGCATAATTTTCTATTCTCCAAATTTAATTATGCAAAATTATTATTTATCCCATTCCGTTATGTTAATATTCACTGTACAAAATTATTAAAATTAACAGTTACAAAAATTATTATCACGATTCCAAAAATTTACTGTTAATAATTTAATTTGACGAAAATAATAATGAACTGAAATTTTACCTGTTCCGAATTTTCCGCCGGCTGAGAGATGGGTTTTTGGTTTTGGGGTTTTATTTTTTGTGTTATGTATTTTATTTTTTTTTTCTCTTTTTTTCCTTTTTCTTCTTCTTCATTTTCTGTTTCTGTTTTGGTTTCAGCCGATCGACGCCACTCTCACACACCCCATCGCCGGCTGATCAGTGTTGACAAAATACACATACACACATGCCGGTGAACAACAACACACACATACCCTTTCACCTGACGAACGAAACACACATACACACACGATCACCGTCAACGCACAGAACACACCTATCGCCAGACTGAATAGCAACGATCACACACACACACACACACACATACATGCACGTGCGTCAGACGAATAGAACACACAGACACAATCACCGTTGACAAAACACACATACACACAGTCACCGTCGACAAAACACAACACACACACACACACTCCGACGATCACCCACCCCCACACACACACCGGTGACACATACATACACTGTCGATGACCGACGACCGAAACACCTACCACTGAAGTGCACCACACTGCCGACCGAGTACCCTACCGCCGACCCTTTCTTTCTTCTCTGTTTTCTTTCCTTGTGTTTTGTGATGTATTGTATAATGTGTGTGTATATATATATGCATGAGAGAAGTGGATTGGTTTGATCCCTTTTGATGCTACGTTTTTTTTTCCCCTTTTCATCTTATCACAATTGTGTATATATATTTTAAAACTACATTAATCTCCCCTAATTATCTTTAAATTATCATTTAATCCCAAAAGCTAAAATTAATATTTCTAAAATTGCTAATTGACTCCTAATTTTTTTTAAAATAAGTATGATTTGACACAATTTATCCCGTTATTTTCTAAATATTCTAGAATGAAACTAAAATTATGTGTATACAAAAATTAGAGTCTTACATGAAGCATCACTGTAAATCACAAAACCAACACCTTCTGTCAGGAGGGAGAGTATTGGCGCATATATCAGTATACTTTTTAGCTCCTGGAAACTTTGTTCATATTTATCAGTCTACTCGAATTTAGATTCCTTGCGGGTCAATCGAGTTAACGGGACAACTATAACAAAAAATCCCTGCACAAATCGACGATAATAACCAGCTAATTCCAAGAAGCTTCGAACCTCGGTCACACTTTTTGACCTTTCCCATTGAACAACAGCTTCGACTTTCTTTGGGTCAACTTGAATACCATCCCCTGAGATAACATACCCCAAAAATACAACTCTATCCAACCAAAACTCACATTTACTGAATTTTGCATACAATTGTTTCTCTCGCAAAGTCTGCAACACAATCTTGAAATGCTCTGTATGTTCTTCTTTATTTTAGGAATAGATCAATATATCATCAATGAACATGATAATAAACTGATATATATAAGGCTGGAAGATTCGATTCATGAAATCCATAAAGGCAGCAGGGGCATTCGTCAACCCAAACGGTATAACTAGAAATTTATAATACCCATACCTCGTACGAAATGCCATCTTCGACACATCACTGTCTTTGACTTTCAGCTGATGATATCCTAATCAAAGATCTATCTTGGAAAACACCTTGGCCTTCTGTAATTGGTTAAATAAATCATCAATTCTAGGCAATGGGTATTTATTGCGAATCATCACCTTATTCAACTGCCGGTAATCAATACACATCATCAGCGTGCCATCCTTCTTTTTCACAAATAACACTGGGGCTCCCTACAGAGAAACACTAGGTCTGATAAACCCGCGGTCCAGCAGATCTTGCAACTGAATCTTCAGTTCCTTAAGCTCGGTAGGTGCCATATGATAGGGTGGAATTGATATAGAAGAAGTTCTTGGAAGTAACTCGATAGTGAATTCAATTTCCCTATCCACTAGAAACCCTGGCAATTCTTCTGGAAATACATCAGGAAAATCCCCGACCATTGAAATATCTGTCACCTGCACCTCATTTCGACTGGTGTCAATCACATGCGCGAGGTATCCCTAACATCCATTTTTCAATAATTTCCTAACCTCCAGAACTGAAATCAAACTAACAGAGGTAATGATTCTGTCCCCCGAAAATACCAACTCTGGTTTGCCTAAAACCCGAAAAGTAACTTCCTTTTTAAAACAATCCACCGTGGCATGATAACTGGATAGCAAATCCATACCCAATATCGCATCAAAATCATGAATACTCAGGGGCAATAGATCCACCAACAATTTTGTATCGCCAATACGAAGCTGACTGTCTTTATACACACTATCTATCAACACGAACTCGCCCATAGAGGTAGAGATAATAATATTATATGACAGATAAGTAGGAAATTTGTCTACATGCATCATAAAAGTCACCGAAACAAATGAATGAGTAGAACCGAGATCAATAAGTATACGTGCATCTCTATCATATAAAGACATGATACCTGCAACCACATCCGAGATAGCCTAGGCATCCTACCAGGTAGTAGCAAATACACGACCTCGAGTCGGATGTCTACCAGCCGATCTTCTACCACGCCCCTGAAAACTGCTAGGGCCAGCACTACCCACACTGCTCGTAGAGAGTGCAGATGTAACAACAAATTTTGGACAATTCAGAGATATGTGACCCGGCTCATGACAACGAAAACATATTGAGCCTCCCATGGGACAACCTAGCGAAATGATCCGGTGATCCACATTGATAGCATACAGGTATCCCGGCTTGGCTACTCGTCTGGCTACTTCTTTGTCCTTGTTGACCAACACTCGGTCCGGATACGTTCTGCTGTTACCCGGAGAATGATTGCCGTGAACCTCGCTTCCTAGCTGACTGGTCGGTTGTTGGGGCCCGAATAAATGGAGGTCGAGCTACAATTCCTTGAGAAGTGCCACCTGAATATCTACTTGGTGACTCGAATCTACCCTTTTTATATTGTTCGCGGCTCTCGGCTGCTTCACGTACATCCCTCTCTATTAATTTTGCTGTGTTTACCAATTCTGCATAACTTTTAATCTGTTTGCCCATAAGCTTGGAACGTATTTCTAAATCAAGTCCTTTTTGAATCGTCTGCATTTCACTTCTTCCATTTTCACCAAATTAGGGGCAAAGCAGGACAGGGCATCAAATTTAATTACATATTGCAGAACGATCATCTTCCCATGTTTCAGTGATATGAATTCCTTCTCTATCTAGAACCGATAGGATTTAGAAAAATATTTTTCATTAAACACAGCAACAAATCGATCCCAAGAAATTCTCTCGCTTGGAACTGAAATTAACCTCTTCATTTTCTTCCACCAATGTTTGGCTTCTCCTTTCAACTGGAAGGTGGCAAAAGGAACTCGACTATCATTGGTAATTCCTATTGCCTCGAATACGTGCCTTACGCTCCTCAACCAATTTTCAACATCAGCAGAACCCGCAGTTCCCGTAAAAGTCGAAGGGTCCAATTCCTTGAATCTCTTTAGGAGTACCACCTAAGAAGTGGCTGTTTCGGTTTGGGCCTTCTGGCATTCCATCATTTTTGCCAGCTATTCTGTCAATTGCGTAGTAGTTTGTAAAATTCGCTCAACGGCATCCAAGCTTTCCTGTGTCCTATCCCTTTGCGTCCTATCTCTCTTCTCCTAGGGTCCAGTACTCCTAGTACTTTCATTTTCCCGCTCCATACTTAAGATCTGAAATAAAATTTAATAAGCAATAGGGCCAACAGACAAACGACAGCGCATGACGCAAATGTATTATTTAATTCACTAAAATAACTACCACTCACGTGCCGAACCCACCTATCGACACCCTATCTCATGGTCCACTACTGGATAGACAATCTGACACGTCTACAGAATCTATAACCTAAGTTCTGATACCAAAAAGTGTCACACCCCTCCCCGGGCCCCCATCGACTGAGGTCAGACGTGACACCGACTTGACGTCATTTGACCGATCATAGATATACATATATATGTATGCACTGCTGTAATTTTTTTTTCCAAAAATATATATGATATATTTACTCACTTCAATTGGGAATACACATATATCTATGCACCGCTGTAATTTCTTTTTCCAAAAATATATATGATATATTTACTCACTTCAATTGGGAATACACTTGTCCCAAATATTTACAACAAAACCACAAAAAGAAAACTGAACCTTCCATGGTTCACACCTGCCCAACCAACCCTTCCAAAATGACACCACCTCCTAACTCTACTTAGTGCTAGTAGTGGACCCACTCCTAACTGCGACACCTGAAACCAAATATTTTATCGGTGTACTCTCTTTATAATATAAAAACATTTCATGGATTAAACATAATTATCAAATACTATTTTTCAAATATAATATAATATAACCGCACACCAAGCCAGAATAAAATTCCACTGTCATCATTGCAATAAGATAATATATTTAAATCAACAAATCCAATATTTCAACATATAATAAAATACCGCACTCATATTTCCTACTAGCTATATGATCATTTCACCTCACGATCGGGAGTTACGACGGTACCGTAACCTATACAACTGTGCTATCTAAAGTGACTATCAGTGCCAGGGCCATTTAATATCCTCAATGGTAGCGGTTGCCACCCGCATGATTTTCACTCTTGATAGGTCCACATATATCCACCCTGCAGGACTTACTTGATAAGTAACAACATATTCACCCTGTAGGACTTGCTTGACAGGTAACAACAAATATCCACCCTACAGGACTTGCCTGACAGGTAACAACAAATATCCACCCTGCAAGTCCTGCCTGACAGGTAATCTACATCTCGTAAGACATGCTCTCTTGACGAGAAGACAACTATGGCATAGTTGGATAACAAAATTACTTTCCGCATTTAAAAATCTACTTGATCTACATAACGTTATAACACCTTCCATTTTAATAAATATTTTTTTCCACAATTTATACAAAAAATATAATTTGTCAATTTACATAGAAGACAGTACACTCACCTCAATTTTCGTGCTACCAAAAACACTATCGCCAAAATACTACACGACCGGCGGCGTCTGCAAACCTAACAACGATAGGGCCTAAATTAATAATTTATTTAAAATAAATTTGATATGCGATGCGTGGCCCTAAAATGTACAATTTCCCATTCCCCAAATTTTGATTATCCAAAATTATTATACGCCCTATTTTCTATATCAATGTTAACTGTACGGAAATTATTAT